>CM068718.1:2400000-3000000 GCA_035079005.1 Fraxinus americana | reverse complement strand
CCCCAAATTAGGTCAAAATTCGAGTCCAAGGTGATTTAAATCAGAAGTTGACTCAAAGGTAGGAAAGCCAAATCCGGGAATCTCGACATGTCCCTGCGATCGCATAGTTGAAGCAATTGCGATTGCATGCAAGGAGGGGTTGATGTTGCTAATTACAATTATTGCTTACTTAAAATTGCACCACGCTAGTGATCGCAAGGTGTACTCTTATTCTCCATGTGCAAGTTGGTCATTCATTCCTTTTTTGTTGTTTATCTTGATCCTTCAACTTTCAAACTAGATAGTTTGGTCACTGACTTCTAGAATTTGTTCTCTTTCTGTCCTAATCGCTCGATTCTTGTTCCTCTTTATTCCCCAAAAATCAATATCGTATTTTCTGCTTAAACAATTATGGATTTATCTATTTGTACAAATTTTTGTGCCCATCTCGTTGACAGAATCAGTGTTGACAAAAAATGATTGATTGCAAAACTGTATTTTTTAAACAATCCAATGGTCTAATGGCACGTGTCATTCTGTCAAGTAGGGTATCATTTTTTTTCGTGTACAAAGCACGACTCAACAATTATTGACACAATTAAATATCAAAGCTCGTACCACCAAATATCAACTTTTGATAGTTCAAATAAGTGTAAAATCACACTTATCATAAATCTTATGAAACTATCGTATTGAAATTGTCTATGTCTATAGGCTCTTCACAATTACAATTCAAAGAAAATTGTAGCCAATTCATTCAACTTGTGATGTGTCAAGCAAATCAAATGGACTTCAACTTGTCAAACTAAAGCTTGATTCGAGAGGATCCAATATTAGAATATATGGAGGAGAACCATATTTCCACTCTCCCAACTAATTCCTTGAGAATTCCATCCCATTCGAGGACAGTTGTCATCCCTTGATTGGGTTGAAGAAAGTCAAGAAAGCACGCCCTTGAAGATCAAATCATCAAAATCAAACATCCATTGTCCAATGAAAAAGGAGACTTTTATACTCGGCGACCGTTCCCCATTTAATCGCCTCTTACAATTCTCCACGTGTTCCATGTTCACTAACTTATTCTCAACCTGCGAATCATAACTTGTGACTCCTCCTTTTCCTCCATCTTCCAATTGATATTATTTCTCAGCAGAAAAAAAACCCTCCTTTTCTCCAAATAAATTGAAAACAAATAACCCCCTTTTTTTTATTTTTCAGTAAAATCCAATTTGATTTTCAGAATGAATGATAATAATAATATAGATTCATTCGATGAGAGTTGCTGGCGTGACTTTGATTACAGGAGTCTCTTGAACGAAGTCCCAACCATTGATCTTCACTGGAATCCTGAATTGCAGCCCCAATGGTGATGATTTCTTTTCAAAATTTAACCTTTTTGTTTTATTTTAGTATGTAATTGTTTTCTTGGACCTTACCATTGACAAGCTAGTAGGTTTTATTTTATTAATATGATTTTTTCTCTAAAATGTAGTATTTAAAACTTGTGGATTTGTTTGGAATTGAAAAGTTTTGAATCAAGAAGATGAAAAGGAGAATTTTTAATGAATGAGGAGGAAATTTAGAAATGTACTGGTACATGCACTTTTAAGTTGTAAAAAAGTTTTGGTTTTCGAAATGTATCCTACTGATGGAGGTAATTAATCATTCTGTATGGTTTACAGGAATACGAATGTAGAATATTATAAAATTCAAGTATATTGTTCTGATACACTTGATTATTCTGTAGTGGCACAAGTGCGGGAATCGATGTCTCGGTTTGTGGAGGGGCATCAGAGGTAGGCGAAGATGCTATGAAAGAATGTCCAAGAAAGAGGTAGCGTTTTTTCAATCTTTTGTCTTTTTGGTCTTTTTCCTTGTGGAAGAATCTCATTGATTTCTATATGTAGTTGTTGAGAAGGTTAACCTCAATCTTTATTGTTATTTCCTTCAAAATGAGTCATTGTAGTAAATAGATTTTGGCATAATGTATGGTCTGAGGAAGGGTGCTCATGGAATTATTTCCTTTAGAATTTCTACTGACTAACTATTGGGGGAGCTTCTATAATAGTTGTTTCAAAGGAGCATTTGAGTCAATTTTGTTAAAAACTTATGATATTGAGAAGTTGAAGAAATGCTGAACCCATTGCACTGGTTCTACGTGGCCGTTACGGGCAATGCTGAAGAGATGGTCCTGCACTGGATTTAGGCTATTCTTCATCTCATTTCTTATTACTTATCCCCTAAAAATGAAGAGTATGACGGCTTCCCTTGGAGGCAAATGAGGAAAGTAAAATAGAAATTTGCTTTTTTTTTTTTCTATTTGGGACCCCTGAAACAATCACAAGATTTGTTTAATTTGCTCTATGCTTTGTGAAAAAGGATGAGATGATCACACACCACCTGTTACTTAATAGGGAAGATGCTATTATTAGTACACTTTGGTCCTTGTTGCTGAAAAATTTGTGGTCCAACATGGACCGTGCCTTGTAGAGTGAAAGACACATTGCGAAGCTCTAGTTTGTAGGTGCAGTAGAAGGGATGGCATCCGCAGTTCTGAACCTCTTTGTTTTTGATAGTTTTAAAAAGAAAAAGCACGGATTAATTTCTGAAAGCTGTTGAATAAATAAATGATACTAATTTTAGAAAATATGGGACTCTGAATCAGTTGAAAAATAGAGTTGATGCGAAAATAAATGAGTTCTGACCAAGTCTTGTGTTCAAAACTTTGATGTCTACATGCCTAATTATGTTTGAAGGCACAGTTATTCTCATAAATAGTAAAATACATATATGAATAGGTTACACAAACACTCACACTATAGCTTAGGGCACATTTTAAATTCCATATTCAGATATTCTTTCCTGTTGTAACCAGTAAAAGAGGATGGAATATGGACAGTCATTCACACATGGAATCAAGACATCAAGTGTGTTTGAATATTAGGCTTGTCAAGCCTTTAAATATGAAATTGGTTTATCCACATTTAAATATCAGCTTGTTGTATTTGCATTTATTAGTTCTCTTCATTTATTTTTTATATTCACATGTTAATTATAGAGGACATAACTTGTTGAATTGTTTCAAGTCCACGAAGGATAATTTTGAAATGTTACGAGCAATATTTGCTTATGTCATGCTTTGTTTGTTGTTGTACTCTGTAGGGGGCGGAATGATGCATTCAGTGCAGTAGGAAGTAAAGCCTGCCGTGAGAAAATGAGGAGAGAAAAATTGAATGACAGGTGCTCATATTGTTGACTTGATATGTTTTGTTTATGTTTCTTCCTTTACTTAGTCTTATTGCAAATGACTCCTTCAAAATACATCATTTTCAATCCACACCAGTATGAAATGTATATTACCTTTCTTATTGCCTTTATCTAAGCAGCACGGATTCCACACCAGTAATGAAATGTATTTTTTTTATATTTTTAAATTTCTGATATGTACCGAATACGTATTTTTTAATTATTTTCGATATGTATTGCATATGTTAAGACACGTGAAGAAGAGTTCTATTGATTTTAAACTTTTTTAAAACTCATTATTATTAGCTATAGAAAAAAATATAACTTAATATATTACTATTATTATTATCAATAACTTATTTGAAATAGATAATATTTATTGAAAATACACAACTAGATTTTTATTTAATTGACGTCTAGAGTTTTTTTTTTATAGGAAATACACAATAATATTAGATATTTTAATACATGGAAAGTCATGTTAATAGTTGACAAATATATTTTTATTATTGGAAATATATAATTGTATTAAATCCACATTCAAAAGAAGAATTCAAAAACGTGGGATATTTTCGGAGACTAATTTGATACTCTTGAGTGTGTTGGGCTACTTAATGTTGCTAATCTATCATTAGATGAATCAGAGTTGGAGGGTGTTATTTTTAATGATAATGAAGAAGCTAATGTTGATGATGTTGAATAAAATTAAATTGTTATAATTAAGGATTAATAAAATGCTTTAGTATTATATCTTATTTTTATTATCACGCTTCTATTTTAATTTTTTTATAATAATGAAATTATTATATATACACATATCTTCCTATCCTAATTTAGTTGTATCGACATGTCTGTATTGTATCGTATCGTATTCAAAATTTTACGTATCTGAATCTGTGCTTCTTAGGTCTTTACACGCAATGCTTACTGAATGGTTGAAAAGAAAATGGAATAATTTACAACTCTCTATACATTTGGATTGTAATTGGCATAAAATCGAAGTAGCGTGAATTAGTTTATTGTTTCTCTAAGGGAGAATCATATCTGCTCTTGCAGGTTCTCAGAATTGTGCTCTTTGTTGGAACCTAATAGACCTGTGAAAACTGACAAATTGGCTATACTTGGTGATGCCATTAGAGTTCTAAATGAGCTGAAGTCTGAATCTCAGGAATACAAAGAGATGAACGAAAAGCTTTTGGAAGAGATCAAAACGTTGAAGGTTAGACCAGATGCTTATGCAGCATTCATGGAAATCAATATTTCTCTTTTAATTTTGTTATGCTGGAAACTAGGGCATAATATACCCCAACAGCATTGTCAATAGATCTAGTTGTTTTATGGTTTGTGAAGATCATTCTATTTTTGCTTTAGATATCTTTTTAGTGATATCTGATTCCGCTGTATAAAAGGAGACTGTACAGTGCTTGCTTCCATAGAGAATTTGCTAGGAAGTTGAATTTATCAATTCCCATTTTACACAAGTGGAGTGACATTCATTTGAGTTTTATTTAGTTTTTTTAAAAAAATACTTACAAAGTTTCTTTATTGTTCAACTGTGAATGCATTTTTCCATGTTATACCGATAGTAATTGGTCGCATTTGAAGCATATATTGAGTTTTTATTCATAGCCAAGAAGAACAGTTAAACTTTTGTTTTGTTTGCTTAAACCTTAGAAGTTCTCTTTTATGTTGACAACTTTTTCACATGATGATTCCTTTCAAAATGGCATAAGATTTTTTTTTTATGAATGTTAATAATGAAAGAACCTTCACTTCATCACCATAGAAAAATATGTAGTAGAAAGAAATGCTCCTTCAGGAAAATAGAATATTATATTTTGCATATTTTTGGTAAAACCCTTTTCATGTTTTTGATCTTCAAACAGTAACCTCCCCTGCTCTCATTCTTTCTCCCTTAGCTCTACGATAACATATTTAATACTACTGAATCAACATTTGACTATACATTGTGCATAGATCCTTTCTACACCTTCAATCTCATATATTTTTCTATTTTAAACAGGTAGAGAAGAATGAACTTCGTGAAGAGAAACTTGTACTTAAGTCAGATAAAGAAAGGATTGAGCAGCAGTTGAAAGCTACGACTGTTTCGCCTTCTGGGTTTGTGCCAGCTCATCCACCAGTATATCAGGCTGGAGCGAACAAGATAGCAATGTTTCCTGGCTACAGTTTTGTTCCAATGTGGCAGTATCATCCTCCATCTACCAATGATACATCTCAAGATCATAAGAACATTGGTCGTGCTGCTTGATATACATGCAAGGAAACTTGCAGCTTTTGAAGAAATTTCACTGCGCAATTTAGGAAGTGCTATGTAAATATTAGTCAGTTCACAATTCTTTGTCCTATGACATTTTTCATTCTTTTCTCCCATTTTTAATTTTTGAATGAAGCATTGCTTGATGTCAAGCAATTAAATTTAAGAAGGAAATGGATTTACAACGGTAACAACTTTTGTTCTCTCTTTTATTCAAAAATAATTTTTTTCTGATATATTCTTTTCCTTGGGAACTTCTCTAGTGGAATTGCTGGTGTTGTCGGGTTTCAGGATTAAAAAATGTAGAGAGAGAAGGGAGAGGTGGGGTTGGAGGATTTCAAAGGCTAACTGAGCAACTTTTGTTCTTTCTTTTGTTCAAAAATAATTTTTTTCTGATATATTCTTTTCCTTGGGAACTTCTCTAGTGGAATTGTTGGTGTTGTCGGGTTTCAGGATTAAAAAATGTAGAGAGAGAAGGGAGAGGTGGGGTTGGAGGGTTTCAAAGGCTAACTGAGCAATGCCTGAGAAGTGTAAATTAGGAGGAATCAAGGCAGTTTCCATTATCTATGCACGGAAAAGAATGGTCCTGTAGAATTAATGACAAGATCTAGTTGCTGGAGTTAGTAGTTGCAGTAGCAGTAAGAAAGAGGGCATTTGCAAGAGTTAAGCAAATTCATGCGGGATGACCTGAGTTTCTCTTTGTTGTGAACTCAACTATTGACTTGAAAGACTACATGTTTAGTTAGGATGATATGGATCAAGTACACAAAAGTTTGTCTGTGTTTAGTTTCATCATCATCAAACCGTTGCAAGGTTCACTGCAGGTGGATTTAGATTAGAATTTGAACAGATGATCTCAGGAATATGTTTGAATGTGTCATTGAAAAAAAAATTGAGCAATTACTTCCGAAACAAAATAGTGTCTGGGACAGGATAATACAGCTTTAGTTTGCTGCGAAATGAACATAACCAGCATATATTAGCAATCCAATTTTTTGAACTGAAGGGGGCTTCTTGCAAATTGTTTGCTCTGTTGAGATGCAAGAAAATTTGGTAGTTGACTTTGGATGCTATAAATCATCTTACCTTGTCTCTGTCATCCTTGATTCTTCATTTTCAGCATTCTTTAATTTCTCGTCTTCTGGTTTCTGCAGATACTTTTTCTTTTTGTTCTCTTTTTTTTGCCCCAGTTGGAGTTGGCTCGTGAACTTCTAAAGTTTTTCTTTTAAATACTTTGCATCTGATGGGAATATATATATATCTTTAGGTCTTCGTGCTCCTTCAGCTTTATTTGCGCTTCATCATCTTCTTTTCCTCACAACGGCAAGTACAATCCAAAAATAAAAGTCCACCTAGTATACTGGAAATGTCGCAGGTAGGCAATTAAAACATGAAATGAAATTCTAACTGGTTTTTTAATTTTTCCTATGACTATCATATAGAGCTGTCGCCAAATTCGTCTTTACAGAGCTTAGCTTTTTGTATTTGACTGAGCCTTCCTCCTCGCAAATAATGAAAAGAGAGGAAGAAGACAGAACCTACCTCCACACTTACATACTTTCACTTGGTACAAAATATGCCAAAATTGCCTCCAATGATATCGAGAGGATTGAACATTGTCACAAAAACTCGTCCCTTTTCTTCAGTGCACCACAGTTGAAGGGAGGTCACTATACCAGATATGACTATTCCCTATATTTCATTACAACAAACAATATAGTTAGACTTTAATAGATTCAATGGCTGAAATTATTATACTGTAACTCATACTCACGCTGTATATTGTGGACGAGAGATTAATTTTTAAACCAATGCTCCAAGCATCTCATTTATGTTCAACGGTAACTGTTTATATGGATGATTGTACAGCTCCAACTAAATTCATCCATGTTGTCAAAGAAAGCTGTGCTAGATATCATTTTAATTTATATGCCTGCATATTTTAGATCATACATTGTATTTTTAAATATCATCTGCTTGATTGCAGTAGTAGAAAATTTATGGAAAATTAGGTTGGTTATGAAGTGATTCTTTCGATTGAATGGTGATATCTGTAGAAGCTCAGTTCAGTCCTATTTCGTTTGAATTATATGGAAACTGAAATAGTTAGACAAATTGATTTTAATCACTTCTACTATTAGTGTGATGATTTGTAATAACTAGAAAACTGATTGTTTGTTAAGTTGCTATCTAGTTGCTTTTAAGACTAAAAAGCTACTCAAAAAGAGTTTCCTTAGGAAGTTCTTTTACAAAAATATACGTGAAAGCTAACCAAACAGGCCCTTGGTCATTTCAGTTCTTATTGTCGAGATTGTTTGTCAAGTTGCTATCTAGTTGCTTTTAAGACTAAAAAGCTACTCAAAAAGAGTTTCCTTAGGAAGTTCTTTTACAAAAATATAAGTGAAAGCTAACCAAACAGGCCCTTGGTCATTTCAGTTCTTATTGTCGATTTAATTCTTGTTTAACCATCTGCTTTCTAGATAATAATAGCATAAAAACTTTTTGTTTTTTCTTGTACCCTTTTAAAGAGTGATGAGTGCTCCACACTCATGATATTTATACCACTTAATTCATTATTTGTTACAATTGAGAAAGTTTTAGAGTGTTGTTATGTGTGTTTTGATATTGTGATATAGGTTGGTGAGATTGAAAAAAATAAGCAAAAGTTGACAAATTTGGAGAAATGGCTAAATTGTAAGGTATCCAAATTTTGAGGACTAAAGTACAAATACTTAAAAGTTGTGCTGAACCTCACGATAAAGATTTGAGAGTGTTCGGAGTCAATTGGCTGAGGAAAGATGTCAAATGGATCAAATTTAGTCAAAATATGATCACAAATCAATTTCCAACCGAAAAGTTATGCTCCGGAGTTTTAGTATCATATTGAGACCCATTTTTGGCACAGAAAATGATCAAATTGGAGAATTATTTCTGAAGCAAAGTTGTACCCCTTTGAGTTAACTTTTCAACACATCTTGAATCATTTCAATCGGATATAATTATAAAATGTTACGATACAAATACTAAAAGATGCACAGTGCAGTTTTCAGCGCTGTGTTTGGGCGCCGCTGCACCACTGATTTTGAAATTCAATAGAATACACGGCGCCGCAGGGCCTGGTGCAGGAAATCTACTTTTATATTTTTGGAATCTTTTCTTGGCCCAATTCAACCCTAATTCGTCCATAAACTCTAAAACACTTTAAATACAAGTGAGAAGATCTAATTTTAGAGGGGCTCTTGTGGAAAAAAGATGGCTTAGAAGACAACACAAAGGAAAATTGATCTAGAGCTAAAACGACAAGAAATTGGAGGAGGATTCAAGTGGCAAAATAGTTTTTCTTATTCTTTTCTTCTCCATGTTCTTTAATTCAGATTTTATTATGTTGTCTTTACGAATTATGAACTAATTTTCATATCTAGGGTTTGATGTAGCCAAACTTGATATTATGATTTGATTTTGTCATAATTATTCTATTTGATTTTTCATATATGTTTGATTGTGTCATGAAATTAATGTCTTCAATTAATTGGCCACTAATTGAATGAATAGATGCCAATCAATTCCAGTATTCGAGAGAGGGAAATTTAGGCGCGATCATATGATTGACACAACATAGATTTTATGGGTTTCGAGAGAAAGTATAGGATCTATGAAGCTTACTCCATAAAAGAATCATGAACTTGATAAATCTTTGATTTTAATTCAGAATAGAGATATTGGAATTGAATTTTAAGATTAATTTCTAGCCGGCACTCTCGAGAGAGGAGAGAAATACATAAGATTCTTGCTTTCAAACATGGAAAAATTGATTAGAATAGCTAGGCATAATTGAGTCTTTTTAGTAAGGTGAAATCAATCCCTATGTTTTCTCGCATTAATATTCTCCTATAAATTGTTTTCATTTTATTTGCATTATTACACATTCATATTAGTTTAGGATAAAAACCTTGAATTGATATTTTGTTCGTCTAGATAAAGTAAAAGCTGAAACAATTATAGTACAAGGTAGAAATTGAATTACAATCCTCATGAATTCGACACCCTTAACTCAATCATTATATTACAAAACTTGACACCGTACACTCACGGCATAAATTCACATTGTGGAATACGCGTGACAAGTTTTTGACGCCATTACCGGGGATTGTTTAATTTTATTTTTACTAATATTATTACCAAGTAGCTTTTATTTAATTTAGATTTTCTTTTATTTTATTTTATTTTATTTTTTTAATTTTTGGCTACCCATCTTGATCTCTTTGATTTTTTTTCCAGGTACTATTCAATAGTATATGTAAAATTCTAATATTGGCAAGAGAGCATAACACTTTCAATAAGTAGTCTCGACATGGATACAAACCACATGCTTGTAAAAGATATCTTTCGTCAGCTTTGCTGTGGGACGCATTATACTGGGTATTGTTTGTATACGTGTACTGACTCCTGTAGGTTAAAGCTTCTACGGTTTATACAATATTTAATATGTCGGAAAGAAGCAATTGACAAATATGATGAAAACTACATGCTTTTGGGAGATTATGTATATGTCGATCAAGATGAGGACATCATACTTAGAGGAGATGGTCCTCCTTCGTTGAATGAGAAAATAATTGCAAAATATTATAATGAACTTATCAAGTTGAATGAGTGAAACATAAGTATTGGAGATCATGGCTACTTGTATGAATTTAAAAGGTGGGGGATATAATCCACTCAACGGAGTTAATAGGAAAGACTTGTCATTGCCTGTGGAGTTTGATTGTGGACCAAGCATTCAACCCGATGTGAGTTCAACCATTGAAGAAGAACCTAAAATGAGTGAAAATTTAATTACCACGTAGCTAAATAAGGAGGTGGCAATCAATGAGGAGAAAATCAACTTACACTCTTCCAACTTAGTTGATTGCCAAGATATTGATTTTGTGATTATACCCGATGAGGAAGTAGAAATCTTCATAGTTGAATTTGAATTGGATGGAATATGCAAGTCTTATTATATGGAAATGGGCAATGTTGAGTTTTGAAGATCCAATGAAGAGTGGAACAAAGCTAAAAGAAGAAAAATGGACAAGGCATTCAAAGCCTTCTTTAGATGCCCATGAGTCAATTACTAAAGTCGAGCTAAAGACTATAAAAAGCGCTTGTTGGGAGGCAATCCAACTTTTCTTACTTTTAAACATTTTATTTACTTTTATACATTTTCATGCTTTTATTCTGATTAGCTATAATTATTTTTTGTAGGTAATTTTTGAAGTCCCATATATTCATGGTTCCTCACAAGTTTGGGGGTCAAATGGTGTACATTAAAGTTACTTGCCAATTCCATTAAAAGTATCACATGTCAAAGTAGAATATTGACACCTCTTCACAAATGTCTAATCAGGGAAGTTTCATTATTCCCTCTTCTTTATCTTGTTCTTTTACACATTGAAGACAGTTTGTGATTTAAGTTTGGGGGTATTTATTTGTGCTTGAATTGGTGATATTGTGTCGACATGTTAGATAGTCTTGCTGGCTTAGGATTGTTTAATGTTTAAAATTGTTATTGATTCATGAGCTATGCAAGACCAAATATGCTATTTGTGCTTAAATTATTACTTAAAAAAAAAAAAAAAGAGCTTGTCCATGTTAGATCCTGAGTTATTTGAGCACAATGGTCACAATTAATTGTTATCTAGATGTGGAGATTTTTGATTGATGGAAATATGTTTGAATTGGTAAGAACTAAGAACTAGGTTGTAAGTTGCTTGAAAAATTGTATCAACCTATATTTTCTTCTCTTTCACTTTACCATATAGTAAGATAAGTTTCGGGGTGGTCGAGCCGGTGAAGTATATTATCTAGAAGGGTGTTGATTCCATACGTGTTGAAAAAATATTGTATGGAGTGTCTTTTGCTAAGTATAATATATATATATATATATATATATATATATATATATATATGATTTTGCACTTGTTGAATCTTAGGCTTCACTTCGTAGCTTTTTTTACTCGAGTTATTAAGTCTGTTGGGGTATTTCAATGCCCGATACTCTTAGGTCTAAATAACTGACCGGGGAGCTATCGACTTAAAACTTGCTACAAGGGTCAAAAAGAAAACTTAAGGGTGTGAGGTCAATTAAGAGCTTTAATTGAAAAAAATTGATTTTGTGCAATTGTATTCGATTTATGGGCTTAGATAATTAGTGGGTTTGAATTACTTAGTATAAACTTGAATGTGGAAGCACTCATCTAGTGGAGAATCATCACATGACTAGAGGTTGATATTACCCGTTTGACCCAACCGAACAAGAGTGGAAAAAGAAATGAGTGAAGTGAGAGCAACCTTTAGATTTACAATCGGGAAAGAAAAGAAATATCTATTTGACGAGTGTGAATCTCACGAGCGGGAAAAGACATAGTTGACCACAAATGGTCGGGTTGGAACCAAGTTGAATTCTTTTCCATTTTGACAACTTTTTCCTAATTTGGATGATGATTGAAAGTGATTATGCGCGCGCGCGCACACCGATCGAACATTGGATAAGCTAAAATTGTTTTTGGTAGCATTAATTGGAGGCATACTTGTGAATTGATATACAATTTTACACTCTTTGATATTTTTTGCAAGCTATCTAATGTGTTGATCTTTATCTAGTTAGCATGATTGTGCTATAGATAATCTTGTTCGGGACGAGTAAGAAGTTAAGTTTGGGGGTATTTGATAAGTGTGCTTTTACACACTTATTTAATACATAAGCAAGCTAATTATTTATTAATTTGAGCGAATTTCTATTCACAATTGGGTAATGTTGGCTTTTGTAGGCAAAAATCACCAAAATGGACTAAAATCATATAAAAATGTGAAGTTGGGACCAAAATGAACAAGGTCAGAAATTGGAGGATTTTGAGTGTAATTTATGGAGGGCAATATTGAAAATGAAAATCAAAATCCGAGGACCAAATTGTAAAACATCATACTTGAGGGATCAGACGCTCAAAATTGGAGGACTTGGCTGCAAATTGGCAGAAAATTCCATTTTTCTACAGGTTATAGAGACGGTGGCGCTATAGTGCTAGAATGGCACCACTTTTGTTAAAAAAATTGGTTTTGGGGGACCTTTTCGTCACTTTTAGGAAATCCAAGGACCGAGGCTTCAAATTTTCTACATTTTAATATAAAAACCAGTACATGACCTTTCTCTTGGAGGGTTTGGAATTGGGGCTTTCTGTTGGGACAGTTTTCTGCCGTTTTCTTTTTTTTTTTTCTTTTGTTTCTTTTCTTTTCCTTTCCCTTTCCTTTTATTTTTGTTTTGGTAATCTTAGAACAATCAAGAGGGGAATATCGAGGAATACACGTGAAGAACATTGACGGGAAAATTGAATTAAAGTTTCAAAAGAGTTTTTCTTACTTTTCTCCTTAATGTTTTTCATTATAAGTTGTTTAGATTTTATGAATTAGATAATTTATCTAGGGTTTGATGTAGCCAAACTTGAAATTATGGATTGATGATTTTTTCTATTTGAATTCCCCACGTATATTTAATTGTGTCATGATTATAATACTTTCAATTATCTGATCAATAATTGAATGAATAAATGCTAGTCAATTCCGACACTCGAGAGAGAGAAATTTAGGCACGATCATAGGATTGACACAACATAGGTTTTTACACTTTGAGAGAAGGTAATAAATTTATGAAACTTACTCCATAAACGAATTGGAACTTTTGTAAATTCTAAGCTTTAATTCAGAATAGAGATATATTGTGATTGAAGTTTAGGACTAAATTCTAGTTGGCACTCGAGAGAGGGGATAAAATTATATTAGGATTCTTGCCTTTAAATATGAGAAAATTGATTAGAATAATTGGATATCATTGAATCATAATTGAAGGTTACATGAAATTATTCCCTAGTCCTTAACATGATAATTTGTATTCTTCAAATTTGTGTCAACCAATCTCATTAGATTAATTTAAAATCAATTCATCATCTAGATAAAATAAAAGTTACATAATTATAGTTCTTAATGGAATTAAATTACAATCAATGTGGGTTCGACACTCTAACTCTTTTACTATATTACAAAATTTGACACCGTACACTTGCGGAATAATTCACGTTGTATAAAACGTGTGACAAAGAGTTTATTTTTATTCTCTGCAAAATATTTTAAAGGCTACTGACATTCGAAAAAACTTCGATTGCATGCCTGTTGAAAAAAGAGCTGGCGATGTATAGACAGTGTGGTTTGGTTAAGGGAATCCACGAGGGTTATGACGCGATTAATCTTTATTTATTTATTTAAAAACAAAGAATTAATTTTTTATATAATGTCATTAAGCATGCATATTTTAATTCAAAAGAAAGAGAAGGTGAAATTCGCTTGTCAACCTAAAACCCATGACAGTGGCCATCATCCATCAATTTTCCAAATACAAAATATCTTGATTACGAGTGACAAAAGGGTTGAGTAGCTTGAGGGCTAGTTTCCTCCCTACTAGGACTAATTTTGAAACGTGTTATGGGTTGAGTCTAGTTCACTTTTTTTTCACAAGTCGGATCATTTTTGGATTTATTTCATTAATTTCGTTAAAAAAATGAGCCTGCTTGGCCCATGCGGTCAATGAGCCAAAGGGCCAAGCTGAGCTTAGAATTGGGACAAGAACCGAGCGTGTACGCTTCGGTAACTAAGAGGCGAGTCCATTGCCACCCCTATGATTCATGAGGGAATATGGCCAATTTTTGCATGAGTAATGTTATTCATCCCCAGTAGGAATGAAAACACAGTCTAAGTGGCTTTAAATGATAGGTTAAATGAAAGAATTTCACCTATCATTTAATACCACATTATCATCACGTAAACTGTGTTTTCATCCCCAATGGGGATTGTCGTTTGTGGTTGATTGGTGTCGATTGTGGTGTTATTGTTGGAGATTTACTGAGCCTGGATATTGATCAATCAAGGGAATAAATCTACATATGATATCAGAGCTTTATGTGGTGATTTTCGGGCCAAAAACTGAGCAGAAATCCAGCAAAAATCGAGTAGAAAAGGCAGAAACGGATCTGCCCAGATTTTTCAACAGAAAACGGACCTGCAATCTCGATTTTCGGCCAATCCAGGAGGAATTTGGACAAACGGAGACCGGATTTGGAACGTGCAGGTGGAGGCGCTGCTGGTCGGCCCCGACGCGTGGTGGTCGGCGGCGCGTGGGGACTCCGGCAGTGGCGAGTGCGGGCGCGTGTGACATTTTTCGACGACGGTTTCTTCAGGCAGTTTGTTCCTTTTGATTTTGTGAACGTACTGATATTTTTGGTTTAGTGTTTCAGGTTGCGCAGAAAAAGTTGGACGATTTTGCCCCTACGTTCGTAGTTCAATTGTCGCTCGGTTGATTGCCGCAGTTGCTGGAAACTTTAGGGCGAATAGTGGTGGCCCTAAAGTGTTAAAATTATAATTCTCGTAATTTACGGACTCAGATAAGTTCGCTCTGGTAAATTGGCTGATCCTCGTTTAATTCCAGCATTAGTGCGTCATCGTATGGGGTGACATTAGGATTGGGGTTACCGTGAAGGGTTAACCATTGCTTGTGCTAGAATTTTAGGAATTAATTGCTCTATTTGAAGTGTTGAATTTAACTACAAGTTGGTAATTGCTTTTGTGCTGGAACTGTTGTTTTGTCTCTGTGTGAAATTCCTTTGCGTGGAAATTTGAATTTTGTTGACATACCTTCGTGTTGCATTGATTATCCTCTTAGAACACCTTGAACTTGACCCATACGAACGTTCCCTTGATCTGAGATTTTGAGTCTCACGAAACCTTGGGAATCTAGAACGGTGTATATTGTTGTCTTAGGTTTACTCTGTGTGACCTACTTGTGCATTTTTTGGTTGTTCTGTTTTTTCAAAATGTCTTCACATTTCGAAATTGGGATTTTCAACAGGAAAGAGCATTTTTCAATTTGGCAACAAAAGATGAAGGGTATTTTGGTTCAACAAAAAGTTTCAAAGGCCATTGATGGCATATTTCCGGAAAATTTTACAGATGCACAAAAAGAAGAATATGATGAACTTGCATACACTTCAATTATTTTACACCTGTCTGACACTGTTTTAAGAAAAGTTGGAAAACTTGATTCTACCAAAGAACTTTGGAAAAAGTTGGAGGATTTATATTTGCTTAAATTCACTCCTAATAAGTTGTACTTGCTTGAAAGATTTTTTAACTTTAAAATGGATTCTTCAAAAGATTTGGATGACAATTTGGATGTGTTTAACAAACTTGTTCAAGATATTGTTAACTGTGGAGAGTCGGTGTCTGAAACCTACAAGGCTATTATTTTGCTGAATGCTATACCTGATACTTATCATGAAGTTAAAAAATGCTATTAAGTATGGTAGGGACACCTTAACCCCTGAAATTGTCATAGATTCCCTTAGGAGTAAGGAAATGGAGATTAAAGCTAAAAAGGAAGATAAGAGAAATGGTGAATTGCATATGATGAGGAGTAGAATGAAGTTTAAGCAAATGAGTTTAGGTAGAGCTCAAGATAATAGTGATTCGAGTAGTGACTCGAGTGATGAGGGTGATAAGAAGAAGAGCAAGAGTTGGGACAAGTCTGGTGGTAGACGATGTTACAGCTGTGATAAGTCTGGCCACTTCATTAGGGATTGTCCCAAGAAGAAGAGTAAGTTGAGAGGATAGACGAATTTGGTACTAGAGTCGAGTGATGACCCTAGTGAGGTTTATTGAGTGTAGACCTAGTTACTGCATTTGCATCTGTGTGTAATCGTTTCTGCATGTGTGTGATTGCTCGTTTCCGCTGCATGGCTATATGTTGCATTTCAATGTGTTTGATATGTGCATTGGCATGATTTGGAGTGATCTTATTACTTGGTGTAATGTGTTTGCATGCATAGTGGGTTGTGATGCATTTGGCAGTGTGTCTGTGTGTGTGTGTATGTCTTTTGGTAAGATGGAGTATAGATGTCTAGGGGTACATTGTGGTTTGTACTGTGGGATGTGGAGTGTGGCATTTGGATCACGGTGGAGATGTGATCAAATGTTAGAATCCTTTATCTGGAAGAGACCCTGATCAGGTGGAGTGCGAGTGAGGCACTTCTATCACTTCTATTAGGTGGAGATCCATTATCCACGTAGGTTGGGAGAAGTGATGTGTTGATAGAGGATTATCCCTGGAACTTAGGATCTATAAAGACTTACTAGTTAGACATGTTTGTTTGTTTGAGTGATTAGTCTAGTGAGTATGGTGGGCGATGAGGTGAGATGTGTGTTCTGGAGGTGAGTGAGCAACACAGAATGGGATAGGATAAGTGTGGTGAGATCTGTGTGAGGTCATTTATGCATTTGTTGCGTATGTGTTGGCCTGTTGATTAACTTGTTAATCTGTTCTTCTGTGTGAACGGGTGTGATAAGATCTCTGTGTTATCCTGTGTGATATCTCCATCGCATGTTTTATTTGCTCTTGATTGATTGCTGTGCTTATTTGTTTCTCCTTAGGTGTTCATGGCCTTAGCCTTAGTGAGTATATGGAACAAGTATGGTATGTGTTTCAGGTGGAGACACGAGGTAAGGTCTGTGATGCCAATTTTATTAGTTACCTTGATTGTGCAAGTGTAAACTGTGTGTTTTGTCTACTTGCAGATTTATTGGGATCAAGGTGGAGATTTGTTGGGTTTTGATACCCAATAAATCCGGGCTATGATGTTAAATCGGTATATTAGTTGGATAATATTTCATAGGCATCGGCCGATGATTGAAATGATATGTTGACACCACAATCGGACCAATCGAACCACGTAACCCACTGGGCCATTTGAAGTAGCCTAATTGTATTAGTGCTGCTCATGGCCCGACCCGAACGATTTGGATGGCTTTAAGATGTTAGCCCACTTATCCCCTTTGTTATTGGGCCCTAATATTTGACCTAAAGCCTAAACCTATCCCTAACCTATTTAACTTGGTTGTCTATCACTATTAATGGTGTGGAAATTATTTTGAGCAGCCGTCCCTTTGTGAAGAAGAGAAAAACCGGTCCCTTGTCCATTGCTTTGTGCAACTTGAGCTTTGTGCTCTTCTTTGTGAGAGACCCGTTTGTTTGTCCTCACTACCTAGCCTTTGTGGCTCTTCCTTGGCTGTAATTTCTTACCATAGTCCTCTGTGGGCTGAAATCTGTGAGCAACCATAGAGTTTGGGAAGGTGTTGTCGTTTGTGGTTGATTGGTGTCGATTGTGGTGTTATTGTTGGAGATTTACTGAGCCTGGATATTGATCAATCAAGGGAATAAATCTACAGGGACTGTTGGGGCAAACAAGTCCTACATCGGTTGTGGGAAGAAAAGAAATCCACCATATAACCCAAGTGGGCTACTCCACCCATTACCAATTGGTTTTGGGATGGAACCTCACTTGGGCCTGGTGGAGTAGGCTTGGGCCTTGGGTAATTGTTCTCAATAATTCCCTAACACTGGTATCAGAGCCCAGGGTCGGAGGAACGTAGTAGAAAGCGTGGTGGCGATCGGGCTAAAAAAATTATTCGCGTTTGAGGTGCCTTGTGTCGAAAGTCTTCTTAACATTGGTGGTTAGGCGGCGGGTCCCGTTTGGTCGAGGGCGACGGTAATAACGGCGGTACAAGATGATTGGCGAATGTATTATCGTTTGAGGGGAGGGCACAATGATGTGGTCCTTCGTTTGAGGGGAGGATTGTTGGGGCAAACAAGTCCCACATCGGTTGTGGGAAGAAAAGAAATCCACCATATAACCCAAGTGGGCTACTCCACCCATTACCAATTGGTTTTGGGATGGAACCTCACTTGGGCCTGGTGGAGTAGGCTTGGGCCTTGGGTAATTGTTCTCAATAATTCCCTAACAGGGATGAATAGCATTACTCTTTTTGTATTCAAGAAGACACCAGATTCTATCATTAAATACCATAAAGGCAGAACATACTAGTCTCACTGATTTTCTTTCTTAGCTATGGAAATATTAAAAACGACAGTTTTTAAGCACAAGTTATTTTAATTATGCAGAAATTAAAATTTAAGATGCTAGTGCTCCAATATGGCAATAACTAGTTAGATATTCACGATCAAGAAGATATTAGTTCACATGTGAAATATGACAATTGCTATGGATTGATTTCATGTGTCAGTTTCTTCCCTTCTTTTTTCTCATTTTTCACAGTCAGTCTCAAATCCCAAAAAGGATTAACCGCCGATATATCCTTCTCTCATTAGACCTTTGTCATATTTTCTGAGTTCATACAAAGGATTGAGTCTATCCCTGTTTGTGAAACATACCACGGCTAGAAAAGTGGTTTGGGAGGATCAAAACTTCCATTTACCAGTCATATGTATAGTGTCAAAAATCATCAAGAGTATGATTGATATGCAGTACTCCGCCGCATTAAATAATTTAATAAATAAAATTATATCTTTTTTTTTTATTCTTTAATTTTATGAGATACGTTATGTTCAATCCTCTCTACCAAGCACGTAATAATGGACTCTATTTTGCTGACAGAGGAAGAAGTAGTTACAAGGGATAATGTTTATCTAGACTTTGTGCAAACTACAAACTGTGATGACATTTCCTATTGCTGAGCAATTAATTAAAAATTGCACCACTCTTAATTTTAGGACATTGACTTCCCAGTGTGTTTTCCTTAATAATTAAGTTGAAACAGCCTAATCCACAATTAAATATAATTTCAGTTTCTTGGAATTCTCAAGTGACAAATCAGCCTGGAAACGTTGAAAGATTAAAATATGCTTCTTTAGATCCAGCCTGCCCTGCATAATATTACAAGCCTGAGTAGAATTCAAACAATGGTTAACTTAAATTAATGTAGTCTCTGATTAAATAGATATTTTTATGAAAATACAATTGCCTGATTATAGAAAACAGTGTATACTCTTAGGTAAATAAATTTGTTCCATTTTTAACGGTTTAATCTTTTAAATAAGGTAGTTTAACAATATAACTCGCTTCTAAAGAGTTTGATCAATATTGTTTCAACTCTCTCTCTCTCTCTCTCTGATTTGTGAAGAACAGAAAATGAATATGTCGACCATCAAAGAGTCCATACCTGAATCTGCAGAAAATAATGACCGTATGAAAGAGCTCAAGGAATTTGAGGAGACAAAATCTGGTGTAAAGGGGCTTGTTGATTCTGGGATTGTGAAAACTCCTAAAATGTTCATCAGACCAGATGATGAACTTGCTGGGGAATTCAATCATGGCCGATCAAATATTCAAGTTCCAACCATTGATCTAACAGGAATTGAAACTGATCGTGATCATCGTAAAAAGATCATCAATGATTTGAAACAAGCATCGAAAGATTGTGGGTTTTTCCAAGTGTTGAATCATGGAATCCCTCCGAGTGTTTTAGACGATATGCTTGAGGGAATACGCAGGTTTCATGAACAAGATGCTGAGATTAAGAAAGAGTTTTACTCTCGTGATCTGCTCAAAAAGGTGAAATATGCTAGCAATATTGACTTGTACCAGTCGAGTTCTGCTAATTGGAGGGATACATTAACTATATCTCTACGGGATTCAGATCGTGTTGAACCTGATGAATTGCCAGCAGTTTGCAGGTAGGTGAAGTTTGAAAGTACAATAAACAGAATTTTTAACTTATTTTTCTTCTTAAATAATGTCGAGTACTACTATTCAATCCTCCATGCCAAACATGCCATAAAGTCATGAATATTTTCATTTCCACGTTAAGTACATTGCTTCTGTGTATTATATAAGAATTTAATGAATCATTGTTTCTCTGGTGGTTGTTTCTAACTTTAGAGCAAAAAGATATAGAAGAAAAACCAGTGATTTTACCTCCTAGCAGAAAATATTGTAAGAATAATAGTGAGTACTAAAATTTAAAGTTAGCTCCAAATAATTAACTGAATTCCATATATATCTTTCGATTAGCAGAAGTTCAACAATGGAGTACGTTGATCAAGTAACAAAGTTAGGAGAACTTTTGTTCAAGTTATTAGCAGAAGCTCTTGGCCTAAAACGAGAACACCTAGTTGAGATGGGATGCGCCGAAGGACGCACTTTTGTTTGTCACTATTATCCAGCGTGCCCAGAGCCCGAGCTGACTCTGGGATCCAGCAAGCACACAGATCCTTGTTTCTTAACTGTTCTTCTACAAGATCAAATTGGTGGCCTTCAAGTCCTGAACAACAATCAATGGATTAGTGTTCAGCCCCTGGCTGGTAGTTTAGTAGTAAACATTGGAGACCTCTTCCAGGTTAACCGGCTTTCGTCACGATTTATTAAGAACATATAATTTTTGGGTTTGTTGAACTGGTTCCCGGGAAGGTTTTATAACACTTTCTCATGATCCGGCCTTGATATGTTTCAGATTATATCGAATGACGAGTTCAAAAGTGCTGAGCATAGAGTGGTAGCCAACCAGGTAGGACCAAGAATTTCTACAGCGTGCTTCTTCACTGGTGTTGCAGCGCCCCCAAAGATGTATGGTCCAATCGAAGAGCTGATAACAGAAGAAAACCCCCCAATATATGAAAAGTTTACAGTAAGTAATTATATAAGCAAATTTTTCTCGAAAGCAATTGACAAATCCAGCCTTGAGGATTTCAAGTTGCAAGTCTAGCACAGGAGCAACACCATCATATAATAAGAAGTTCAATTAAGCTTTGGAATATTTATGTAAAATATGTGTTCTGTAAGACAAAGAATAACATACTCTTTTGCAACTTTTCATTAATTTCTTTTAGGTATTTTGTGCCAAGAATTTGAAGTTGGAATGATTATTTATTTGTACTTGTATCTTCAACCAAGCGATAAATTTGTTGTGATCAATTGCTAGCACTATCACTATATAAGGTATTAACAATTTAAGATTGTCGGAGTAAAGTTACAGAAACTGAAAACAAAAAGTGACCTATAATTTGGGATAAATGAAAAAAGAAAGTGAGCCTATCTCTTTGGGACATGGAAGCATACCAAATCTCAATCAAAGTAACTCTACAGGCAAGTTCATGGGCCACCATATTCACTTTTTGTCTTCAATTTCACCATTATCCCCCAAAAGGTGACTACAACTAATATCAATGTCCCGTTCAGACTTACACTACCACTTGAGCTAGTTCTTGATTATTCATGTGCAGTGATGGAGCCACATGATCTTTGATATGGAGTCAAAATTAATTAATAAATTTTTTTCCCAAATATCTTTTTCTCTTGAACACTCATTTTACCAATAATTTACACTTCACTTGAAAATGTAGATTTTGGTTTATAATATTTTTTCATAATTGTTTGAAATGAAATTTAACAAATAAATAAATGCTTATACATTACAGATAATAATTCCACCTATAAAAATACAATACTTTTCAATAGGTAAATAACAAAGTCTCAGTTTTTCATTAAGCCCTTGTTTGGTTCCCACTATTTCCAAATTACATTTTTTTTTTCTATTTTCAACCACACAATCTTCAATAAAATAATATTACACACAAATCCAAATTTTTTCCTTATTTTTTAACCACACATTCTTAGTCATGGCAACGAGCCAGCCGAGCCAAAACTCAAAGCTCAGGCTCGGCTCGAGCCAAAAAGGGCTAAGTCAAGAGCTTTTTTTAGCCCGAGCCAAGCCGAGCAAAAGCTCAGCCAAAAATACTAGGCTCGGCCTGAGCTTTCGGCTCGAGCCTAAGCGGGCCGAGCTGAGCAGACTAGGTTTTTTTTTTTTCCTGTCAAATCTACAGCTGACAGGCAGCTAAATATAGGTTTTTTTTTAATTTTTATTTTTTTTAAGCGGCAACTCATACGGGCCAGGCTGTGTGGCTCGACAAGCCACACGGGTTGGCTAGGGCTTCGGCTGACGCTCCAAAATGGGGCTCGGTTCTAGCTCGAGCCCGAGTCGGGCCCGGCCCAGACTTTTTTCAGACCGAGCCAACTAACTTTTTTGCCATCCCTACACATTCTCCATTAAATCACTATTCAAAAATATATTTTTTGCAAAAAAAAAAAAAAAATTGGTTCAAACATTGTAAAAATGGTGAATGGAAGATGAATCTACAGGATGGAAAAAGTTAATGTATATTGATGTATTTCAAGAAGTAATATTACAATGGGTCATATACTTAAGATTTGTATCTATTCTAGGAAAATGGAATTAGTAAAATACAACCAGTCTCCTATAATCTGTCTAATTCCTTTAATCTATCAATTGACAGAATTAACATATTTGTATCCATTAATACCCCCCCTCAAGTTGGAGCGTGGATGTCTATATGGAAAGTCGCTTGTCCCAATGGTTTTGTAAAAATGTCTGCAATTTGCATTCTGGTGTGAACATGTGTGGTTCTATCCTTTCCTCTTTGTATCTTCTCTCGAACAGTATGACAATCCAATTCTATGTGCTTTGTACGCTCGTGGAATATTGGATTCCCTGCAATGTGAATTGCCGCTTGGTTATCACAAAACAGTTTGACTGGTTCAGGGTGTTCAACACGCAAGTCACTTAAAAGATATCTCAGCCAAGTGAGTTCACAAGTGACGACTGCCATTGCTCGATATTCTGCTTCGGCAGATGACCGTGACACGGTGGATTGCTTTTTGCTTTTCTAAGAAATCAAGGAATTTCCCAAGAACACACAATAACCTGTAACTGACCTTCTTGTAGCCTGACAACCAGCCTAATCAGCATCACAATAATCCGCGAGTTTTAACGAACTATGTGCGGGAAAAAGGAGGCCTTGACCTGGTGCATTCTTTAAGTAACGAAGGAAATGAAAAACTACATCAAGGTGAGGTTTTCTTGGAAGTCGCATGGACTGACTAAGAGTAACAACTGAGTATGGGATTTCCAATCATGTGATTGTTAGATAAATCAACTTCCCAACAAGTCGGGGATATCGTGTTGGATCATGGAGAGTATCACCATCCATTGGATTAAGTTTCAAGGTCTGCTCCATTGAAAATTTTGTAGGTTTGGCACCAAGTAAGTCTGCCTCTTCCAGTAGATCTAGAGTGTATTTTCTTTGACAAATGGTGATGCTTGACTTGGATTGTGCAACCTCAACTCCTAGAAAGTATTTCAATGGTCAGAGGTCTTTGATTTTGAAGCAGGTGTTGAGATAACATTTAAGATCACATATAGCTGCCTCATCATTCCCTGCAATGATCATATCATCAACATAAAGCAAAATAGCAATACAAGATGTGTTTTCAACCTTCACAAACAAGGAAGAATCGGCTTTCGACTGTTTGAACCCAATGTTGGCAATGGATGAAGAGAACTAGTGAAACCAGCTACGAGATGCCTACTTCAATCCATATAAGGACTTGTTGAGTTGACACACATTATTCTTCCCCTATGACTAATGCTGGGTGGAGGTTGCATATAGACTTCCTCAAGCAAATCACCACGGTAATGACTAAGAGGCCAATTTCGGACATTTGGACATCCATTTGGTGGGGAAGATGCCAATTTTGAACAGCAATAACGACTAAGAAGCAACTGACAGTAATGCGTTTGTCAACAGGAGCAAAGGTTTTCTTGTAATCTATGCCCTCACGTTGTGTAAAACCCTTGGCAACAAGCCAGGCTTTATACCGTTCAAGAGAGCCATCAGAGTGATATTTGATTTTGTAGATCCACTTGAAACCAGTGTGATGGTGACCAGCAGGTAGAGGCACCATGGTCCATGTATTGTTTTCGTCAAATGCTCGGATTTCAGTTTGCATAGCATCAACCCATTTAGGATCGGAACAGGCCTACTTATAAGATGCTGGTTCGACCAAATGAGAAATTTCTGATGACAATTGGAGAGAGAGGAATATGAGACATACCGTTGCAATAGATACTGTGTGTGGAGAGGGGACTGGCCTGGGAGTGAGAAGAGCACCATGGTATGTTTGGAAGTCTTGGAATTTGGATAGAGGTTTGGTGAGTCGTTCTGAATGACGTAAAGGAGGTGGTGGTGGAGAATGTGAGGTCTCCGTAATCTGTTCCAGGTGGAATTGTGATGAGGGAGCTTCTGTGTGTTGATTATCTGGTGGAGGGGTCATTAAGGTGCTAAAATTTGGTAAGTGAATTGAGTTGATAGGTTCTGGGGTGTCATGAATGGGGTTATGTATTGGGTTTGGTTCCATAAATGGGTGTAAAAGGAGGGAGTTAGGAAGCACGGGTTCATCGTCTTGGTTTTGCGGTGAGTTTATTGGTAAAAGGAAAGGTGCTCTCATGAAAAAGGACGTCTCCGTGTGGAAAATATGCCATGAGTGTCAAGGTCAAGAACTTTATATCCTTTTTGTCCTTGTGGGTTGCCAAGGAATATGCACGGTTTCGCTCAAGCGTCAAACTTATGTTTAGGATTGGGGTTAGTAGCATAACACATAGTTCTAAGAATCATATCTGTTCTTCCAGGTTCTCAGAATTGTGCTCTTTGTTGGAACCTAATAGACCTGTGAAAACTGACAAATTGGCTATAATTGGTGATGCCATCAGAGTTCTAAATGAGCTAAATTCTGAATCTCAGGAATACAAAGAGATGAACGAAAAGCTTTTGGAAGAGATCAAAACGTTGAAGGTTAGACCAAATGCTTATGCAACATTCATGGAAATCAATATTTCTCTTTTAATTTTGTTATGCTGGAAGCTCTGGAATTATATACCCCCACAGCATTGTCGATAGATCTAGTTGTTTTCTGGTTTGTGACGATCATTCTATTTTTGCTTTAAATATCTTTTTAGTGATATCTGATTCAGCTGTATAAAAGGATGACTGTACAGTGCTTTGCTTCCTTAGGAAATTTGCTAGGAAGTTGAATTTACCAATTCCTATTTTATACAAGTGGAGTGGCACTGGCATTCATTTTAGAGTTTTATTTAGTTTTTTAAAAAAATACTTATAAAGTTTCTATATTGTTCAACTGTGAATGCATTTTTCCATGTTATGCCGATAGTAATTGGTCGCATTTGAAGCATATACTAAATTTTTATTCGTAGCCAAGAAAAATACTTATAAACTTTTGTTTTGTTTGGTTAAACTTTAAAAGTTCTCTTTTATGTTAACATTTGTTTCTCATGATGATTCCTTCCAAAATGGCAAAAGTTTTTTTTATGAACGTTAATAATGAAAGAAAGAACCTTCCCTTCGTCACCGTAGAAAAATATGTAGTAGAAAGAAATGCTCCTTCAGGAAAATAGAATATTATATTTTGCATTTGAGATTTTTGGTAAAACCCTTTTCATGTTTTTGATCTTCAAACAGTAACCTCCCCTGCTCTCATTCTTTCTCCCTTAGCTCTACGATAACATATTTAATACTACCGAATCAACATTTGACTATACATTGTGCATAGATCCTTTCTACACCTTCAATCTCATATATTTTTCTATTTTAAACAGGTAGAGAAGAATGAACTTCGTGAAGAGAAACTTGTACTTAAGTCGGATAAAGAAAGGATTGAGCAGCAGTTGAAAGCTACGACTGTTTCGCTTTCTGGGTTTGTGCCAGCTCATCCACCAGTATATCAAGCTGGAGCGAACAAGATAGCAATGTTTCCTGGCTACAGTTTTGTTCCAATGTGGCAGTATCATCCTCCATCTACCGATGATACATCTCAAGATCATAAGAACATTGGTCGTGCTGCTTTATATACATGCAAGGAAACTTGCAGCTTTTGAAGAAATTTCACTGCGCAATTTAGGAAGTGCTATGTAAATGTTAGTCAGTTCACAATTCTTTGTCCTATGACATTTTTCATTCTTTTCTCCCATTTTTAATTTTTGAATGAAGCATTGCTTGATGTCAGGCAATTAAATTTAAGAAGGAAATGGATTTACAACGGTAACAACTTTTGTTCTCTCTTTTATTCAAAAATAATTTTTTCTGATATATTCTTTTCCTTGGGAACTTCTCTAGTGGAATTGCTGGTGTTGTCGGGTTTCAGGATTAAAAAACGTAGAGAGAGAAGGGAGAGGTGGGGCTGGAGGATTTCAAAGGCTAACTGAGCAACTTTTGTTCTCTCTTTTGTTCAAAAATAATTTTTTTCTGATATATTCTTTTCCTTGGGAACTTCTCTAGTGGAATTGCTGGTGTTGTCGGGTTTCAGGATTAAAAAATGTAGACAGAGAAGGGAGAGGTGGGGTTGGAGGGTTTCAAAGGCTAGAGGTGTCAAGACGGACGGGCCGACCATGACCCGTGAAAACCGGCCCGCGAACTCGTGAAAACCGGCCCGCGAAAACCGGGACCGCAGGCCGACCCGTGACCCGTGCGGGCCGTTCACGGGCCGAGGAGGTGTAACCCGCGGGCCCGTACAAAAAAAATTGAAAAAAAAAAAATAAAAAAAATTCAATTTTTTCTTTAATTTTAACTAGTGGTAATATAAATTTTCTAACGGTAATATCATCCACTTCATCTATAAATTCCAATTTATTCTTACAATTATTTTTACAATACCCTCTATGCCTCTCATTAGTTATTATACATTTATACTTCATAATTCATACTTGTTACTATTTTACTACAATTACAATTATTCAATTGCAAATATCATCATCATCTTGATTATATTTCTTTCTTCTCGGTATTGGACGAAAGAAGATCTAGACTTAAAAGAAAATATTTTGGAAGCTCTCATATGCATGAAAGATTGGATATTCGCGGATCGAACGATACAAGATAAAATTATTGATGATATTGTTGAAGACTTCAAAAATCTTGCAATTCCTGAAAATTGATTGGAAAACAAAAATATAATTTTTGAACAACTAAATTATAGTTAAGTAGATGTCAACCTAGTTGGGATATACTTAAACTATAAATTATAGTAAAAGTAAGTGCCAACCTAGTTGGGATATACTTATGCTATAAATATTTGATAATAATAATTAGACGTGCATTTTGATGTAGTTGTTATTTGTTTAAGTTAAATTTAAGTTTGTAAAGTTATAAATAATTCATGTAACATTAAGAGCCTGTTTGTTTCCAATTAAAATTGAAAATATAGCAGTTATTGTGTCCCACCCGTCTAATAAAAGTCAACAATAACGGCTAATTTTTCAATTTTAATCCGATTTTAATCTCTACCGAACACACCCTAAATTTGAATTCTATGTAAAAATTTCTTGATATAATTATGAATTTAGCATTTTGTTCAATTCTTAGTTTACATTTAACAAAAAAAAAATATATATTTTTTGCTATAAATATGAAAAATTCTATATTTTTATAATTTTATTTATACAATCATACGGGTCAGACCGGAACGAACCGCGACCCGCGCGACCCGTGACCCGCATGGGCTCGACCCGGATGGGTCAGCGGGCGGGCTTGGGTTGTAGTCCAAAACTGTGGGCCGACCCGTAACCGGCCCGGAACCCGCAGTGGGCGGGCTTTTTTTCACGCGGGCTGTTACCGGGCTCACATGTTGGCGGGCCGACCCGGCCCGGACCACCCGGATTGACATCTCTATCAAAGGCTAACTGATGCAGGGGAAGCTTATAGGAAAGACAAAAATCTCACAAAAAAGAATTTCAATCAAGAGAAATTCAAGAAAACTTTATTTCATTCAAAACTGAGCTGCCTCAAAAGGTTTACAACGTTTAAATAGCGAAACCCTAATAAAATTCGGAAAAAAATTACATAATAATAAAAAATATTATTTTTTCCAAAAATGGAAAAAATTGAGATAATCACGGATCTTGATTCTCCTAATCATCAGGATCGTCCCCCAACAAACGGAAATCAAATCCGAGTTTATTTGACTAAGATATTGCCAAAACAAAAATTACCATAAACGGCAAAAATGCATAATTGAGGTCTTAAACGATGGAATTTGTCCAAAATTTGACGTGCTTCAGGGCCAAAGGCCCTGAGTTGTGATCATTGACCCGTTTCCACTCAAATTAGACTAGCAATTCGTCAAAGACGAACAAACCCGAAATTAAATCGAGTTATTATTTTGTCTTCATCATTCTCCACGGGTTGAGAAAAATTCGCCCTCGAATTTGATGGGGTAAAAACCTCATCATCATCAGAATTATCACCTCGAAATGACGGCTCTGGCGGTAATCCATCTGGGAGCTCTTCCGGGAAGTCCTCATGAAATTCCTCGAGCAATGATTGAATCCTGCGAGTGACCTCCTGTTCACTGTCAACTGACTTTTCCACCAGCACATACACTATCCCATATCCTTCCATATTTGTCTCGAACTTCACTCTGGTCAGTAAATTGGCGTCATCCCCAACTGCTTTAACTGAGCCCTTATCTGGAAGCAACACACTTTTCTTTTCCCCAATAGTACACGTCGACTGGAAGAGATTAGTACGCAACCAGTCAGTGTTATTTTTCAGGGAAGTCAGAAAACTCCGCCTCACCACCAATGACTGACCCACGTCACCAATCACAAACTCCTCCTTCTCTACTGCTTCTTTTACACCTTCACTGTCAAATATAGGTGGACCGTAATAATCAAACTCTTCCTCTTCTGTTGATTCTTCAGTGTCTTCATTGTCAAATACAGGCGGACATTCATAATCAAACTCTTCATCCTCTATTGCTTCTTCATTGTCTTCATTGTCAAATACAGGCGGACCTTCATAATCAAACTCTTCCTCCTCTGTTGCTTCTTCAATGTCTTCATTGTCAAATACAGGCAGACTGTCATAATCAAACTCTTCCTCCTCTGTTATTTCTTCAATGTCTTCAATCGTAACATTCTGAATATTATGATCACGGTGTTGGACTTCCTCAATCGGAACCTGCCCACGACGACCACGACCCCTAGGTGCATGTTGCTGCGGCATAAGTGCAGCAACTTGCTGTGTCAGCAACTCCACTTGTTGACGCAGCTGTGCGATTTTATCACGTCTATGTATTTCCTCTACTAGGGCTTCACGAGCTTCTTGACGTCTTCTTGAAGGCATGATGAAGGAACGACTTCGGCTCTGATACCAACTGATGCAGGGGAAGCTTATAGGAAAGACAAAAATCTCACAAAAAAGAATTTCAATCAAGAGAAATTCAAAAAAACTTTAATTCATTCAAAACTGAGCTGCCTCAAAAGGTTTACAACGTTTAAATAGCGAAACCCTAATAAAATTCGGAAAGAAATTACATAATAATAAAAAATATTATTTTTTCCAAAAATGGAAAAAATTGAGATAATCACGGATCTTGATTCTCCTAATCATCAGGATCGTCCCCCAACAAACGGAAATCAAATCCGAGTTTATTTGACTAAGATATTGCCAAAACAAAAATTACCATAAACGGCAAAAACGCATAATTGAGGGCTTAAACGATGGAATTTGTCCAAAATTTGACGTGCTTCAGGGCCAAAGGCCCTGAGTTGTGATCATTGACCCGTTTCCACTCAAATTAGACTAGCAATTCGTCAAAGACGAACAAACCCGAAATTAAATCGAGTTATTATTTTGTCTTCATCACTAACTGAGCAATGCCTGAGAAGTGTAAATTAGGAGGAATCAAGGCAGTTTCCATTATCTATGCACGGAAAAGAATGGTCCTGTAGAATTAATGACAAGATCTAGTTGCTGGAGTTAGTAGTTGCAGTAGCAGTAAGAAAGAGGGCATTTGCAAGAGCTAAGCAAATTCATGTGGGATGACCTGAGTTTCTCTTTGTTGTGAACTCAACTATTGACTTGAAAGACTACATGTTTAGTTAGGATGATATGGATCAAGTACACAAAAGTTTGTCTGTGTTTAGTTTCATCATCATCAAACCGTTGCAAGGTTCACTGCAGGTGGATTTAGATTAGAATTTGAACAGATGATCTCAGGAATATGTTTGAATGTGTCATTGATAAAAAAATTGAGCAATTACTTCCAAAACGATATAGTGTCTGGGACAGGATAATACAGCTTTAGTTTGCTGCGAAATGAACATAACCAGGATATATTAGCAATCCAATTTTTTGAACTGAAGGGGGCTTCTTGCAAATTGTTTGCTCTGTTGAGATGCAAGAAAATTTCGTAGTTGACTTTGGATGCTATAAATCATCTTACCTTGTCTCTGTCACCCTTGATTCTTCATTTTCAGCATTCTTTAATTTCTCGTCTTCTGGTTTCTGCAGATACTTTTTCTTTTTGTTCTCTTTTTTTTTGCCCCAGTTGGAGTTGGCTCGTGAACTTCTAAAGTTTTTCTTTTAAATACTTTGCATCTGATGGGAATATACATATCTTTGGGTCTTCGTGCTCCTTCAGCTTTATTTGCGCTTCATCATCTTCTTTTCCTCACAACGGCAAGTACAATCCAAAAATAAAAGTCCACCTAGTATACTGGAAATGTCGCAGGTAGGCAATTAAAACATGAAATGAAATTCTAACTGGTTTTTTAATTTTTCCTATGTCTATCATATAGAGCTGTCGCCAAATTCGTCTTTACAGAGCTTAGCTTTTTGTATTTGACTGAGCCTTCCTCCTCGCAAATAATGAAAAAAGAGGAAGAAGACAGAAAGAACCTACCTCCACACTTACATACTTTCACTTGGTACAAAATATGCCAAAATTGCCTCCAATGATATCGAGAGGATTGAACATTGTCACAAAAACTCGTCCCTTTTCTTCAGTGCACCACAGTTGAAGGGAGGTCACTATACCAGATATGACTATTCCCTATATTTCATTACAACAAACAATATAGTTAGACTTTAATAGATTCAATGGCTGAAATTATTATACTGTAACTCATACTCACGCCGTATATTGTGGACAAGAGATTAATTTTTAAACCAATGCTCCAAGCATCTCGTTTATGTTCAACGGTAACTGTTTATATGGATGATTGTACAGCTCCAACTAAATTCATCCATGTTGTCAAAGAAAGCTGTGCTAGATATCATTTTAATTTATATGCCTGCATATTTTAGATCATACATTGTATTTTTAAATATCATCTGTTTGATTGCAGAAGTAGAAAATTTATGGAAACTTAGGTTGGTTATGAAGTGATTCTTTCGATTGAATGGTGATATCTGTAGAAGCTCAGTTCAGTCCTATTTCGTTTGAATTATATGGAAACTGAAATAGTTAGACAAATTGATTTTAATCACTTCTACTATTAGTGTGATGATTTGTAATCACTAGAAAACTGATTGTTTGTCAAGTTGCTATCTAGTTGCTTTTAAGACTAAAAAGCTACTCAAAAAGAGTTTCCTTGGGAAGTTCTTTTACAAAAATATACGTGAAAGCTAACCAAACAGGCCCTTGGTCATTTCAGTTCTTAATGTCGAGTTAATTCTTGTTTAATCCAAGATAATTGCTTAACCATCTGCTTTCTAGATAATAATAGCATAAAAACTTTTTGTTTTTTCTTGTACCCTTTTAAAGAGTGATGAGTGCTCCACACTCGTGATATTTATGCCACTTAATTCATTATTTGTTACAATTGAGAAAGTTTTAGAGTGTTGTTATGTGTGTTTTGATGTTGTGATATAGGTTAGTGAGATTGAAGAAAATAAGCAAAAGTTGACAAATTTGAAGAAATTGCTAAATTGTAAGGTATCTAAATTTTGGGGACTAAAGTGCAAATACTTAAAAGTTGTGCCGAACCTCACGATGAAGATTTGAGAGTGTTTGGAGTCAATTGGCTGAGGAAAGATGTCAAATGGATCAAATTTAGTCAAAATATGATCACAAATCAATTTCCAACCGAAAAGTTATGCTCCGAAATTTTAGTCTCATATTGAGACCAATTTTTGACACAGAAAATGATCAAATTGGAGAATTATTCCTGAAGCAAAGTTGTACCCCTTTGAATTAACTTTTCAACACATTTTGAATCATTTCAATCGGATATAAGGATAAAATGTTACGATACAAATACTGAAAGATGCACAGTGCAGTTTTCAGCGCTGTGTTTGGGCGCCGCAGCACCACTGATTCTGAAATTCAACAGAATACATGGCGTCGCAGGGCCTGGTGCGGGAATTGTACTTTTATATTTTTGGAATCTTTTCTTGGCCCAATTCAACCCTAATTCGTCCATAAACTCTAAAATACTTTAAATACAAGTGAGAAGATATAATTTTAGACGGGCTCTTGTGGAAGAAAGATGGCTTAGAAGACAACACAAATGAGAATTGATCTAGAGCTAAAACGACGAGAAATTGGAGGAGGATTCAAGTGGTAAATTAGTTTTTCTTATTCTTTTCTTCTCCATGTTCTTTAATTCAGATTTTATTATGTTATCTTTACGAGTTATGAACTAATTTTCATATCTAGGGTTTGATGTAGCCAAACTTGATATTATAATTTGATTTTGTCATAATTATTCTATTTGATTTTTCATATATGTTTGATTGTGTCATGAAATTAATGCCTTCAATTAATTGGCCACTAATTGAATGAATAGATGCCAATCAATTCCAACATTCGAGAGAGGGGAGTTTAGGCGCGATCATATGATTGACACAACGTAGATTTTATGGGTTTCGAGAGAAAGTATAGGATCTATGAAGTTTACTTCATAAAAGAATCATAAACTTGATAAATCTTTAATTTTAATTCGGAATAGAGATATTGGAATTGAATTCTAAGATTAATTTCTAGTCGGCACTCGAGAGAGAGGAGAGAAATACATTAAGATTCTTGCTTTCAAACATGGAAAAATTGATTAGAATAGCTAGGCATAATTGAGTCTTGTTAGTAAGGTGAAATCAATCCATAGGCTTTCTCGCATTAATATTCTCCTATAAATTGTTTTCATTTTATTTGCATTATTACACATTCATATTAGTTTAGGATAAAAACCTTGAATTGATATTTTGTTCGTCTAGATAAAATAAAAGCTGAAACAATTATAGTAAAAGGTAGAAATTGAATTACAATCCCCGTGAATTCGACACCTTTAACTCAATCATTATATTACAAAACTTGACACTGTACACTCACGGCATAAATTCACGTTGTGGAATACGCGTGACAAGTTTTTGACGCCGTTGACGGGGATTGATTAATTTAATTTTTACTAATATTATTATCAAGTAGCTTTTATTTAATTTAGATTTTCTTTTATTTTATTTCTTCTTTTATTTTTTTTTAATTTTTGGCTACCCATCTTGATTTCTTTGATTTTTTTTCCCAGGTACTATTCAATAGTATATGTAAAATTCTAATATTGGCAAGAGAGCATAACACTTTCAATAAGTAGTCTCGACATGGATACAAACCATAAGTAGTCAGCTTTGCTGTGGGACGCATTATACTGGGTATTGTTTGTATACGTGTACTGACTCCCGTAGGTTAAAGCTTCTACGGTTTATACAATATTTAAGATGTCGGAAAGAAGCAATTGACAAATATGATGAAAACTACATGATTTTGGGAGATTATGTATATGTCGATCAGGATGAGGACATCATACTTAGGGGAGATGGTCCTCCTTCGTTTAATGAGAAAATAATTGCAAAATATTATAATAAACTTGTCAAGTTGAATGAGTGAAACATAAGTATTGGAGATCATGGCTACTTGTATGAATTTAAAAGGTGGGGGATATAATCCACTCAACGGAGTTAATAGGAAAGACTTGTCATTGCCTGTGGAGTTTGATTGTGGACCAAGCATTCAACCCGATGTGAGTTCAACCATTGAAGAAGAACCTAAAATGAGTGAAAATTTAATTACAACGTAGCTAAATAAGGATGTGGCAATCAATGAGGAGAAAATCAACTTTCACTCTTCCAACTTAGTTGATTGCCAAGATATTGATTTTGTGATTATACCCGATGAGGAAGTAGAAATCTTCATAGTTGAATTTGAATTGGATGGAATATGCAAGTCTTATTATATGGAAATGGGCAGTGTTGAGTTTTGAAGATCCAATGAAGAGTGGAACAAAGCTAAAAGAAGAAAAATGGACAAGGCATTCAAAGCCTTCTTTAGATGCCCATGAGTCAATTACTAAAGTCAAGATAAAGACTATAAAAAGCGCTTGTTGGGAGACAATCCAACTTTTCTTACTTTTAAACATTTTATTTACTTTTATACATTTTCATGCTTTTATTTTGATTAGCTATAACTATTTTTTGTAGGTAATTTTTGAAGTCCCGTATATTCATGGTTCCTCACAAGTTTGGGGGTTCAATGGTGTACATTAAGGTTACTTGCCAATTCCATTAAAAGCATCACATGTCAAAGTAGAATATTGACACCTCTTCACAAATGTCTAATCAGGGAAGTTTCATTATTCCCTCTTCTTTATGTTGTTCTTTTACACATTGAAGACAATTTGTGATTTAAGTTTGGGGGTATTTATTTGTGCTTGAATTGGTGATATTGTGTCGATATGTTAGATAGTCTTACTGGCTTAGGATTGTTTAATGTTTAAAATTGTTATTGATTCATGAGCTATGCATGACCAAATATGCTATTTGTGCTTAAATTATTACTTTTTTTTTTTTTTTTTGAAAAAAAAGAGCTTGTCCATGTTAGATCCTGAGTTATTTGAGCACAATGGTCACAATTAATTGTTATCTAAATGTGGAGATTTTTGATTGATGGAAATATATTTGAATTGGTAAGAACTAAGAACTAGGTTGTAAGTTGCTTGAAAAATTGTATCAATCTCTATTCTCTTCTCTTTCACTTTACCATATAGTAAGATAAGTTTGGGGGTGGTCGAGCCGGTGAAGTATATTATCTAGAAGGGTGTTGATTCCATACGTGTTGAAAAAATATTGTGTGGGGTTTCATTCGCTAAGTATAATATATATATATATATATATATATATATATATATATATATATATATATATATATATATACAGAAATGATCTAATGAGCACCGGTGCTCATCTTATCCTAAACACCGATGAGTTGGCACATTAATTCATTGGTGGATAAAGATTTTGTGAGTTCCAATCCACCAATGAATTAATGTGCCAACTCATTGGTGCTTAGGATAAGATGAGCACCGGTGCTCATTAGATCATTTCTGTATATATATATATATATATATATATATATATATATATGATTTTGTACTTGTTGAATCTTAGGCTTCACTTCGTAGCCTTTTTTACTCGAGTTATTAAGTCTGTTGGGGTATTTCAATGCCCGATACCCTTTGGTCTAAATAACCGACCGGGGAGCTATCGGTTTAAAACTTGCTACAAGGGTCAAAAAGAAAGTTTAAGGGTGTGAGGTCAATTAAGAGCTTTAATTGAAAAAATTTGATTTTGTGTAATTGTATTCGATTTATGGGCTTAAATAATTAGTGGGTTTGAATTACTTAGTATAAACTTGAATGTGGAAGCACTCATCTAGTGGAGAATCATCACATGACTAGAGGTTGATATTACCGGTTTGACCCAACCGAACAAGAGTGGAAAAAGAAATGAGTGAAGTGAGAGCAACCTTTAGATTTACAATCAGGAAAGAAAAGAAATATCTATTTGAGGAGTGTGAATCTCACGAGCGGGAAAAGACATAGTTGACCACAAATGGTCGGGTTGGGACCAAGTTGAATTCTTTTCCATTTTGACAACTTTTTCCTAATTTGGATGATGATTGAAAGTGATTATGCGCGCGCGCGCACACACCGATCGAACATTGGATAAGCTAAAATTGTTTTTGGTAGCATTAATTGGAGGCATACTTGTGAATTGATATACAATTTTACACTCTTTGATATTTTTGGCAAGCTATCTAATGTGTTGATCTTTATCTAGTTTGCATGATTGTGCTATAGATAATCTTGTTCGGGACGAGCAAGAAGTTAAGTTCGAGGGTATTTGATAAGTGTGTTTTTGCACACTTATTTAATACATAAGCAAGCTAATTTTTATTAATTTGAGCGAATTTCTATTGACAATTGGGTAATGTTGGCTTTTGTAGGCAAAAATCACCAAAATGGACTAAAATCATATAAAAATGTGAAGTTGGGGACCAAAATGAACAAGGTCAGAAATTGGAGGATTTTGAGTGCAATTTATGGAGGGCAATATTGAAAATGAAAATAAAAATCCGAGGACCAAATTGTAAAACATCATACTTGAGGGATTAGACGCTCAAAATTGGAGGACTTGGCTACAAATTGGCAGCAAATTCCATTTTTCTGCGGTTATAGAGACAGTGGCGCTACAGTGCTAGAACGGCACCACTTTTGTTAAAAAAATTGGTTTTGGGGGAGCTTTTCGTCACTTTTAGGAAAACCAAGGACCGAGGCTTCAAATTTTCTACGTTTTAATATAAAAACCAGCACATGACTTTTCTCTTGGAGGGTTTGGAATTGGTGCTTTTTGTTGGGACGGTTTTCGACCGTTTTCTTTTTTTTTTTTCTTTTGTTTCTTTTCTTTTTCTTTCCTTTTCCTTTTATTTTTGTTTTGGTAATCTTGGAACAATCAAGAGGGGAATACTAAGGAATACACGTGAAGAACATTGACCGGAAAATTGAATTAAAGCTTCAAAAGAGTTTTTCTTACTTTTCTCCCTAATGTTTTTCATTATAAATTGTTTAAATTTTATGAATTAGATAATTTATCTAGGGTTGATGTAGCCAAACTTGAATTATGGATTGATGATTTTTTCTATTAGAATTCCCCACGTATATTTAATTGTGTCATGATTATAATACTTTCAATTATCTGATCAATAATTGAATGAATAAATGCTAGTCAATTCCGACACTCGAGAGAGAGAAATTTAGGCACGATCATAGGATTGACACAACATAAGTTTTTACACTTTGAGAGAAGGTAATAAATCTATGAAACTTACTCCATAAACGAATTGGAACTTTTGTAAATTCTAAGCTTTAATTCGAAATAGAGATATTGGGATTGAAGTTTAGGACTAAATTCTAGCTGGCACTCGAGAGAGGGGATAAAATTATATTAGGATTCTTGCCTTTAAACATGAGAAAATTGATTAGAATAATTGGATATCATTGAATCATAATTGAAGGTTACATGAAATTATTCCCTAGTCCTTCTTAAGATGATAATTTTTATTCTTCAAATTTGTGTCAACCAATCTCATTAGATTAATTTAAAATCAATCATTCATCATCTAGATAAAATAAAAGTTACATAATTATAGTTCTTAGTGGAATTAAATTACAATCCATGTGGGTTCGACACTCTAACTCTTTTACAATATTACAAAATTTGACACCGTACACTTGTGGAATAATTCACGTTGTATAAAACATGTGACAAAGAGTTTATTTTCATTCTTTGCAAAATATTTTAAAGGCTACTGACATTCGAAAAAACTTCAATTGCATGCCTGTTGAAAAATGAGACGTATAGGCAGTGTGGTTTGGTTAAGGGAACCCACGAGGGTTATGACGCGATTAATCTTTATTTATTTATTTAAAAAAAAAAGAATTAATTTTTTATATAATGTCATTAAGCATGCATATTTTAATTCAAAAGAAAGAGAAGGTGAAATTCGCTCGTCAACCTAAAACCCATGACAGTGGCCATCATCCATCTATTTTCCAAATACAAAATATCTTGATTACGAGTGACAAAAGGGTTGAGTAGCTTGAGGGCTAGTTTCCTCCCTACTAGGCCTAATTTTGAAACGTGTTATGGGTTGAGTCTAGTTCACTTTTTTTTCACGAGTCGGATCATTTTTGGATTTATTTCATTAATTTCGTTAAAAAAATGAGCCTGCTTGGCCCATGCGGTCAATGAGCCAAAGGGCCAAGCTGAGCTTAGAATTGGGACAAGAACCGAGCGTGTACGCTTCGGTAACTAAGAGGCGAGTCCATTGCCACCCCTATGATTCATGAGGGAATATGGCCAATTTTTGTATGAGTAATGTTATTCATCCCCAGTGGGGATGAAAACACAGTCTAAGTGGCTTTAAATGATAGGTTAAATGAAAGAATTTCACCTATCATTTAATGCCACATTACTGTCACGTAGACTGTGTTTTCATCCCCAATGCGGATGAATAGCATTACTCTTTTTGTATTCAAGAAGACACCAGATTCTATCATTAAATACCATAAAGGCAGAACATACTAGTCTCACTGATTTTCTTTCTTATCTATGGAAATATTAAAAACGACAGTTTTTAAGCACAAGTTATTTTAATTATGCAGAAATTAAAATTTAAGATGCTAGTGCTCCAATATGGCAATACCTAGTTAGATATTCACGATCAAGAAGATATTAGTTCACATGTGAAATATGACAATTGCTATGGATTGATTTCATGTGTCAGTTTCATCTCTTCTTTTTTCTCATTTTTCACAGTCAGTCTCAAATCCCAAAAAGGATTAACCGCCGATATATCCTTCTTTCATTAGACCTTTATCATATTTTCTGAGTTCATACAAAGGATTGAGTCTATCCCTGTTTTTGAAACATACCACGGCTAGAAAAGTGGTTTGGGAGGATCAAAACTTCCATTTACCAGTCATATGTATAGTGTCAAAAATCATCAAGAGTATGATTGATATGCAGTACTCCGCCGCATTAAATAATTTAATAAATAAAATTATATCCTTTTTTTTTTTATTCTTTAATTTTATGAGATACGTTCTGTCCAATCCTCTCTACCAAACACGTAATAATGGACTCTATTTTGCTGACAGAGGAAGAAGTAGTTACAAGGGATAATGTTTATTTAGACTTTGTGCCAACTACAAACTGTGATGACATTTCCTATTGCTGAGCAATTAATTAAAAATTGCACCACTCTTAATTTTAGGACATTGACTTCCCAGTGTGTTTTCCTTAATAATTAAGTTGAAACAGCCTAATCCACAATTAAATATAATTTCAGTTTCTTGGAATTCTCAAGTGACAAATCAGCCTGGAAACGTTGAAAGATTAAAATATGCTTCTTTAGATCCAGCCTGCCCTGCATAATATTACAAGCCTGAGTAGAATTCAAACAATGGTTAACTTAAATTAATGTAGTCTCTGATTAAATAGATATTTTTATGAAAATACAATTGCCTGATTATAGAAAACAGTGTATACTCTTAGGTAAACAAATTTGTTCCATTTTTAACGGTTTAATCTTTTAAATAAGGTAGTTTAACAATATAACTCGCTTCTAAAGACTTTGATCAATATTGTTTCAACTCTCTCTCTCTCTCTCTCTCTCTCTCTCTCAGATTTGTGAAGAACAGAAAATGAATATGTCGACCCTCAAAGAGTCCATATCTGAATCTGTAGAAAATAATGACCGTATGAGAGAGCTCAAGGAATTTGAGGAGACAAAATCTGGTGTAAAGGGGCTTGTTGATTCTGGGATTGTGAAAATTCCTAAAATGTTCATCAGACCAGATGATGAACTTGCTGGGGAATCCAATCATGGCCGAACAAATATTCAAGTTCCAACCATTGATCTAACAGGAATTGAAACTGATCGTGATCATCGTAAAAAGATCATCAATGATTTGAAACAAGCATCGAAAGATTGTGGGTTTTTCCAAGTGTTGAATCATGGAATCCCTCCGAGTGTTTTAGACGATATGCTTGAGGGAATACGCAGGTTTCATGAACAAGATGCTGAGATTAAGAAAGAGTTTTACTCTCGTGATCTGCTCAAAAAGGTGAAATATGCTAGCAATATTGACTTGTACCGGTCGAGCTCTGCTAATTGGAGGGATACATTAACTATATCTCTACTGGTTTCAGATCGTGTTGAACCTGATGAATTGCCAGCAGTTTGCAGGTAGGTAAAGTTCGAAAGTACGATAAACAGAATTTTAACTTATTTTTCTTCTTAAATAATGTCGAGTACTACTATTCAATCCTCCATGCCAAACATGCTATAAAGTCATGAATATTTTCATTTCCATGTTAAGTACATTGCTTCTGTGTATTATATAAGAATTTGATGAATCATTGTTTCTCTGGTGGTTGTTTCTAACTTTAAAGCAAAAAGATTTAACTGAATTCCATATATATCTTTCGATTAGCAGAAGTTCAACAATGGAGTACATTGATCAAGTAACAAAGTTAGGAGAACTTTTGTTCAAGTTATTAGCAGAAGCTCTTGGCCTAAAACGAGAACACCTAGTTGAGATGGGATGCGCCAAAGGACGCATTTTTGTTTGTCACTATTATCCAGCGTGCCCAGAGCCGGAGCTGACTCTGGGAACCAGCAAGCACACAGATCCTTGTTTCTTAACTGTTCTTCTACAAGATCAAATTGGTGGCCTTCAAGTCCTGAACAACAATCAATGGATTAGTGTTCAGCCCCTGGCTGGTAGTTTAGTAGTAAACATTGGAGACCTCTTCCAGGTTAACCGGCTTTCATCCCGATTTATTAACAACATAATTTTTGGGTTTGTTGAACTGGTTCCCGGGAAGGTTTTATAACACTTTCTCATGATCCGGCCTTGATATGTTTCAGATTATATCGAATGACGAGTTCAAAAGTGCTGAGCATAGAGTGGTAGCCAACCAGGTAGGACCAAGAATTTCTACAGCGTGCTTCTTCACTGGTATTGCAGCGCCCCCAAAGATGTATGGTCCAATCGAAGAGATGATAACAGAAGAAAACCCCCCAAAATATGAAAAGTTTACAGTAAGTAATTATAAAAGCAAATTTTTCTCGAAAGCAATTGACAAATCCAGCCTTGAGGATTTCAAGTTGCAAGTCTAGCACAGGAGCAACACCATCATATAATAAGAAGTTCAATTAAGCTTTGGAATATTTATGTAAAATGTGTTCTGTAAGACAAAGAATAACATACTCGTTTGCAACTTTTCATTAATTTCTTTTAAGTATTTTGCGCCAGGAATTTGAAGTTGGAATGATTATTTATTTGTACTTGTATCGTCAACCAAGCGATAAATTTGTTGTGATCAATTGCTAGCACTATCACTATATAAGTTATTAACAATTTAAGATTGCCGGAGTAAAGTTACAGAAACTGAAAACATAAAGTGACCTATAATTTGGGATAAACGAAAAAAGAAAGCGAGCCTATCTCTTTGGGACATGGAAGTATACCAAATCTCAATCAAAGTAACTCTATAGGCAAGTTCATGGGCCACCATATTCATTTTTTGTTTTGAATTTCACCATTATCCCCCAAAAGGTGACTACAACTAATATCAATGTCCCGTTCAGTCTTACACTACCACTTGAGCTAGTTCTTGATTATTCATGTGCAGTGATGGAGCTAGGGCTGTCCGTGGGTCGGTTCGGTTCGATTCTGAAGAGACCCGAATCAATCCAAAACTTTCGGGTATTTAATAAATGGACCCGTCGGGTCCAAATATAATTATGCAACCGTTCGGGTTCAGTTCGGTTCGGGTCGGTTCGGTTCCGTTCGGTTCCGTACCATAATCAAATTTTTTAATATTTACAGCAACACTGCATAAATACAACTAATGACATTTCATTCGTAACTTTTACAAATTAATGTAGTCCAATTCAAAAACTTATAAATAACTAGCCGTCCAATAAGATTAATTCAATACATACAAATACCAAAAAATAGATATTAATATTACAACAAAACTATATAAAGTATATTCATTTGCTTAAAATTAAAATGGGCTAATGGGTTTTTAAAATGATTTGGGCTTTAAAATTAAAATTATGAAATAATCTGATTTATTTAATTAATTTGCTAATTTGTATAGAAAAAAATAAAATAATTTAATTAATTCAATATAAAAAATAAAAAAAATTATTTAGTTTCGGTTCTTGGTCTAGACCCGAGATCCGACCCAAACCCATCGGTTCTCGATTCGGGTACCCGTTCCGGTATTTAATTTATGAAGAACCGCTCGATTCGGTTCGGTTCGTTCGGTTCTTTCCGATTCGGTTCGAGACTTTTGGACACCCCTAGATGGAGCCACATGATCTTTGATATGGAGTCAAAAGTAAGTTATAAATTTTTTTCCCAAATATCTTTTCTCTCTTGAACACTCGTTTTACCAATAATTTACTCTTCACTTGAAAATGTAGATTTTCGTTTATAATATTTTTTCATAATTGTTTGAAATGAAATTTAACAAATAAATAAATGCTTATACATTACAGATAATAATTCCACCTATAAAAATACAATACTTTTCAATAGGTAAATAACAAAGTTTAAGTTTTTCATTAAGCTATTGTTTGGTTCCCACTATTTCCAAAATACATTTTTCTTTTCTATTTTCAACCACACAATCTTCAATAAAATAATATTACACACAAATCCAAATTTTTTCCTTATTTTTTAACCACACATTCTTAATCATGGCAACGAGCCAGCCGAGCCAAAACTCAAAGCTCAGGCTCGGCTCGAGCCAAAAAGGGCTAAGCCAAGAGCTGTTTTTGGCCCGAGCCAAGCCGAGCAAAAGCTCAGCCAAAAATAATAGGCTCGGCCCGAGCTTTCGGCTCGAGCCTTAGCGGGCCGAGCCGACTAGGTTTTTTTTTTCCTGTCAAATCTACAACTGACAGGAAGCTAAATATAGTTTTTTTTTTTAAGCGGCAACTCATACGGGCCGGGCTGTGTGGCTCGACAAGCCACACGGGTCGGCCAGGGCTTCGGCGACGCTCCAAAATGGGGCTGGGTTCTAGCCCGAGCCTGAGTCGAGCTCGACTCAGACTTTTTTCAGACCGAGCCAACTAACTTTTTTGCCATCCCTACACATTCTCCATCAAATAATATTCAAAAATGTATTTATTGTAAAAAAAAAAAATTAAAAAAATTGGCTCAAACATTGTAAAAATGGTGAATGGATGATGAATCTACGGGATGGAAAATGTTAATGTATATTGATGTATTTCAAGAAGTAATATTACAATGGGTCATATACTTATGATTTGTATCTATTCTAGGAAAATGGAATTAGTAAAATACAATCAGTCTCCTATAATTTGTCTAATTCCTTTAATCTATCAATTGACAGAATTAACATATTTGTATCCATTAATACCCCCCTCAAGTTGAAGCGTGGATGTCTATATGGAAAGTGGCCTGTCCCAATGGTTTTGTAAAAATGTCTGCAATTTGCATTCTGGTGTGAACATGTGTGGTTCTATCCTTTTCTCTTTGTATCTTCTCTCGAATGGTATGACAATCCAATTCTAGGTGCTTTGTACGCTCGAGGAATATTGGATTCGCTACAATGTGAATTGCCACTTGGTTATCACAAAATAGTTTGACTGGTTGAGGGTGTTCAACACGCAAGTCACTTAAAAGATATCTCAGCCAAGTAAGTTCACAAGTGACGACTGCCATTGCTATATATTCTGCTTCGGCAGATGACCGTGACACGGTGGATTGCTTTTTGCTTTTCTAAGAAATCAAGGAATTTCCCAAGAACACACAATAACCTGTAACTGACCTTCTTGTAGCCTGAAAACCAGCCTAATCAGCATCACAATAAGCCGTGAGTTTTAACGAACTATGTGCGGGAAAAAGGAGGCCTTGACCTGGTGCATTCTTTAAGTAACGAAGGAGATGAAAAACTACATCAAGGTGAGGTTTTCTTGGAAGTCGCATGGACTGACTGAGAGTAACAACTGAGTATGGGATTTCCAATCATGTGATTGTTAGATAAATCAACTTCCCAACAAGTCGGGGATATCGCGTTGGATCATGGAGAGTATCACCATCCATTGGATTAAGTTTCAAGGTCTGCTCCATTGAAAATTTTGTAGGTTTGGCACCAAGTAAGTCTGCCTCTTCCAGTAGATCTAGAGTGTATTTTCTTTGACAAATGGTGATGCTTGACTTGGATTGTGCAACCTCAACTCCTAGAAAGTATTTCAATGGTCAGAGGTCTTTGATTTTGAAGCAGGTGTTGAGATAACATTTAAGATCACATATAGCTACCTCATCATTCCCTGCAATGATCATATCATCAACATAAAGCAAAATAGCAATAGAAGATGTGTTTTCTACCTTCACAAACAAGGAACAATCGGCTTTCGACTGTTTGAACCCAATGTTAGCAATGGATGAAGAGAACTTGTGAAACCAGCTACGAGATGCCTGCTTCAATCCATATAAGGACTTGTTGAGTTGACACACATTATTCTTCCCCTATGACTAATGCTGGGTGGAGGTTGCATATAGACTTCCTCAAGCAAATCACCACGGTAATGACTAAGAGGCCAATTTCGGACATTTGGACATCCATTTGGTAGGGAAGATGCCAATTTTGAACAACAACAACGACTAGGAAGCAACTGAAAGTAATGCATTTGTCAACAGGATCAAAGGTTTTCTTGTAATCTATGCCCTCATGTTGTGTAAAACCCTTGGCAACAAGCCAGGCTTTATACCATTCAAGAGAGCCATCAGAGTGATATTTGATTTTGTAGATCCACTTGCAACCAATGTGACGGTGACCAGCAGGTAGAGGCACCATGGTCCATGTATTGTTTTCCTCTAATGCTCGGATTTCAGTTTGCATAGCATCAACCCATTTAGGATCGGAACAGGCCTACTTATAAGATGCTAGTTCGACCAAATGAGAAATTTCTGATGACAATTGGAGAGAGAGAGGAATATGAGACATACCATTGCAATGGATACTGTGTGTGGACCGTGGTAGAGGGGACTGGCCTGGGAGTGAGAAGAGCACCATGGTATATTTGGAAGTCTTGGAATTTGGATAGAGGTTTGGTGAGTCGTTCTGAATGACGTAAAGGAGGCGATGGTGGAGAATGTGAGGTCTCCTTAATCTGTTCCAGGTAGAATTGTGATGAGGGAGCTTCTGTGTGTTGATTATCTGATGGAGGGGTCATTAAGGTGCTAAAATTTGGTAAGTGAATTGAGTTGATAGGTTCTGGGGTGTCATGAATGGGGTTATGTTTTGGGTTTGGTTCCATAAATGGGTGTAAAAGGAGGGAGTTAGGAAGCACGGGTTCATCGTCTTGGTTTGCGGTGAGTTTATTGGTAAAAGGAAATGTGCTCTCATGAAAAAGGACGTCTCCGTGAGGAAAATATGCCATGAGTGTCAAGGTCAAGAACTTTATATCCTTTTTGTCCTTGTGGGTTGCCAAGGAATATGCACCGTTTCGCTCAAGCGTCAAACTTATGTTTAGGATTGGGGTTAGTAGCATAACACATAGTTCTAAGAATCATATCTGTTCTTCCAGGTTCTCAGAATTGTGCTCTTTGTTGGAACCTAATAGACCTGTAAAAACTGACAAATTGGCTATAATTGGTGATGCCATCAGAGTTTTAAATGAGCTGAAGTCTGAATCTCAGGAATGCAAAGAGATGAACGAAAAGCTTTTGGAAGAGATCAAAACATTGAAGGTTAGACAAAATGCTTATGCAACATTCATGGAAATCGATATTTCTCTTTTAATTTTGTTATGCTGGAAGCTCTGGAATTATATACCCCCACAGCATTGTCGACAGATCTAGTTGTTTTCTGGTTTGTGACGATCATTCTACTTTTGCTTTAAATATCTTTTTAGTAATATCTGATTCAGCTGTATAAAAGGATGACTGTACAGTGCTTTGCTTCCATAGGAAATTTTCTAGGAAGTTGAATTTACCAATTCCTATTTTACACAAGTGGAGAGGCATTCATTTTAGAGTTTTATTTAGTTTTTTTAAAAAAATACTTGTAAAGTTTCTATATTGTTCAACTGTGAATGCATTTTTCCATGTTATGCCGATAGTAATTGGTGGCATTTGAAGCATATACTAAGTTTTTATTCGTAGCCAAGAAGAATACTTATAAACTTTTGTTTTGTTTGTTTAAACTTTAGAAGTTCTCTTTTATGTTAACATTTGTTTCTCATGATGATTCCTTTCAAAATGGCAAAAGTTTTTTTTATGAACGTTAATAATGAAAGAAAGAACCTTCCCTTCGTCACCGTAGAAAAATATGTAGTAGAAAGAAATGCTCCTTCAGGAAAATAGAATATTATATTTTGCATTTGAGATTTTGGTAAAACCCTTTTCATGTTTTTGATCTTCAAACAGTAACCTCCTCCTGCTCCCATTCTTTCTCCCTTAGCTCTATGATAACATATTTAATCCTACGGAATAAACATTTGACTGTACATTGTGCATAGATCCTTTCTACACCTTCAATCTCGTATATTTTTCTATTTTAAACAGGTAGAGAAGAATGAACTTCGTGAAGAGAAACTTGTGCTTAAGTCGGATAAAGAAAGGATTGAGTAGCAGTTGAAAGCTACTTGTTAGGGAATTATTGAGAGCAATTACCCAAGCCCACTCCACCAGGCCCAAGTGAGGTTCCATCCCAAAACCAATTGGTAATAGGTGGAGTAGCCCACTTGGGTTATATGGTGGATTTATTTTCTTCCCACAACCGATGTGGGATTTGTTTGCCCCAACAATCCCTCCCTCAAACAAGACTCACGAGGTAAATCACCACTCATCGAGATAATCCATCGTAGCCTGTACCCACTATGTTACCATGGATCTACCATCTCATGAGAATGGCCACACAATCTAGGCTCTGATACCACTTGTTGGGGATCTTACCTTTCCCCTCCTAGCTCTAAAATCATTATAAGAATTGCAGAAAATAAATGTTGCACCAGCAGCAAATAGAAACCAGAACAGAAGCAAAGAACTCCAAGAAGAGGACCAGCAGAAGGCAGAATAACAGTAAGAAGACATAACAAAGACAGATTTAAACAGGAAGAAAAACTCTTCCCCAAGCTTCTTTATTCACCAAGAAATTTAACATTCAATTACATGAATTACATCACCATCTCAAGTGATTCACCATACAAAATTAGAACATTACAGAAAGACTTTTGTCAGATTGATTTTCCCAGAAAATTACCCATTCTCACAATCTCACTTTCTATCTGATTTTCTACAGTTCCAGAGTTTCTTTCACTTTCTCAAGCTCAATATTCAGAGCTTCAGAATTCTCCACCGAATTCTCTCAGTCCAGAGCTCCCATTTTCTCAATCTCGAGCTCTCCTTTTTTTTTTTCTGTATTTTCGAGCTCCACATCTTCATCTTTGTGAGCTGTTTTCTCCTGAACCTGAGGCTCCTATTTATAGGCATAATTGAGGCTCCTTTTCTGTTGTTAACTACCAACAAACATAGGCTCCAAGTTGTTGAAGATTCCAACCGAAAAACTGTAATAGAGGCTCATCCTTTGCAACGGATTTTCTTCCAACAGCTTTTTGTAAAAGCTAAGGAATCTTCAAGGAATCACTTCCTTACAATCTCTACCTTGATTCTTGAAGAGACTTTTCGAACCTTCAAGTTCAGAGAAACCTTCCTCCAAGTCTTCATCTTCCTCTCCATTCTTATCAGCCTCTACCTGCTTGTATGCTTTCTTCAGAATTTCAGTCGTGCCATCATTTTTTCCCTCTTCAGGTTGAAGTTGTTCTTTCCATCAAACTTTTCATTTCAAACTTGGATGTAGACCTTGTGAGAGCAAGAATCTGGCCAGGAAACTTCTTTCACTCTTTGTACACAGCCGACTATCAAGAAACTTTGAAAGTAGAACCTTCATACCTCTTTCCAATTCTTCTCTGCAGATTCTAAAAAAACTAGGCTACTGTTAGGGAATTATTGAGAGCAATTACCCAAGGCCCAACCCCGCTCCACCAGGCCCAAGTGAGGTTCCATCCCAAAATCAATTGGTAATGGGTGGAGTAGCCCACTAGGGTTATATGGTGGATTTATTTTCTTCCCACAACCGATGTGGGATTTGTTTGCCCCAACACTACTATTGTTTCACCTTCTGGGTTTGTGCTGCTTGATATACATGCAAGGAAACTTGCAGCTTTTGAAGAAATTTCACTGCGCAATTTAGGAAGTGCTATGTAAATATTAGGTAGTTCACAGTTCTTTGCCTATGACATTTTTCCGTCTTTTCTCCCATTTTGAATTTTTGAATTAAGTATTGCTTGATGTCAAACAATCAAATTTAAGAAGGAATTGGATTTACCACAGTAACAGTTTTATTGTTATCCCTTTTGTTCAAAAATAATTTTTTCTGATATATTCTTTTCCTTGGTAACTTCTCCAATGGAATTGCTGGTCTCGTCGGATTTCAGGATTAAAAATGTAGAAAGAGACGGGAGAGGTGGGGTTGGAGGGTTTCAAAGGCTAACTGAGCAATGCCTGAGAAGTGTAAATTAGGAGGAATCAAGGCAGTTTCCCTTATCTATGAACGGAAGAGAATGGTCCTGTAGAATTAATGTCAAGATTTTATTGCTGGAGTTAGTAGTTGCAGTAAGCAATAAGAATGAGGGCATTTTGCAAGAGTTGAGCAAATTCATGCGTGACGACCTGAGTTTCTCTTTGTTGTGAACTCAACTATTGACTTGAAACTTGAAAGAGTACATATTTAGTTAGGATGATATAGATCAAGTACCCAAAAATTTGTCTGTTTTCAGTTTCATCATCATCAAACCGTTGCAAGTTTCGCTGCAGGTGGATTTAGATTAGAATTGAACAGATGATATCAGGAATCTGTTTGAATTTGTCATTGATAAAAAGTTTGGACAATTACTTCCAAAAAAAATAGTGTCCATTGCGGGGGACAGGATAATACAGCTTATTTTGCTGCCAAATGAACATAACCAGGATATATTAGCAATCCAATTTTTTTGAACTTCTGAAGGGGGCTTCTTGCAAATTGTTTGCTCTGTTGAGATGCAAGAAAATTAAGTAGTTGACTTTGGATGCTATAAATCATATTACCTTGTCTCTGTCACCCTTGATTCTTCAGTTTCATCATTCTTTATTTTCTCGTCTTCTGGTTTCTGCAGATACTTTTTCTTTTTGTTCTCTTTTTTTTGCCCCAGTTGGAGTTGTCTCGTGAACTTCTAAGGTTTTTCTTTTAAATACTTTGCATCTGATGGGAATATACATATCTTTGGGTCTTCATTCTCCTTCAGCTTTTTTTGCGCTTCATCATCTTCTTTTCCCCACAGGCCACAACGGCAAGTATAATCCAAAAATAAAACTCCACCCAGTATACTGGAAATGTCGCAGGTGGGCAACTATAACATGAAATGAAATTCTAACTGGTTTTTCAATTTTGCCTATGACTATCATATAGAGCTGTCGCCATATTTATCTTTACAGAGCTTAGCTTGTTGCATTTGACTGAGCCTACCTCCTCGCAAATAATGAAAAAAGAGGAAGAAGACAGAGTACAAAGCATGCCAAAATCGCCGCCAATAATATCGAGAGGATTGAACATTGTCACAAAAACTCATCCCTTTTCTTCAGTCCACCACAGTTGAAGGGACGTCACTATACCGGATATGACTATTCCCCGTCTTTCTTTACAACGAATAATATAGTTAAACTTTAATAGATTCAATGGCTGAAATTATTATACTGTTTTAACTCATACTCACGCCGTATATGGTTGGTTATGAAGTGATTCTTTCAATTGAATTGTGATATCTGTAGAAGCTCAGTTCAGTCCTATTTCATTTGAATTATATGGAAACTGAAATAGTTAAGACAATGATTTTAATCACTTCTACTATTAGTGTTATGATTTGTAATCACTAGAAAACTGATTGGTTGTCAAGTTGCTATCTAGTTGCTTTTAAGACTAAAAAGCTACTTAAAAAGAGTTTCCTTAGGAAGTTCTTTTACAAAAATATACGTGAAACCTATCCAAACAGGCCCTTGGTCATTTCATTTCTTAATGTCGAGTTAATTCTTGTTTAATCTGAGATAATTACTTGACCATCTGCTTTCTGGATAATAATAGCATAAAACCTTTTTGTTGTTCTTGTATCCTTTTAAGGAGTTTACTTTTATTCTCTGCAAAATATTTTAAAGGCTACTGACATTCGGAAAAACTTTGATTGCATGCCTGTTGAAAAATGAGCTGGCGACATATAAACGGTGTGGTATGGTTAAGGGAACCCACGGGGGTTATGAAGCGATTAATCTTTATTTATTTCTTTTTAAATATGTCATTCAGCATGCATATGTGAAATTCTCTTCTTAACCTAAAACCCATGACAGTTGCCATCATCCATCTATTTTCCAAATACAAAATATCTTGATTAGGAGTGACAAAAGGGTTGAATAGCTTGAGGGCTCGGTTCGTCCCTACTAGGCCTAATTTTGAAACGTGCTATGGGTTGAGTCTAGTTCACTTTTTTTTCATGAGTCGGATCATTTTTGGATTTATTTCATTAATTTCGTTAAAAAATGATCCCGCTTGGTCCATGCGGTCAATGGGCCAAAGGGCCAAGCCGAGTTTAGAATTGGGATGAGAACTGAGCTCGTAGCTTCGGTGACTAATTGGGATAAGATCCATGCAGCCAAGAACAATCAATATGTCCTATTTCCAATCCTTGAAGTTTGTCCCATTAAGTATGAGATTAGAATTAACATTTGCAGATATGATAGTGGCACATGAACTAGCTGTAGAGAGAAAATGATAAATTATACTCATATTATTATTAACATTCAATAATCAATAAATTCAAATAATGGTAAGTCACATATCAAGATGCCTATCACATCATCAATATCAAGTCTTTGGACAGCAATATCAATTGTAAGTGGTACTCTTATTGTAGTGATCAAACATTGACAATAACTCCTATCAAATAATAAACTCATCTTTGGACTGATTTATTATTCGCATGAAAATCTTATAATTGTCACACATTTACCACCACAAGTGCGCATGCAATTCAGCCAAATATTAACATTCCTTTGTGCCGGCTAATATCCGCATGAACTAGCATACACACGAAATACTTCTAATATTCTAAGTTAATTAATTTTCACAAGAGAGGTTGTTTTGGCAACATATTGCGTCAATTAATTCACTTTTGAATATTATATTCTCAAATGAGTCTTTTATACCAAAATTTGAAAAGTAGAATACTTAGAGTGTGTTTGGTAGGGATTTTTGGGAGAATAATTGATTTTTGAATAGTGATATGATGGGAAATATGTGGTTAAAAAAGAAGAAAAAATATTGATGTTATGGAAAATATTATTTTATTGAAGAATGTGTGGTTGAAAATGAGAATTGATTTACTGTAGAAAATGAAAATTTGTACCAAACAGACCCTTAATTTTATTTATCTTGAAACTTTAAAGGCCTAAGGATTAATAATTCAATACTTTAGGAGTCAAAATTAATTTATTTAAAACTTTAGGGGTTAATAATTAATTATTAAAAAATTTAGGAGTCAAAAATCAATTATTCGAAACTTTAGGGGTCAATTTAAATCAATTATGAACATTTAGGGGCTTAATAATAAAATTCAGAACTTAAATTGCCCAAATTAATTAATTTCAGAATTTCATGGGCTAAATTATTAAAACACATAACATTAAGGCCATACTTAAATAAACTTTAAACTTTAGGAGCTGAAATATAAATAACTCAACACTAACCCTAATATAAAATTGCAATCAGGGGCCTAAAAATTACCAAAATTGCAGCCCAAGCCCTCGCCCCCAAAAATTCCAAAAATTAGGGTTAGAAAAATGGAACCCCTCTTTTCCCTTCATCCTTCGACGTTGCTAAGGCCCAAGTGGCCGCCCCACCCCGCAGTTCACGCTGCTGTAATAGCAACCTACCGGCGGCAACTTCAATTTTTTTTTTTCAAAATCAAATTTGAAAATCCTCATTCTTGAAATCTGAATTTTATGAAGAAAAACTTTAATTATGGACGAAAAACATGAATAATATACCAAATCCATATAATAACATAATTGATTTCATGTAATATTCCAAATTTCACAAAATAACAAGAAAATCATTTAACCCAAAAATTCAGAATTTTTAAAACTTTAATTTCTCAATAATCAACCATGGAGCGACTCTGATACCACTTGATAGAAAACATAAAAGGATTATAGATTTTTTAATCAAATCATTTTCTCATATAAACCCTAAAATAATATACCATGTTGAATCTGAGAAAATAATAAAACTACAAACATACCTGGATCCATGGATGTCGATTATTTGCTTGGATGAGTTATGATCTTCCAATTGATTGGTGGCCCTCTCTTGATTTTCACTCTCTGTTGATGGGGATACAGAAAATCTCAAGAACACCAACAAATGAGGACAATAACCATATAAAATAATAGTAACTGAATAATCATTATCTTTCAATTGTTTCAAATTGGCCCCTCATCAATCTAAAATAACATTCCAATCTCTACACTATATTTCCATGAAACCTAATACGCATTAGTCACAATACAGATTTAACGGATCACTTTAATTGACTAATGTCATGTAAATAATAGCATCATACATTTTAATATACAACGTGTGGCCCCAAATATGTTGAAATTATACAACAATTATATCCTTTTTTTATTGTTCTTTAATGCTATGAGATACGGGTTGTCCAAACCTCTTTATTAAACACGAGATAAATGTTTATCTAGACTTTGTACAAACTACAAACTGTGATGACATGTTTACATTTCCTATTGCCGAGTAATTAATTAAAAATTGCACCACTCTTAATTTTAGGATGTTGACTTCCACAATTAAATATATATTGATTATATTCAGTTTCCTGGAAACGTTGAAAGATTAGAATATGCTCCTTTAGATCCAACCTGCACTGCATAATATTACAAGCCTGAGTAGAATTCAAACAATGGTTAACTTAAATTAATGTAATCTCTGATTAAATAGATATTTTTATGAAAATACAATTGCCTGATTATAGAAAACAGTGTATACTCTTAGGTAAATAAATTTGTTCCATTTTTAACGGTTTAATCTTTTAAATAAGGTAGTTTAACAATATAACTCGCACCTAAAGAGTTTGATCAATATTGTTTCAACTCTCTCTCTCTCTCTCTCTCTGATTTGTGAAGAACAGAAAATGAATATGTCGACCATCAAAGAGTCCATACCTGAATCTGCAGAAAATAATGACTGTATGAAAGAGCTCAAGGAATTTGAGGAGACAAAATCTGGTGTAAAGGGGCTTGTTGATTCTGGGATTGTGAAAATTCCTAAAATGTTCATCAGACCAGATGATGAACTTGCTGGGGAATTCAATCATGGCCGATCAAATATTCAAGTTCCAACCATTGATCTAACAGGAATTGAAACTGATCGTGATCATCGTAAAAAGATCATCAATGATTTGAAACAAGCATCGAAAGATTGTGGGTTTTTCCAAGTGTTGAATCATGGAATCCCTCCGAGTGTTTTAGACGATATGCTTGAGGGAATACGCAGGTTTCATGAGCAAGATGCTGAGATTAAGAAAGAGTTTTACTCTCGTGATCAGGTCAAAAAGGTGAAATATGCTAGCAATATTGACTTGTACCGGTCGAGTTCTGCTAATTGGAGGGATACATTAACTATATCTCTAATGGTTTCAGATCGTGTTGAACCTGATGAATTGCCAGCAGTTTGCAGGTAGGTAATGTTTGAAAGTATAATAAACAGAAATTTACGTCATTTTTCTTCTTAAATAATGCCGAGTATTACTGCTCAATCCTCCATGCCAAACATGCCATAAGGTCATGAATATTTTCATTTCCACATTATGTACATTGTTTCTGTGTATTATATAAGAATTTGATGAATCATTGTTTCTCCGGTGGTTGTTTCTAACTTTAAAACAAAAAGATAAGAAGAAAAACCAGTGATTTTACCTCCTAGCAGAAAATATTGTAAGAATGATATTGAGTACTAAAATTTGAAGTCAGCTCCAAATAATTAACTGAATCCCATATTTATCTTTGACTAGCAGAAGTTCAACAATGGAGTACATTGATCAAGTAACAAAGTTAGGAGAACTTTTGTTCAAGTTATTAGCAGAAGCTCTTGGCCTAAAACGAGAACACCTGGTCGAGATGGGATGCGCCAAAGGACGCGCTTTTGTTTGTCACTATTATCCAGCGTGCCCACAGCCGGAGCTGACTCTGGGAACCAGCAAGCACACAGATCCTTGTTTCTTAACTGTTCTTCTACAAGATCAAATTGGTGGCCTTCAAGTTCTGAACAACAATCAATGGATTAATGTTCAGCCCCTGGCTGGTAGTTTAGTAGTAAATATTGGAGACCTCTTCCAGGTTAACCTGCTTTCATCATGATTTATTAACATGTAATTTTTAGGTTCGTCGAACTGGTTTCCGGAAGGTTTTATAACACTTTCTCATGATCCGGCCTTGATATGTTTCAGATTATATCGAATGACGAGTTCAAAAGTGCTGAGCATAGAGTAGTAGCCAACCAGGTAGGACCAAGAATTTCGACAGCCTGCTTCTTCACTGGTGTTGTAGTGCCTCCAAAGATGTATGGTCCAATCGAAGAGCTGATAACAGAAGAAAACCCCCCAATATATGAAACGTTTACATTAAGTAATTATATAAGCAAGTTTTTCTCAAAAGCACTAGACAAATCCAGCCTTGATGATTTCAAGTTGCAAGTCTAGCACAGAAGCAACACCATCTTATAATAAGAAGTTCAATAAAGCTTTGGAATATTTATGTAAAGAGGAATGATTTTCATCCTCATTGGAGTTACAAACATAGTTTAGGTGTCTCTAAATGAGAGGTTAAAAGAGAGGTGAAATTCAATTTAGGTGGCGTTAATGTGGCATTAAATGATATGTGAAATTAAATAAGTCATTTAATTTCACATTTCATTTAACCTCTCATTTAGAGTCACCTAAACTGTGTTTGTAACCCCACTGGGATGAATAACATTACTCTTATGTAAAACATGTGTTCTGTAAGACAAAGAATAACATACCGTTTGCATCTTTTCATTAATTTCTTTTAAGTATTTTGTGCCAAGAATTTGAAGTTGGAATGATTAAATATTTGTACTTATATCTTCAACCAAGCGATACATTTGTTGTGATCAATTGCTAGCACTATCACTAAATAAGGTATAAGACGAACACCTGTGCTGCTCTGGACCATTGATCTTCAGCAGAATCTACGGTGATGGATTTGTGTGTTTAAGGGGCTTGAACGGTCGCTCTTTTCACATTATTATTAACAATTTAAGATTGTCGGAGTACAGCCCCTAGGGCACATCTCCAAATAGTAAAAGGGGAAGGTGGAAAAACTCCAGCTTTGCTTGAGACTGCCGTGTCAAGGATTTGATTCCTGAAATATGGATTTGGCCTTTGGGTAAGTACAAGTATACAAGCAGCCTTCCACTCTGTACCCTTGGAGGCATAACCTGCGATTTACCTCCTTCACCAAGGTTCAGGGCAGGGCAGGTGGGACTGCCAAGGATGCGGTTCATCATTTTAAGATTGCCGGAGTACAGTAACAAAAACTGAAAACAAAACTCCAATTACTTAAATTGGAAAAAATTAACTTAATTTCAGGGAACTATTTCTTAAAATTAAGTGATAACTTCGCAACCGACAATGCTTTGATCCTTTAAAGTTGACACTATCGTTAATTTTCCCCGTGTAGAGACAGAGTGAATGGAAAAATTCCCACAAGTTCTGATAAGTTATAATAAACTTATTTTATTCTTAATGTTAGAATTTCATTTATTTTCATACAGATTAAGAAAATCTAATCAACATAGTTGGAAATATAAATTTTACTTACAATTTTTCTAATATTCTCCTATATAAAATAATGATTTAAATAAGAGTAGTTCATATTTATTGATAACAACGTACCTTATCGAGGAGATACATATTAAAAAACTAAAAAATCATTATACTTTGAACAAGGAAAGTGACCTATAATTTGGGATAAACGAAAAAAAAAAAGCGAGCCTATCTCTTTGGGACTGGGAAGTATACCGAATCTCAATCAAAGTAACTCTACAGGCAATTTCACCCCAAAAGGTGACTACTACAACTAAGATCAATGTTCCTTTAAGACTAACACTAGCACTTGAGCTAGTTCTTGATTATTCATTTGCAGTGATGGAGCCATGCGATCTTTGTTATGGAGTCAAAATTAAGTTACAATTTTTTTTTCCCAAACATCTTTTTCTCTTGAGCACTCGTTTTACCAATAATTTACTCTTCAATTCAAAATGTAGATTTTCGTTTATAGGGCCTGTTTGGTACACATTCTCATTTTCTACAGTAAATCAATTCTCATTTTCAACCACACATTTTTTAATAAAATAATATTTTCCATCACATCAATACTTTTTTCTTCTTTTTCAACCACACATTTCCCATCATATCACTATTCAAAAATCAATTCTTCTCCCAAAAATTCTTACCAAACACACTCATTTGGAATGAAATTTAACAAATAAATAAATGCTTATCCCTTACAGATAATAATTCCACCTATAAAAATACAATACTTTTCAATAGGTAAATAACAAAGTCTCACTATTTCATTAAGCTCTTGTTTTGTTCTTAATATTTTCAAAATACATTTTTCTTTCTTATTTTCAACTACATATTTTTCAATAAAATAAGATTACACGCAAACTCAAAAAAATTTCTTATTTTTTAACCACACATTATCCATCAAATCATTATTTAAAATGCATTTTTTGCCAAAAAAAAAAAATGTGGCTCAAACATGCTCCAATAGAAAACAACATATTCTATAAAAACAAAAACCATCAATGAATTTCAATAATTCATAAGATCCAAAACCATAAAGTTAGGATAAGTTATTGATTACCTTAGAATTAGATCGAAGTCGAAACTTGACATTGGCACAAATGTCTTCAAGAAAAACAATTTACTAATATTACATATTTACATTTTGAATTTCATTGTTAACAGATAAACATATATCTGGATAGAAAACTAATTGAAGACCTAATAATACACGAAAATTATAGAATATAACCTTAATTTATTGAGTAGAAAGCAAGAATATAATTTTCTAACGAAAAAGTCAGCTCAAAAACTCAATAATGCAGAAACTCAAGCACATACCTCAAGAAAATTGATAAAAATAGAGAACTCTAAGGACCAAGTCCATAATAAAAAATTAATCATTAGTTGGCTTGATAACTTATTTAAAAAAAAATAAAAATTTGCCAGTTAACAGTTGTTGGGTCCATAAAAGGACACTGGTTCAAATCGTAAGGTCTCGAGAGGTCTGCGTTGAAGTGAAGAAGTTGCTAGCGTTGGTGCGCACAGTAGAAAAGGAAATTATTTGGTTAAAATGGCAAACCGGGATTTGTGTAGAAAAGAAGCATTGATTTAGAGCTTGTTTGGTATAAATTTTTTTCAGCTTTTAAGTCATTTTTGTACCCTTTTTGTCAAATTGGCGGGGCCCACATCTCACAACAAGGTCAATAGTTGCGGCTCAACCGACCAATTTGTGCTTAAAATCCTCGCCAGACAACTTCTTAGACTACATTCAAACTTTTGTTGGGATCAAGATGAAAATGTGCATATTTCAGAAGTTATTTACCGTTTGTAGAGGTGTCAATCCGGGTGGTCCGGGTCGGGTCGGCCCGCCAACATGTGAGCCCGGTAACGGCCCGCGTGAAAAAAAGTCCGCCCGCTGCGGGTTCCGGGCCGGTTACGGGTCGGCCCACAATTTTGGACTACAACCCAGACCCGCCCGCTGACCCATCCGGGTCGAGCCCATGCGGGTCACGGGTCGCGCGGGTCGCGGTTCGTTCCGATTTTGGCCTATATAATTGTATAAATAAAATTATAAAAATATAGAATTTTTCATATTTATAGCAAAAAAATATATTTTTTTATTAAATGTAAACTAAGAATTGAACAAAATGATAAATTCATAATTATATCAAGAAATTTTTACATAGAATTCAAATTTAATGTTACATGAATTATTTATAACTTTGCAAACTTCTACAATATTATTATCTTCTAAATTTATTGGAGAGCAACTATTATTTAAAATAGGATTTTGAGAAAAAGAATCGTGAGAATCTATAATATAGTAGGATTAAAAAATTTAATAGTGACTAGTGAGAATCGAGAAGAAAGAAATATAATCAAGATGATGATGATATTTGCAATTGAATAATTGTAAGTGTAGTAAGGTAGTAACAAGTATGAACTATAAAGTATAAATGTATAATAACTAATGAGAGGGTATTGTAAAAATAATCTCTCCCTTTTTTTTTTAATTTTTATTTTATTTTTTTTTAATTTTTTTTTACGGGCCGCGGGTTAACCGCGGCCCGTGGGGGTGCAACCCGCGAAACCCGCGGGTTACACCTCCTTGGCCCGTGAACCGCCTGCACGGGTCACGGGTCAGCCCGCGGTCCCGATTTTCACGGGCCGATTTTTACGGGTCATTGCCGGCCCGTCCGTTTTGACACCTCTAACCGTTTGATTGTGCCAAGCCAAGGGCTACCAATGACTCCAAGATCAACATGTAATTGTTCTATTTTTTAAAATGTGAATGCTGACTGCCCGGGGTGTGATTATTACATGCCTGAGTAGAATTCAAACAATGGTTAACTTAAATTAAGGTAATCTCTGACCTAATATATTCATCTGATTAAAATATTGACCAATTATAGAAAACTGTGCATGTGTGTTGCAGATACAATTCAAGCGCGTGGGAGCCCGTTTGTATCTAACTTGGACAGAAATTGATGTCGTTTTACCGTGCACTGTGGCACAATTATTGACTAAAATAAACGTGAAAGTCACACAGTTCGACCCTAACAATACCTAAAAGGAGTGAATATGTATATTATGCGGAATTAAAAATATTTTACGAATTAAACAGCAACAAGTCACTTTTTAATTCTTCTCTAGATGATTAAACATGCAAGTCATTTGAGTCCTAAGTTTGAATGCCGCAATTTATGTGATCAATCAATAAACAACAACGAAAATAGTAAATCAAAACCAGAATGATCACGGAGAAACTCAACTGGAAAAAATTCCTGACACTTTGTCAGTCAACAATCCATTATAAACATGACTTTCTAAGAAGACCGATGGGAAGTCATAACAAGTGTTTTCGGAAAGAATGGGTCGCTGAATTTGATTGGTTGGAGTACAGTGCAGAAAAGGATGCGGCGTATTGTTTGTATTGCTACTTGTTCAAACCCGATAGAGGTCAAGAGGGTGGACATATATTCACTAAGACCGGCTTTAAGAATTTGAAGCACAAAAAGACATCAAAAGATCATATCGGTCTCTTCGATAGTGCTCATAATTAATCTTTCACAAAATGTACCAACTTGATGAATCAAAAGCAAAATATCTCCTACGTTATTTTTAGTCAAAGAAGTAGTTAACAAAAAATTTATAGGACGAGGTTGACTACGATGCTAGATTGTACCGGATTCCTCTTGATGTAAGGATTGACATTTCATGGCCATGATGAATCGAAAGAGTCTCTTAATAAAGGAAATCTAATTGAGCTACTAGACTAGTATACAACTCGTCGTGAGGAAGTTAAACTAATATTTAGTAATGCTCCTGGTGATTTATAGATTTAGTATTGTAATTCGGGAGATAATTTATTATATTATTCTTCTTGTAGTCATCCCCCCCCCCCCCCCCCTCTCTCTCTCTCTCTATCTCTATCTCGTATTTCATAAACGATCTCGTTATTGTGGCCATTGACGACCGTCGACTGCCCTATCATTTCCTAGATTCGCCATTAGGTCAGGTGGATGAGGAGCCAAAATGCATTCAAGAGCACCTCTCCATTAAGCTGCTGGACCTTATTATAGATCAAAATTACTGTTTTATGCGAACTCTCTTGAAAATACCTTGAATAATATTGTTTCTTCGCTTCAGTATCCTGTTCATGAAATCTGCTTACAGCTTCCATCATTTCATCGTTAACAGAAGTCATTATCTGGAAAAAAAAAAATCCCCAATTCTCTCTAGCATCTCTGATTTTTTCAATAATCTCAGAGCGCTGGAATCATTCTTGTCGATGCCTGCAAAGACTATAATCGGAACACTTAGCTGAGAATTGTAGGATTCTGGAAACTGATTAAGCTTGCTCTTAATATACACGAGATTTTCACAACCTCGGAATCTACAAGCCCTTCACGCAACTTTCGCATCATCTCAAGCTTTTAGGTCATTTATACGATCATCTTCAAGAGTTACAACTTTTCAACTGCTCGTGACCGTACCATTTAATTCTTCCCTCTTCTGAGATGAACATTTTTTATATGGTCAAATTGGATGTAAAATGTATCTAACATGCAGAAGAAGTTTGATTTCTATAAACGTTGAATGCAGTATTAGACAACAGGAGGATAATAAATATTTTCTAAAATAACAATAAAGCAGCTCTCACTGAAAAATAAACATTAATGACAGTAAAAAGGAAGACAAGAACAACAAGGAGACAACTTTGATTTCATTTATGTTAATAATGTCTTTGACAGAACACAGAAAACTTAAAGCACATGCAACCAGAAAATCTAAATGGAACTTCAAATTGCCATGTCTTGTTAACGGATTTTAAAACGAGACAGTGCAGAGGTACCATCAAGCCCTTTATTGTAGTAATGTGTGAGGTAGTCCCTTGTGGTTATCTCCTGGTAAATTTGGGGGTTTTCTTCAGACAAAAGTTCCTTTATCGGTCCGTAAACTTTTGATGCAGTCCCTTCTCTAAAATGTGTTCTGAAGAAAGATGCCACTGATGTTCTTGGATCTATCTTCTTGGCCAGTACTCTATGATTCACACTTTTGAACTTGTCATTGGTAATAAGCTGAGATAGAGAGTCATTTGTCAGGAAGAATTACATTTTAGTTGTCTGGCTGAATAATCTCAAAATATGTAAGAAAAATGACAAACAGTTTATACTGTCTTGCCTGCAAAAGATCAGCAATGTTTACAACTAGAACTCCATTCGTTGGGGGAACATCAATCCATTTATTTTCATGAAGGATTTGAAGTCCACCAACATGATCTTGTATAAGAACGGTAAGGAAGCCACTATCAGAATGGTTGCTAGTGGCATAAGTCAACTCGGGTTCAGGGCATGCCGGATAGTAATGACCTATGACGAAAAGTCCCTCGGTACAACCCATGTTTTTCAGGTGAGATGAATCAAGACCAAGAGCTTCAGAAAGCAACTCAAAGAGAATATGCCCGAATTTCATCATGTAATCCGAATATTCGAAATATATATCTCTGCAGTCAAAACATAATACGAGTGACAGTAGTAAAAATTGTCATGGATAATGCACAATGGGACGGGAATCCGTCAACGGACAGAACTGCGATAAAGAACTAGTTATGCTACTATGCTAGGCCTTTCCCAAGCAAAAAGACCTGCATTAACACAAAAGTTATAAAGAAAAAATACAATTAAATGTTTAAATGGAGAGATTTTTCTATCTTAACAAATGTAATAAAATTAAAAAAAGCAAAGCAAACACACATATCTATCGCAGTTCATGGCAATGCGAAGGGCACATTTGTTAAGGGTAAGAAAATAATAGCGAGGATCCAATCTGAACGAAAAATCGACCTTTCAATATAGAATCCATAAACCTCAAACAAGCAATCCAGTCGGTCTAAAAGCTCAGTTTACAAGATTAGTATTCTCAGATGAGCAATCATCTGCAGAAGGTATCTTAAAAGGTAAAATGTCGCTAAATATTGACCTTTAAAGTTTAGGAACCCAAGATTCAATTGCCATTTTCACTATATCTGAGCATAGACTCTCTAATATCCTGTCCATAGTGTGACTTAATACGTGCACTTAATATCCAGTTGTACAGTGCAACTAGGCTCTACAAAGTCCAACAAATTAGCCCAAAGAAGTCAAGCATATACCTGCAAATTGGAGGCAAATCTCTTGGGTCTGGTGGATTAGGAGCCATAACACCAGATATAGTATCCCTCCAATTAGCTGCAGGGGCTTGGTAAAGATCAAAATTGCTATTATATATAAACCCTTTAGTAACATCTCGCGAATAATACTGTTTCTTTACCTCGGATTTTTGTTCATGAAATCCTCGTACCCCATCAATCATTTGATTCATTATACTTAGCGGAATCTCATGATTGATTACCTGAAAAAATCCCCATTTTTCACAGGCATCTCGAATTCCCTCCACAATTTCATAACGCCGAGCTTTGTCTTCATAAATTCGATCAAAGTCGATGATGGGAATATTTAATTGAGACTTTTTACAGTTGGATTTCTCCTCAAGCTGCTTAACTCGATCATCATGAACGAAAATACGAGGTATTTTCGATATCCCAGAATCCACAAGTCCCTTAACACCAATTTTTGAATCATCAAACGATCTTAATTCACTTTTCCTGTCGTAGACTGATATTTCTTTTGCCTTAACTTCCATGTCTAGAGAGAGCAGAAGGAAAGAAAGACAAATACAAAATTATCCCAAATTAATCATTTTCTTGATTGAAGCATAGATTTCTTGCCTTCTGACGTATTTTCAAACAAGATATTGCTAGTTAAAGTAGCAGTTCCCAAAATTCATTTTTCCATTCAACTCATTTTCAAGTGTACATTTTACGAAGTTCATAATTTTCATAATTTTTATCAATTTTTTAGTCACACGATTCACTAAATTTTATCAAAATTAGCTAAAAACCTAAGGATTTGTTTAAGGGTATCGCTATTTCCATCCACATTTTTTATAAGTTCATCCCACACTAAGTTCATCCACTACAAAATTTTTAAATTTAAAAAAAATACTATTTACATCCACGTCATTTTCCAATTTTGTCCTTTAAATTCATTTATTTAAATTCTATGTACATCCACATGAATTATATATATTCATTCCACTTTAAATGCATCCCTAACACTATAGATTCACACAATCCCTAAAACCATACTCTTGTCCACCGCCAGTATTTTAGGTTGGGTACTAACATCTCTTTGCATGCACCTACTGTCACAAATTAATCATTCCTTCCAGTTAAAACCAAGTTTGTATAAGCAATCTTAAACAAATATACTTCCTGAATTGGAACTTTTCTAAATACTTATGAAAAAAATCAACCGCAAAAAAAAAAAAAAAAAAATTGAAGATAAAGAGACAATTTGCAACTCCATAACATGTCAATATCAAGAAAATCTTCCCATTTCATTTTATTTCAATTCTGGCTGTACTTCACAGAATTCCACATGATGAAATTCTAAAATTGCAACAATTAGTCAAAACTTCATCCATATCTCTGCATCTTTGCTATTAATAGAAGACCATCTACCCAAATTTGAATCAACATTTCGACTTTCGAGGCAAACTTTTCATAGTAATTTCCAAATGTAATAAAAGCTTTTAGCAAACCATCATTCAAGATTTACCAATATTTTACCGAAACATCCATTTTGAGAGTAAACTAAACTACAAGAAGGAGAAGGATGAAACCGACAGAGAGAGCCCCAAAATCAGATGACAAAGTAGTAAAGGGAAATGGAAAAACAAAAAGCACAAGTAAAAGCAACACAAACTAACCAAACACAGGCAACACAAATGAGAAAAAGAACCAGAGGGGAAAGGAAAAGAGGGGGGGGGGGGGGGGGGGGATAAACATGGGCAGGAGAGAAGGGGGAGGGTGTAGAGAGAAGAGTGTATTTTTTGTTTATGCCTATTCAAGTAAATTTACATATGATTTAAAATATAATAAAATTTTATTTTTACAAGTGGATGTATATATAAAAAGCGTGGATGGAAATAGCGGTACCCTTTGTTTAATTTGTGTTTCAATTTTCATTTTTTTAATCTTATATTTCACTAACTTTTATCAAAATTCACTCTAATGGCCCGTTTAATTTGACTTTTAGTTTTCAAGTTCTGTTTTAAAATTCTGAAAAATGAGTTAAGTTTGTCATTTTAAAAAATTATTTCTCAAAAAGAAAAAATAGAAAACATTTTTAATTTGAAATTTTGAAAATTTATTTTAAGACATTTTATTCCACTAAAACTTGATTATTCAATGAAAATAAAACAATTTTATTTTAATATATATTATATGCATTTTAAAGTTGGCGTATCATACAATATTTTTTCACGTTACAATAGCAATATAATAAAATAAGTTATAAATATAGAAAATAAAAAATAATGATGTGGATTGAAAATATATTTTAATTTATGTTAATTTAAAAGGAAAATTAGAATTTTTATGTAAATAATTATTAAAAGTTTGAAGTTTGAACTAATTTTACTTTTATATCTCTCTCTCTTTTCTGGAGTTTTTATTTAATTGTACCATTTGGTCATTCTAAAATTAGTCAAAATTGTGGTCAATATCAATTTTCCAGTGAACCAACAATCAAATGGATGGAATCTATCCATCTATCCTTTTATTGCAATGAAATGAAAGATTTGGGATCGTGGATGCACAAATAAAATGTTTGAATAAATTCTACGACAAAATAAAAGGTTTAGGACAATAGTTGTAGTTCTCCCTAAAAAAAATTATTACTTTGTTTAAACTTAGCAAAACATGTTCGCTTCCCTTTTGACTTTTTCGTTGGGTATATTGGATAATCAGGCGCGCTCTCTTCCCCGAATTGGAAAAGAAAGGCAATTCAGGATTTCATTATTTTATTCATTTTATTTCCCCAACTTTTGGTCAATTGGCAGCTTTTGATTCTTTCCTTTTTTTTCAACTCCCCACCCACCAACCCTCCCTCCCCATTTACTTTTCTGCACAAAACTGTACTTCTTTCAACCCCAACTCCACCTTTTATTATTTCCAACTTTCTTTATTTGTAACGTCCCAGCACCCTTTTATTTGTGTAATATCTTAATATTTATTGTTATTATTAGAACTAATTTTTTTTCCCAAGATTTGTGCAACACACAAAAATAAATAAATAAATAAATAAAAATAATTTTTTTACATGTTTGTTTTAACAAATTTTTGTGCAATATCTTAATATTTATTGTATTATTATGGTATTTAACTTGCTCGAATTATGGTAAATTTTGCATTCATTGTTTGAATTGGCAAACAAAAAATTATTTGTTAGACAATGCATTTTGGAACCACGTTCAAGCATAGTAAGGTACGATAATACGAGGACATTAAAGTTAAACTAACTGATAATCAAACATGTTAAACCTTACACAACACAATAAAACTACATCTACATGAACTGTGGGTAGTCGTCCTCTGGCGCATTAAGTACTGTGAGTCCGATGCATGATATGGGTACTGTGGGTCCAATTCATGGTATGAGTACGGTGGGACTTGCGCATCCTGCGAGTATTGTGGTTGATATCCATTGTCCAATCTGATAAATAAAATTATTACTTAGCATGAAACAAATGGACCAAACATTAATGAAAACAAGGAGTAAAAAAAACAATTGACATCTACTAACCTATTTTGCACCATAGGACAAGTTCTTCTGTTGTGACCACTCGTGTGACATGCACTGCATTGTCTATTATTGAATTGGGAAAGTGCTTTCTCCTTTCCATCATTTAGTCGCTTCCCACTCCCTTTTGCTCTAGCAGGATTAGGATCACAAATAGCTTGGGTCTCTTCTCGACTTCGGCTTCTGTTTCTGCTCATGCCGACATACCCACTATTGTCAATCTCTATGAGCCGTATAAGCAAACTTTGGAACTCATTCAATAGAAAAGTTCTCCGAACATCTGTCAAAACTGCATCGTCAACTAGATCAGAAGCTGCATGAGACAATATCCCATGTTGGGACATTAACGATTGACCAAGACCGTCATCAACATATGAACCATTAGTTGGATCGAACACTCTGGCTTGCTTAGCATTTTTTGTCCACCTACGGAGAATATATTTATCCAGCAAGAACATCACTTGTTTTTTTTTCATGTAGCAAATCATGTGTCAGCATGGATAACCCTCAAACTCGAACATTTGACAACTACATGAGATATAGTCAGTGGATGGAAAATAAGTAATCTGACAATGTCGGTCAAATGTTCTGTTTGGCTCAAGACGTTGAATTACATATACTTTAGCTTCGTCAGAACTTGATCTCTTCGAGCACATGTAGAAATTACTTTGTTCTATTTCTTTTTGAAACAACAAAAATATCTTTTTTGTATATACCTGCATCATTTGATTCTCCATCACAAAGGTTGATTTCACCCTTGGCTTTTGACTTATGTCGATATGGTTAGCAGCTAACTCTGTGTGCCTCTGATGAACTAATGCCCTGTTAAACCGGGCAACGAAATTCGTTAAAGAGTTTTTTTTTCCACATATTTCTTGAAGAATGAGTGACCGCTCTCTGACCTCTGGCTACTGACCATGCCTACAGCAAACACGTGTTTGACGTATGTGGGTACCCATCGACTACGTATCTCATACATACTGCTCAACCATTCATTGTTACCTAACTCTATGGTTTCCATCACCTCGGTCCATCGTTGTTCAAACTCCGTCGGCGACTCAGATTATTTAATGATGCCAACTAGTCTGTGATACTGGTCCTTATACAATACGACATTCATCTTTTCAGAAAATTTGTTCAAAATGTGCCACAGACAAGAACGATGCAATGTAGACGGCAATACCATGGAGATAGCTCTTGCAATTGCGTCATCCTGGTCTGTGATGATCACGCCTAGGGGCGTGTAGTTTGGCATGGCTTCAATGAACTTAGTAAATAATTAAACAATTGATTTCGTCGTCTCATTGCTCAGTAAACCACACTGAAATATAATGGTCTGGCTATGGTGGTTAACTCCAACAAATGGACCTAACACCATTGAGTACCTATTCATGTTATAGGTTGTGTCAAATACCACGACATCACCAAAGTAGGCATATGACCTTCTTGACTCACAGTCAGCCCAAAAACATCGCACAAGCTTATTGTTGTCATCAGTCTCATAATTAAAGACAAAGTTTGGGTTCTTTTCTTTCTCGAAGACAAAATACTCAATCAGATTTTTGACATCATGGCCCAGCAACTCCTATCGCATATCTCTTTCATAGTTCCTAATATCCTAATCCACACACCCAAGAGAGGATGGACCTCCCGTGTCTATCTCCATAAGTCGAACTTGTTGACAAGTTCGAATATTGGCTTCTGAAAATTGTTGGACAAGAGCCTTCTTTGTTTTCGATAGAGGTGTCAAGACGGACGGGCCGGCCATGACCCGTGAAAATCGGCCCGTGAAAACCGGGACCGCGGGCCGACCCGTGACCCGTGCGGGCGGTTCACGGGTTAATGAGGTGTAACCCGCGGGCTTCGCGGGTTGCACCCCCACGGGCCGCGGTTAACCCGCGGCCCGTAAAAAAATTGAAAAAAAAAATAAAACAAAAATTAAAAAAGGGGGGGGGGGGAGTCAAACAAAAATATTGAAAAAATAAAAATAAAAAAAATTCAAAAAAAAAGGGGGGAGAATTTAGTTGTGCAAGATGGTTTGAAATTAATAACACCACAAATAAGTATAATTAGAGAATCTATTAATTATATTTCTTGTTCAGATTCTAGACAATAAAAATTTACAAAAATTTGTAAAAATTTTGGATTGAGAAGAAGATGAAGTGGATAAATTAGACATACATTTTGATGTAGGTGTTATTTGTTTAAGTTAAATTTAAGTTTGCAAAGTTATAAATAATTCATGTAACGTTAAATTTGAATTTTATGTAAAAATTTCTTGATATAATTATGAATTTATCATTTTGTTCAATTCTTAATTTACATTTAACAAAAAAAATATATTTTTTGCTATAAATATGAAAAATTATATATTTTTATAATTTTATTTATACAATCATACGGGCCAAACCGGAATGAACCGCGACCCGTGACCCACATGGGCTCGACCCGGATGGGTCAGCGGGCGGGCCTGGGTTGTAGTCCAAAATTGTGGGCCGACCCGTAACTGGCCCGGAACCCGCAGCGGGCGGGCTTTTTTTCACGCGGGCCGTTACCGGGCTCACATATTGGCGGGCCAACCCGGCCCGGACCACCCGGATTGACACCTCTAGTTTTCGAGATATGCCGGTGTGATCTTAACAAGTGTACCCTACTAGGAGTTTTAAGGGGATGATTATGTTGCTCTACAAATTTCCTGGCAATCCACCTCTGCCCTATTTGTTGCTTCACCACCGATAGTCTAGCATTACACCCACATCGCACATGTCCACGATTTCTTTCCCCAACTCGTGGTACAGAATCTTTATGGCTCATCTGGTAGGTCTCGTTCGTGATGCCCTCTTTGTAACACACAAATAGTTTCCAGAAATACTCATTGGTCTCCTTTTTCTTTTTACAATTTTGTATTTGCATACTAAACCCTGCTTCCCATGCATATTGATTGTAAAAATTGTATTCCTCATCGGATGATTCGAATTCCTGTCCAACGTGAGGGATGGCACCGATAGTCACATGAGGAACAAATACATTATCATTGTCATCACTCTCAGACTCCATTCCTACAAAAATTGCAGGACATAAAATACATCAATGAATTGCAGGTAATAGTGGGGAATAGATTATAGCATAAATTTAATTAACATTAAGTTCACACAAGATGTAAAAACTAAAATAATACAATCAAAACAAACATGTAAAAAAATAAATTTCTTTGTTCAAACAATAAATATTGAACAAAAAATCTATACACTACAAAAAAAAATGAAAGCATATATACTATTTTGATGCACAAATCTTGAGGAAAAAATTAGTTCAAATAATAACACAATAAATATTAAGATATTGTACAAAGATTTGTCAAAACAAACATGGTAAAAAAATATGTACACAAAACAAACAAAAAATATTGAACAAAAAAATCTGTACACTACACAAAAAAAAAAAAAAATGAAAGCATATATATTATTTTGTTGCACAAATAAAAAAATCTATACAATACGCGAAAAAACATATATACAACTAACCTGGCAAAAATGTAGACAGATTAAGTAGAAGAACTCCAAATAAAAGGGTGCTGGGACGTTATAAATAAAAGGAAGTTTGTAATAATAAAAGGTGGAGTTATGGTGGTTGAAAGAAGTACAATTTTGTACAGAAAAGTAAATGGTGAGGGGGTGAGGTGGGGAGTTGAAAAAAGGAAAAGACCAAAAGCTGTCAATTGGCAAAAAGTGAGGAAAATAAAATGAATAAGATAATGAAATCCTGAATTGGCTCTCTTTCCCGGTTCAGGGAAAAGAGCGCGCCTAATTAGATAATTGCAAGGTGTGTATACCGCGTTATGATGCCTACCACAATCTTTTTTTTTTTTTGGCCAAGTTATTAAATTTATGGGGGCATTCTGTATGAGTTCAAACCTTTAATGATTACTTTTGTTTGCGGAGTTGCAATGGAGTAGAAACGAGAGTGGCAAGAGGAATTGATCAAGGAAAGAAATTTGATTGTGATTGGAGGAAATTTTGGTAGCGATGGAGGTGGATATGGTGAGATCGAGAATTTCGATTCGATTGTTGGTGGTGGAAAATGTCAACAATTTTCAAATGGTGCATATGGTTGTCGGACAAAGACGTATTTTAAAAAAAAAATTAATTAGGTGTGGTAAAAACCAGCAAAATTGTAAAATGAAGTATTTCTCAAAATTTGGAATAAATGTTGGAAATTAAAATAAGTTTCATCCTCTCAAAATATTAACTTTTTATTTTGAGTTTTACTTTATTTAAATTTAAATTTTTAGGCTTAGTTTTTAATTTTCAAGATTCAATATAAAATTAAAAACCTTAATGTTAAAATGCAACTTATCTTTGAATGGATTAATTGTGGGATTGAACTTTTACATTATAAAAGGGAGATGGAATTTCGTTGTTTGCTATAATATGAAAAATATAACTTGAGATACAACTAAAACACTCCCTTTATATTTCATATTACATTCTTATAGTTTTGACAACTCGATAATTGTTCTTGTTAAGGGATAGCATCCCACATCGAATAAAAATGTAAATATAGACTAATTTATAAAAGATTGGGTTACTCTTCTTAATAAGGTTGACCTTTTAAAATGGAACCCAAATTCTTAACATGGTATCAAAGCACTTGGCTTGATTTTTTTATTTTTTATTTTTTTACTTTCAGTCCCAATAGCCATCAAGGATTAACCTACCAAACCACCTCTTCTTCCAACATATGCTTTTCCTTCCATCTTTGCTTTTCCAAATCATTTCTATGAATTAGCGTCTTTTTCAATACTGAAGTATCACCAGCAATTACAGGTTTTAGAAACCTCATTTTGTCAACTCACGCAAAGGCCTTCCACTATGACTACAAACAACTCTTCCACTCTTCCCAATCAACACATTAATTTTTCTGACTCCTTTCGATGTAATTATTCTCCACCACCGTCTCATCTCGATTACTGTCAAATATACAGATATCAGGGTCATGCTGCCAAGAGATGTCCTTATTTTCGCTTAGTACCAGTTTAACCATTCAACGCCTTAAATACAATCGTGTCCACTTCAAAATCACCAAGGTAGCCCCAAGCTTACTCTACTGCAACTGATTCCAACAATCCAACATGGCTCTTGGACAGTGGTGCTTCTCACCATGTGACTTCCGAGCTGAGTAATTTACCTCTTCATGCACAATACACCGGTTCCGACAACATTATGATTGGAGATGGCACGGGTCTTTCCATTACTCACAGTGGTTCCACATCTCTCGAAAATTCTCACACTACTTTTGCTTTAAACAATGTACTTTGTGTACCCTGCATGAAAAAGAACTTGATATCCATTTCTCAATTTTGCACCTCAAATAATGTTTCCATTGAATTCTTACCATCTTTATTTTTTGTGAAGGAACTTTGCACAGGGGCAATTCTTTTACAAGGAAAAACTAAGGATGGAGTGTATGAGTGGCCAGTATCACATCAAAATTCTTCACCATTACTAGCCTTTTCTAGTGTTAAGACCACTTCGTCCGAGTGGCACCATAGACTAGGACATCCTGCTTTTCCTATTTTAAAACATATGGTTTCCAATTATAAATTAGATTTGTCATCTTCCATGTCGTCTGATTTCTTCTGCAATGCATGTAATTGCAATAAGAGCCATAAATTATACTTTTCCAATTACCAGCGAGGCTAAGAACAAAACGGATTGTGGTGGGCTTAACCACTGGACTAAATGTTTCATGATAGTCGACTCCAGGGCGTTGATGAAAGCCTTTAGCCACCAAACGATCTTTAAACCTTTCAATAGTGCCATCAGAGTTACGTTTAGCACGATAAACCACTTACAACCAACAATATTATGACTAGTAATCGATGGTACTAGCTCCCATGTCCCATTTCGAACTAGAGCATCATTTTGGATCTTTGAGGGCTTGGGTCACCGTGGTTGGTTCAAAATCAGTATGGTGAGAAAGTTGAATGGATAGATTTAGTTTCTGAACAGGTTTACGGATGTTGTGTCTTAGCCCTGGTAGTCATTGTATGTGTAGGAGGTTGTCGGAAAAATTATTTGGGACAGAAGAAATTGTGTTATGTTGGGGATTGGTGGAAGGGTCAGAGCTGGTTTGTTGGGTATGGGATGGATGTGGTATTTGCAGTAAGTCTGAGAGTGGAGGTTCAGTGGTGGTAGATGTTGATGGAGCATTGCATAGGGGCTGCTGTTGAGGTCGTGCGTTAGATGGTGTAGGAAGTGGTAGTATCTGATTGTTGACAGATGGGATGGTGATAGCTGGAGGAACCCAAGTATCTATAGTGTTGGATTTAGAATGTGGTGGTTGATTAGAATGAGAGGTAAAGGGAAAGACATTTGCAACAAACTTAACGTAACGTGAGATAAAAACTTTAGATGTGGAAGTATCAAAACATAAATATGCACTTTGAGTGAGAGAGTACCCAATAAAGACACATGGTATTTTACTCTCTCAAAGGCATTATATTTTGGACATACTTTCTCGCACCAACATGCTGGAAGCAAAACCGGTTGAAACGCCTCTTCCTACTACTCCCTCCATTTCCTTGCATTCTGGTTCTCCTCTTACTGATCCTACTGAGTATCGAATTGTTGCTGGAAGTTTGCAATATTTGTTTCTTACACGGCCCGATATAGCTTTCTCAGTTTATGCATCGGTTTACCACTGATCATTGGGCTCTTGTAAAGCGTATCTTACGTTATCTTTGTGGTACATTAAATGACGGAATCCTTTTATATCAGGACTCACCACTATCGTTACATGCTTTTGCTGATTCTCCACTTTCTTTCAATGCATTTTCTGATGCGGATTGGGCTAGTAACATTGATGATACTCATCTACTAGTGCTTATGTTGTTTACCTTGGTCGGAATCCTATCTCCTGGAGTTCTAAGAAGCAACTCACCATTGCTTGATCCTCGGCAGGGACTGAATATAGATCAGTTGCTGCTACTGCTGCTGAACTTAATTGGGTCTGTTCTCTTTTGACTGATCTTGTTATTCATATTCCAAGAACTCCAGTGATATATTGTGACAATGTTGGGGCCACACATTTGTGTTCTAATCCTGTATTCCATTCAAGAATGAAACATGTTGCTATTGATTTTCACTTCATTTGAGATCAAGTTCAAAAGGGCTCTCTTCGGGTTGCATATGTTTCATCTACTGATCAACTTGCTGATGCACTCACAAAACCTCTTCACAGGGCCAGATTTCTTCTTCTCAAGAACAAGACTGGACTCGCCTCTCGCACACCATCTCGAGGGGGCATATTAGCAATATTTGGATATTTGAATTTATTTAAATTCTTTTGACTATTGTTGTTGTAACCACTTTTCTGCATTTCAGCCTTATCTGTTTTTTGTATTTTAGTTTAGCCTTTTATTTAGGCTTGTGACTAGGCAAGTCGATTTGTATTTTTGCTGTATATATTTGACTGATATTATTCAATTAAAGTGAACTAGAAATATCCATCTTCTTATCTTATTATGGTATCAGAGCCCATTAAACTCCAACGAGTAATTCGATCCGGTTAAAACTCCAAAAGTAAGCATACGGATTTCAAGATTGGTCTGCTCAAACAAGCCATCATCTTGTCGGGGCATGTTAAGGGATAGAATCTCATATCAAATATAGATATAAATATAGACTAATTATAAAAGATTGAGTTACTCCTCTTAATAAGGTTGGCTGGTACAGGACTTAGCCATCTTTTTGGACCAAATGTGAGACATGTGGGGTCCAGGTATTGACCTCAACAGTCAAAAAATCATGGAAAATTTGGCCGAAATCTTGGTCAAACACACCCTTTATTACTAGGAGACGAACTAACTGGTTACAGTAGGGATTTAGATTAAAAACTTCTATATACATTTGAGTTTATAGTTTTAAGTATTCCTACTTACCTTTCTTTTCCGCACTAAGATGCATGAAAAGGGAAAAACATGTAAATGTGAACTTTCATTAGTTAATAACATTTTTATTGCTACATATATTTCTGGCAGAAAGAGAGTGAACGATAATAAATACCCAGAGTTTTTTTTTTTTTTTTTGTAGCATTTGAATTGGAATTGGAAGTGATTCTGTTCAGCCTTGAATCAACACTTTGCTCAAAAACTCAATATTAGAAATTGAGAAACAAAAAAAAAAAAAAAAAAGGATATCCATGTATATGATATGTACTTATAAGTAAGGTATGAATGATATTTGCATAATTTGAGTGGACTACAAAGATCAATGTTATATTTGTGATATATGAAAATTGGGACATCATTTGGTGATGAATTATTATGTTTAAATAATATATGTATGTGCGTGTGGGTGTGGGTGTTGTGGGGGGGGGGGGGGGTACTAAACTATTTAGTAGAGCCTTCCTTTCTTTGTCAATGCTTGAGAAGAGGTTGGATGAATATCGAAATTCTATACCTTTATTTAAATCTATTAAGTTATTCTTATTTATTGTAACACTAATATTTTGTGAAAGTGTTCGAGATATTTGCAAACTTGAAAATTTCAAAGAAATTCCACAAGCTAGATATCTTTAGAATATGGAGGTGTTTAAAATTTCTAATAGATACTCCTTATATTATTACTCTTAGATGTAAAGCTGAATTTTGAAACGTGTTAAAAATGAAATTGTAGCCTGCTGGTAAATTACAAGAATTGATGGATGCACAAGCTCAAATGTATTAGTAAAAGTCAATATTAGAAATCTTATATGTATATCTTAAGAAGATTTTGTAGATGTGCATATTGCAAGTGGAAGAACGTTACAAATATATGGTACCAAATTGTTGTCCAAGAGAGATATAAATAAATTATAGTCTCTAATGGACATAAATAAATCATCGAGGTGGATAGGTTTAAGCTCATAAGGAAGTCACCTCCGAGAGTAACCCAACCTTTGTGATTGGAAATCCCGTGAAGAACGTTCAATATGGTAGAAACAATCCACACTGTGTAACTTGTAATAACAATATTTTATTTGTGTCCATCCTTACGGTGAGAGTGCTAATAATAATGTGATGTTAGGAAGGATTTAACCCTAAATAAGTACTGATGCAAGAATTCTTGTGAGGTGCAAGTCACACGCATCCTTGGAAGACTCGCCCGTGTAAGAGTTGTCATGAGGTCGTGACTCTAGGGTAGGGCTATTCCCTACAGACTCTTATTAGAATCAAGACCAGAGCACATATCTATTAACAACGTACCACTATAAATTGAGTCTAAATTGATACTGTATGTGGAACAATTGAAGTTTGGCCAAAGAGGTCTAATTCAAGGCATAGTCCATTATAGCTCCCTCAAATGGAAATTATTATCACTAAGTGAAGTTCAAGTCTAAAAGACACACACCTATTATACAGTATAACGTTGCCGTTATATATTATTTATTTATTTTGAAAGTTTAAAACTTGTGGGGAATTGTTGGAAATTAAAATAAGTTCCGACCTTTCAAAATATTAACTTTTTATATTCAGTTTTACTTTATTTTAATTTTCAGTTTTAATTTTCAAGATTTAACACAAAATTAAAAACCTTAATGTTAAAATGTAACTTAACTTTGAATGGATTAATTATGGGGTAGAACTTCTACATTATAAAAGGGAGATGAAATTTCATTGTTTGATGTAATATAAAAAAAAAAAAACTTGAGATACAACTAAAACACTCCCTTTATATTTCATACTACATTCTTATAGTTTCGGCAACTCGATAATTGTTCGTTCACTTATCTCCCTATAGTCGTATCCATAGAAGGAGAATTGGTTGTGAGTTATATGACTTTTATCTTGAAATCGTGTAGTGTCGAAAGTACATGCACGAAGGGGATGCAATATGACTATTGGACAGCATTTTTGAGTGACTCCCTAAAATTGATTTTCTAATTCTCTACTTGTATTTTATTTTTATGTTATAGTTGAGTCATATTTATTAATATTATGTTTACGTTATTTAATTGATCATGTTAATTGATAAATATCTTTTTTCCAGAGTATTTATCCTAATTTTATCTCTGGTGGTAATTATAAATGTTAGAATCTAGTTTAACATGGTAAAACTCACGGGAAAAGTGTATTTGAACATTGTTGTGAGTGAAAATTGTAACTGAAAAATATAAATCAATCATAAGACAATTCTTTCAAAAAGCATCAATGCAACTGTTTCATCTGCACCATTTGATCTCAAAATATCCTCTCAACTTCAAATTTAAAATTAATTGGAGATGCCAGAAATTAATTGGAGAGATAGATTGCTTTTCTTCTTCTAAAGAACGGAAAAGTGAGTATATATTAATTAACAAATTTTAGAAAGACTGAAGAAAATCTTTAAAATTGTGTAAGAAAGTATTTTTCAAATTTGTTAAGAAATGAAGTTAGGTAGCCCAATTATCTAAAATTCACAACAAAAGGACCTGGGCTGGAATTGTTTTCAACCAATTTTGACAGACCATAGCCCAAAAGGACTATTTCCTGCTTTTTCCATTAACCCTCCCTTGGGCCGAATTCATTGGATTGAGCGAGAGAATGGTTCTTCTTAGAAAGAAAGCATGGTACCGTACTGGCTTGGCACGCACGATCGTTACTGCACTCCTACCAAACCTTTTTTTTTTTTTTTGGGATAACATAGTTTAGAATTTTGAAATGAATCGCACCTTCAAAGGAAATGCCGTTACAGTTAATCGGATGGGGAAAATTTTGAGTTCCGCTCGGATCAACGTTGGCGCATAATTATAGCATATAATTTCGACTGTGATCTAGTATCTAGAAAAAAGCCAACCCTTGAGCACCACAGCATGTCGGGAATAAGGGGGGGCATATTGGACGAAAACGCTCCCCTTGGTTGGGCTCGTTGGGGGTTGTGCCACCCTGCCTTTTTTTTTTCCTCAACCAAATTGTGGCTTCGATTTAATGCAAATTAATATTACTATTATTATTCTATTAACTATTATTTTTGTTGTCGTTATTGTTATTATTATGTACCTTTCTTTCTTTCTTTCTTTAATTCCTAAATTTCCATGCAACCTTCCGTACCTCAAATTATTACACTTAAACATTTAGCTAAGTCAGCCTCAAACGATTCTATTCCTCAAACTATTGCATTTAGACACTTAGCTAAGTCAGCCTAAAACGATTAACGATGATTTCTTATTCGAAATGGCCTACAATACTTTTCATTGAACAACAACCTCAAAGAATGTGCTACAACACTTTTGATTCAGGTTGCTGATACATAATGGATTCTTCTTGTTTCTTGTTTTACTTTCTTTATCTTTCTTTCAGTTAAGATGAAGGAAATGACCATCTTTTTTCACTTTGAGGCAAAAAGTTTAATATTCCCATTGCAAGTGTTACAAAAATAAAAATAAAATGAAAAAGTTAAAATAATAAAAGATGTTATCATAGCAACCTTTGATCAAACTTTAGTTAATTTAATCATTTCATATCTTATATGTAATCTTAGACCTATATTTAGATCTTGTTTGGGAGGGATTAAAATCAGATTAAAATTGAAAATATAGCCGTTATTGTTGACTTTTATTAGACGGGTGGGACCACCCAATAACGGCCATATTTTCAATTTAATTGAATTTTAATCACTTCCGAACGGGGCCTTAGTGAAATTGTCCAACTATTAATATAGTTCAAATTCATTTGTGAACTACACACTTGTTTACTTAATAATTAATCAATAAGATGAAAACCGTCAGTAAATGTTACTATTCATCGAAAGTGTCATCTGGGGTCTGTTTGGGTCGGATTCAAATCTGATTTTAATCTAAATCAAAACCAAACAATCAATATCAACCACATCTTTTATGAGTCTCACATCTTTTCAACCACACATTTCAAAAACTTCTATTACAATTCAGTTAAAATTTGATTTTAATCTACATCAAACACCCTCCTGATAAGTCTATTGAAATTCAACCGTGTCTTCAAAATCATCACAAATAACCATAATATACTACACAAGAAAAGACATTCTATCAAAAGTAAAAAAGAACAATAAATAAAATAAAATAAGAAAAGTAACATTACTGAAGGATAGCACCTGAAGAGATAATGGGAGATAAAATGAGAGAGTATAAAATCAGGGCTTGAACCAATGAAAAGAGTAAAATTTGAGTTTGAGAAATCGCAATATATCACTAATTAATAAGTTTTTTTATTTTTTTTATATTTATAAAATTTTAAATGGACTGCTACAAAGGAGTTTGCAAATTGAAATTGAATCTTTGACAATGATATGTTCTTCCATAGATGGGCAAGTGGTACCATCTTCATTTCTTCAAGTAGAGGCGGGCCAGTAGTAGGTGAAAACTAATTTCTTTTTATTAGGTTAGCTCTCTATCAAAATTTGTCGATTTTCACCCATGACAATTAGTGGACGTCAATTTTCGATAATATTCAATACGAATCTTCAAATCGTTCTCTGAGACTTTAATTCAAGTCATAACGCGTATTTTTTTAAAGAGAGGCTCGAAGCTCCTTATAGTCTCCTTATCAGTAGAAAAACGAATTGACGGACACTACATATTTTTAATGTAGAATTATTATACGTTCAATTTCATTTGGTAAAATTCAAGTGAGTTACTTCTTTAATTTCAAGTTGGTCCAATTTGATGAATTGAGTCTTTTGTTTTTTCTTCATAATATTCCATAGCGTGCAAAAGAATTTTTGTTTCTTTGTTCTTTATATCGTTTTCAGTTTTCCTTTATTTTGCCACCCAAAACTTTATTTCTTAGCAAGATAGAGACAATTTGACTTTTTTTTTTTTTTTTTCAAATTATCAAATCGATAATTGACCTATGATAAATCATCTTAAACATAAACGTAAATCTCATAAGATTTACGTTAGCTATCTGTTTACCGCAACTCTCCTCATTTACAAAACTCGAGGAAAACTATGAAAAAACACCAACGGAGTTAAACAATAAAATGAAAATGAACCTAGCATTCACGGGAGAATGCGCTGAAGTAAAAAATAAAATAAATAAATTTGTTCATTCTTTAGTTATATAAAATTATTTAAAAAATATTCTTTCGAAGTTTTGCTTCTTCCTTTTTGTTTAAAATTGAGGAATTCTAATCCTAATTTCAATACTCGATTGTATGTCTAATCAAACTTCATGTACAATGAAAGCTTTCAAATTGTTAATCACAAATAGGTTCATCATACTTATCACGTAATTGTTAACAAATGTGACGACTTTTGACGTTAAAGTAGATGTAAACATATCGATGGCTAAATCTAAAACAACAAAAGATGTGGGCAAAAAGTACAGTCTCCATGACATTGACAAATAATTAATTTTACTACGAATTCTATGAGAAAGTTTAAAAAGATTTATGGGTGTAAGTCCAAACAGCCTTAGAAATATTCTTCTAAAAGAAATGATTCCACATACAAATAATCACATGCAATTGGAGGGAAAATTTTCGTTGTTTTTTAACCAAATAATTAATGGAGTTGTTGATATTTGGATGTGGCTTTTTACCACTGCACTGAGTTATCATTTGACTTCATACTATATAGATGCAAAAATAAGTACGTAACAAAAAATATTTAGCCCCTATTTGGTACATATTAAAATTTTCATTTTCATTCTTTTATTCATTTTCAATCACTCATTCTTCAATAAAATAATATTTTCCATCACATCAATAAATTTTCTTTCTTTTTCAACCACACATTATTTATCAATATATTATTTCAGAATACATTCTTTCAAAATAATGTGGCTCAAACACACCCTAATTATACATTAGTTCGAGCTGACAAAAATTACGTAAAAGTCGTAAAAGAAAAGTTAGGTAAACTAAAGAATTAATTGGTAGGCGAGAATTGAAGTGTAAAGAAAATTGAGTCGAGTTATGAAACAACATTACATATAATTGTGTTGGGTCTGAAAGCGGCTATTATCAAAATTTATCATTTTTAACTTCTAACATATCTATGGCTATTACGTGTGAAGTATCGTTAAATATAAGTATCATTTGTACTAAAATAACTTAATACGTCGCAGCGGGTGCACCCAATTCACACTATCTCCTTCAACCAAAATTCCTCAAAAAAGTGCTACAAATTAGGTATCACTAAAACACATGAGTTGGAGCAACTAAACTACAATTAAGCCAAACCCACAATTGAAAAACATCATAATCTAGTTGTCTTTGTGCCATTAGGTTCTTTTTTGTCATTCTATTCTTGTTTTTGAATCTTTTGATTAAAATTATCCAACAAGTCACCAACTCCACTATTGATGATCACCTTTTGACAAAATCACTTATAATTTAGACAAGTTTCCATATGCAAAATTGTCTTTACTTTAACATAAACTATTTACTATCATCTATGACTACAAATAAATTATTTTAAAGTAAAATTTTGACAACGTTGTTAGTTGAAGCATTGATATATTTTTTTTCCTCTTTTTCACATCTCTTTTTCTTTACTACTCAAACAGAGGTTTGGAATTGTGTATCATTATTGACCACATTGAAGAGTTTGTTCATTTAAAAGTAGTGAGTACATTTGATGTTTGTTCTATCTACCTAACTTGTGATAATTGTATGTCATAAATTTTACACGTAGTTAATTATGTGTAGCAATGCAAGTAGTTGAATGTACCGCACATTTATTTCAAACAATGTGCTTTAAATTTTGTTGCTCTTCTATGCTAACTCTAATATACAAGTACACTACACATTTCATTCTTGCCGTATTCACATTTTAATTTTTTCGATTCATGGAAATTTTTATTTGAATTTTCAATTCTAGTCCACAAACAAAATCAACAAATCCATATAATTCACGTTTAATTCAACTTAAGAAGGGATTAAAATCTAAGTTATCAATAATTAATTATAAAATACACACAGACTTGCAATTTTTTATCCATACGTTTCATTAACTTTTTACGAAAATTAATAAAAATTCTGATTTTTATCTAAACCAAATAGAGGCATATTAAATTTCTCTACCAATGGCAAATTCAAACTAATGTTTTTTTATTTGAATTTTAATTCTTGTTCACATGCAAATTCAAAAGCTTATTTTTCACCTACCCCATTGAAGTTCTCCATTACTGCCCACCTGAACATACTGTGATTTAAATATTATTTTCGTTAAATTTTGACCAAATTAAATTTTTCCATAGGGTACATTTCTTAAAAAAATAATAATAATAAAATCAAAATGGTATCTCACCAAATAAAAAGATGCAAAATGATGAAAAAAAAATAATCATTGAAAGTTATAAACCACCCATATACGAATCCAAAAATTCGAACTTTCTCAAATGTTTCTTAACTTTCATTAAACTTTAAAATGCTTATGAATTATTATTGAAATTATCAAAATATTAATTTATCCGTCACTTCATCATTCGTCATTTTAAAAAATTAACCAATTTAATGACATGGCATGACATTGGTCGAGGAATTTTCACATTTGAAATGGTTAAATATTGTCACTGAACTTTTTCAAATATTTCTCAATACGTATTAAACTTTAAAATATTTTTGAGTTGTAATTGAACTTATCAAAATATTGTGAATGTTGAAAAAAAGATATAAAGTCAACAAGTCAAAATGGTGTGTCACCAAATTAAAATATTTAAAGTGAAGCAAAAAAAAAAAAAAAAAAAGGGAAAAACTAAATTATATTACAAGGATTTTTTATTTTTTTTTTAATTTGAAGGGGAAAATTCCAAGTTATAAACCTAATAAACTTTGAATCCTTCCCAACTGTCTTTACCTTTTAGAAAAATCATTACATTGCAAATCTCTCTGAAAAAACACACACACCCCTGGCATTGGAAAAGTCCCCCTTGATTATCAATCAGTAATCCTCCTTTCTTTAGTTTTTCCCTCCATTCTTTCTTTCTTACATATTACCCAATTTGCAGTTGCATGCTAAAGGAAAAAAAATCTGGGCTTTATTTTCCTGAAGCACCAAGATTGCAATTCAGCTGTTTGCATATATTCTTAGCTAATGCAAGTGGAAAATTTTGTAGCCAGATCTGAAGCCAAGGTTCTGTTTTTCCGATATATGGTTGAGTAGAGACAGAAATGGTGGCTGAAACTTGGATATTAAAGATGGGAAATCAAATGAGTGGCAGTTTAAAGCATGCTTCGCTTCTTGAGAATTCAAAAAAGTCATCATCCAAGAAACAAGGTCAGCAAGAAAAACAAGTTATTGGAATTCTTTCATTTGAAGTTGCTAATGTGATGTCCAAGATTATTCACTTGCATAAATCCTTGACTGACGTTGAGATTGTTAAGCTTAAAAATGAGATCTTGAAGTCTGAGGGAATAAAAGCCCTTGTGACTAATGATGAATCAATGCTTTTAGAGATAGCCCTTGTTGAAAAACTAGATGATTTGAATAGGGTTGCTAGTGTTGTGTCTAGGTTAGGGAAGAAATGTACAATTCCAGTTTTGCAAGGATTTGAGCATGTGTATTTGGACCTTGTTTCTGGGTTGATTGAGGTGAAAGAGTTGGGATTCTTGGTGAAGGATATGGAAAGTATGATGAGGAAAATGGAGAGGTTTGTCAATTCCACAGCTAGTTTGTATAGCGAAATTGAGGTCATGAATGAGCTAGAGGTGGCCACCAAGAAGTTTCAGCAAAACCAGCATGAGGAGAGTAGGAAGGCTTTCGAACAGAAATTGATGTGGCAGAAACAAGATGTGAGACATTTGAAGGATGTTTCGCTTTGGAACCGAACATATGATAAGGTTGTTGAGCTGCTGGCAAGGACTGTGTGTACGGTCTATGCACGGATATGTATGACATTTGGGGATGGCATTTCAAAAAAGGACATTTTGAATGCTTCGGTTTCCAGGTCACAGGTTAATTTTAGTGGAAGTTTGCAGCAATTGAAGCAAGAATCTGGACATAAATCCAATCAATTGGATTTAAACCGAGCAGTTCAAACAAATGCTAGTTCAACAAAGTCATTTTCAGCCAAGAGTAGTGGTTATGGTCATTCAGTTCCCATTGAGAAAGGGCAGTCAGAGGAGAAGACGTTAAATTTTAGGCCTCAGTTTGAGTTGCACAAAAGTGTTTGTGGCTTGTTTGATCCTGAGGCTTTCAATTTTAAATGTGCTATGGTGTCCGGGAGGATGTTTATGGAATGTTTAAGTTTGAGCAACTCGACTTTGAAAGTGGACGATGATGATTATGTTAGTCATGATGATCGAAGCAGTCAAATTTCAGGACGCTGCAGTGTTTCAAGTGGTGTGAAGAGAGAACAACTCAATCTTTCTGGTTATTCCATTCGTTCCCTGAACAGTGATCCTTTCGGTGATAACCAGAGGCCGTGTAAGTCTGGTTCAGTAAATGTTGTAAGGTTTGGACCTAAAAGTAGGTTGATGGTGTATGCTCCTCCTAGCACTGTTGGAGGCTCTGCTTTAGCCCTGCATTATGCTAATGTTATAATTGTCATAGAGAAACTGCTACGTTACCCACATCTAGTTGGCGAAGAAGCTAGAGATGATTTATATCAGATGCTGCCAGCAAGCCTACGAAAGATTCTGAAGATTAAATTGAAGTCTTATGTAAAAGACCTGGCAATTTATGATGCGCCAGTAGCCCATGATTGGAAGGAGAGGCTTAATGAAATGCTTAAATGGCTAGCCCCACTAGCACATAACATGATCAGGTGGCAAAGCGAGCGTAATTTTGAGCAGCATCAAATTGTCACAAGAACAAATGTTCTTTTGATCCAGACATTATATTTCGCAGATCGTGAAAAGATGGAGGCAGCCATCTGTGAGATACTTGTTGGTTTAAATTATATATGTCGTTATGAGAATCAACAAAATGCGCTCTTGGACTGTGCGAGTAGCTTTGATTTTGAGGACTGCATGGAGTGGCAATTGCAACTTGGCTCTTCAGTTCATCATCAATTTTAATGTTTACATTCATACACAACTATGGCGGTAATTTTTAGAACTTTCTTCACTTGTATTATAACATAGATGATAGTTCTATACATTGTGATTATGTCAGAGCTTTGGACACTGAATATTTCAAATGGTCTATTGTAAGATGAACATCGATATTTGTATTTGATTGCAAGACGTTTACAAGCTAAAAGCTACTTTTTAGTGAAGTATGGTGAGACATACTTCTTAAAAAAGTAGCTAAAAAGCAACTTTAAAGCAAAGCGAAACATGCTTATTCATCTAACTTGAGTGGAAAACTTTCATGTTCTATTGCCATGTTTACTTGTGAGGAATGGATTGTGAATGATTTGCTGTTTCTTGCTTTCCTAGATATACTAATGATTGTGTGAGTAAGCTCCTGTTGACCCAGAAACGCAACTTAGAAAGCAATTACTAGAGGCTATCTCACTCATTGTCTGGTTATGGATGACATACTATATATTTTATTTGCATGAAACTGGAAGTGATATTAATATGCATTTATGTGACCCGCTTGTGCAATTAATACCCTGTTTGATGTACATTATTGAGTGGAGAATGCATTTTAAATAGTGATTTAATGGAAAATATATGGTTAAAAAATAAGAAAAAGTTTTGGATTTGCGTGTAATATTATTTTATTGAAAAATGTGTGATTGACAATGAGTTTTGAAAAAATAAATTTTTGTAAGAATGTGGATCAAATGGGGTGTAAGATTGGATATTCTAAGATATTTATGAAATGCATTATCCTAAATAATATCAATGTCTTTGAGTTAAGAATTATTCAAATAGAAGTTTTTTCACAATGCTTAGATATTGTGTTAGAGATTCCTCGTATTCTCTCTCGTCACGCACAAAGCACAACATGAGTGTTTTTTACGGTTTGTTAATCTGGAGTTTGGTACTCATCATACTGCAAATAACTGCTTGAATTAATTTGTTAATTTTGGGATTTGGGATGTGCATCATACTGCACTGTGTCAGTGGTCAATCACAATCTTAAGCAATAGCTAAACTGGTATTTGGCACTTGTGTTTAAATGTAAATACTCAATCACATTAATCTATTGTGTTTGCCTAAATTGTTATCATTTCAAGATAGAAAATGTTTTGATATACCATTCAAAGCCATATATCTGGAGCAATATTATCAAATCCTAGCTGGCTGCATTCTATACCATGAATTGGTAGTATGGACAAGATCCAAACAATTTTGCTTCCTATTTCTTTATTCTGCTTTTATAAACAGTCTTTTCTTGGTCTTCTTCAAAGTCTATTTGTTGTGGTGACTGTGGTTCGTCCAGCTTTATTATCATGCAATACTCATTCGACTATTGCAGAAAGAAGACTAGATAAGAGTTCGTGATGTTTTAAGCTTTATTTCTGCTTTGGCATTATTGAATTTGAGACTCAAACTTTAGTTTGAGAAGAATCAATCCAAATTTAAGTGGGAGTTCTCTCACATTTAGAATGAAATGGACAATTCCATCCATTTTGCCTATCACAGCTCTGTGCATATCTAAGGATCAGTGGTGGTTAATATTTTCGCAAAATGAACTTAGTAATATAGAGGGCATGACATTTATTTGCTTTATCAGCATGCTAATGCAGAACTCTTCCAGGAAAGGGCTCCTGAGGTTGTCAGTTGATCATTCTCGTATTTCTCATAGTCATTAATGTATGGTTTCTGTAAGGATAGGACCGAGGTGACTATTTACCCAGTTGGATAGCTAGTATTTGATAGAACCTTTTCTTCCAAATCCAAATGCAGAAGCTGGATTTTGCATTCAATTTGATTTTACTTGATATTTAGCAATTATTTGAAGGCTGGAGGAGAATGTTCTCTAGGCGTTTTTATTCCTGTTATTTTGAGGTGTGTATGATTTCATCAAAATAAATGTTATATGGAAATCAGTCTTTTCCCGCAGATTATAAATTTGGTCAGTGACCATGCATCTTAAAGCTTTTTCCCTCACGTATTTGTAATGATCCAACTTGTTCATTCTGATGTGAATCTTGCTTTTGAAATAATCTCTTCAAAGTAGGAGAATTTTGTGATCGAAGTATGGTAGAGAGCGTAAAATCATCTTGTTTATGTCTACCAGACACTTTTGCTTGAACTGCATATATAAGAAATTTTTGACACTATTATAGTGGAGTTTTTCATAGTTTCTTCTTAGTTCTTACCTTTCTATCTATTCGTCGTCTCTTCCTTTTTCCATTTTGTGAGCTGCTATGGTTCAGCTTCAACGAGCTTAGCATCTTCTAGGCATGTTCGACTCACCTTCTGCACGATATTTAGGATTGTGTTGTCATAGATCGATATGGATATGTATGTCCCATGAAAGGTTGCACTTATGCTAGGTGGTCCTAGCATTCTGTGTTTGTGCAGAATTTACCTCAATGATGTTGGAAATGTCTCATGTCGGAAAAAAATGATATTTTTTTATGGTTTTCCCAATTCTTGGATGCTAAAAATCAGTAAGGATGTTTGGCAGGTTCGAATATACAGTACTTGTAAGAAAAAAAGAATTTGAAATCTTATTTGTTTGTCATTACTTCGCTGATTTTTTTGTTCTCCATTCTGTTTTCTTAATTTTTTTTAGTTGCAAAACAAAATGAGAGGAGTTTGTTCAATGACTTATAATGAATCAAGTAAGTAATGAATTAGAGTTTGAATTTGTTTTTTGAAAACGTAATGTTAACAAATTAAGTTGTTAATTTGTGGGATCGCTGCTTAAATTATTTTTCATTCTCATTTTACAATAATGAGAATCAAACATACCTATTTGATTCTCATTATTGTAGATTGAGAACGAAAAATATAATTATTATTGGGCCCCACACAAGAGATATAAATTTAAAATTGATGGCTTGATGTGATGAATAACGATCATATTTTTCATTTTTATGGATGAAAAATGAAAAACAAACGGAAGCATATGTCCACTCGTCATTCTTAATAGGGTCAATTTTGAACCACTTAAATTTTGTATACCAGACTTGCAATATATGTGAAAACATTTGCTAACGTGAAAATATTCACAATTCGAGTTTGAATATTGTGTTACACCTATAACTGTAACAAATTATGTCATTAAATGGGGACATCTATAAGTGTGGTTATATTAAAACTTGATATAAACCTAAGAGAAAAGAGAGAATATAAGAGAATTGAGAAACAGTTATAAGAGAATTGAGACACTGTCAAAACTCTTAAATTAAACTTAATCGTATGATACTTGGATATGAAATGTCACATTTCTTACAGTGTTGCTATAAGTAAGTTAAGTTTGTTATCATGGATGACATTCTTTGACGTAGCAACACTTTGAACTATTGATTTTAACAAAACTTATTCAAATCAACAGCACAATTTCTCACACATCACACAATGTCATTCATAATGTCATCCAGAATTTTAGAATTTTACAACTAGCATAATTCTATTTCTTAACCAAACACATTATCGACTTGCTTCATGGTTGCAATAGTTTCATAATGGTTTGAAGATGTTTCTGTCAAGGTTTGCTTTACAAATTTAAAGGATACAACTTTTCTTCTATGTTTAAACACATATTCTAATTATGATCTTTATGTGAATACGAGAGATAATATGCATGCATATCTAACCGGAGAACATCTCAATCTCATGTTAATTTTCCTTTTACATAATGAAAAAATGATTAAACTAGTTATAGACACTTGATGAGTCAGATTATTAACTTTCACAATAATAGATTTTCTAACTCGAATATTATCAGTGAAAATTGAAGCATTTATAGCTTGGTATATGTAATCTGTTAGTATTGAATATGATAAATGATTTGATATTATTATTGAATATCTGGTTCACATTGCCTTGTGCTAGAATAAATTTGATGCATTTTATATAATTTCCTTTACAGCAATTTGATTTCTCCTCTTGCTGCTGGTATAACTGTCTCATAAATAATGGCAGTTGACTGTTGGCAAACCATGCTGTAAAACAATATTACAAATGGTTATTTTATATAGAAGTGATTTAAGATCCAACACATATTCCTAACATTCTTTGAAAAGAAAATCAATATTGATAGGAGACTTGCAATAATATTTTAGCTTATGATTCATATAAATGTCATGTCTTCAAAAATAAATAAGAAAATTAGTTCTCATGAGGAATGATATTAAGTGTTACATCACTAACTTCAGGTTGCGAGTGGATAATAGACTTACTTGTACTACCTAGTAGAGACATCTTTTAAAATATTTAAGCCCCTGTTTTGTGTACATTTTTTGAAAAAGAACGTATTTTTACTGTTAATGTGATTGTGAATATATAGCTGAAAAAGAAGGAAAAGTTATTGACGTAATGTAAAATATTATTTTATTAAAGAATATATGGTTGAAAATGACTAGAAGAATGAAAATGAGAAAAATAATCTAGCCCAAATAGGGCCTAAATAGTACATGTGGAGGTGAGTGAGTCCAGCCATATTACCCACAAATAATTTCTGAAAATAGTGAAAATATTAGGTTACGAGTGGATAATCGACTTAATTGTGACTATCTAGTAAATGTATCTTTTAAAATACCTAAATGGTCCATGTAGAGGGTGAGCGAGTCCACGCATATCTCTTTCAAATAATTTCTGCAAAATAAAGGGAATTCAGTCCATCTTTAACTAGTGAAGGTAAAGCTAGAAAAAGTCAAAATAATACTGATTAAATATAAAATTTATATGTCCAATATGCATGTCATACTCATAATATTATTTGCCAGAGTAACACATGAATTTCTTGATTATACTTTGATAAATATTATTAGTTCTTATATTTTTCAATTTAACTTATAAACAAAACATTAAAACTTTTATACAGATATTTACGGGTTGAACTAACTATAACACGTCAATATACATATATATATTTTTGTCTATTAATGAATGAAACCTGGCTTAATAATGAAATAGACACTTTTATAAATTTATTTAATTTATCACGTAGAGAAAATAAAGTATATTGTTGCATAAGTATATTTTTCTGCTTCTGGCAGTAACGCACGACTTAAAAACAATTACAAATTTGACACGAATCCAAACTTCATGTGTTCAAATGTGTCTAAACGTGAATTAATAAATTGTCAACTTGAGCACAACTAAAATATCTCATAATTCAAGGACCAAATATATGAACTAAAACACAGCAGACTAAAACCAATGTTAGGTTTTAGATTATTTGTAATTGACGATTCTGTAAACAAAAGGACTAAAATTGACATATTGTAAAAGTTTAAAGAGTAATTTGCAAATATATTGAAAATATGATTTTTAAATCTAGGGTTCTAGAATGCCAAAAAGAGGAAAACGGTGCGGATTTTTTGCTGGACTGTCGCCAAGGTTTGGCTCGAGTTACACAAGCAGAAACTCCATCCCTTGACTGTAGCCCTGCCTTCTCTCGAGTGATAGTCTGTCGCTGAGCCCTCGCTCGAGCGACATTTTTATTCGGAAAATTTTTATTTTGTGTTTTAAAAGCTTTTTCCATGGCCTATTCATTTTTCTGAGCTACCTATAAATACCAAAACATATTTGAACGTGTTTGATGAGGTTGAACATAGAGAGAAAAAGGATGCAGGGTGATTCCTTCATATTTGATTCTTCCAACCTTCATCTGTGAGAGTTTTGGTGAAAAACATCAGTTCAATAACTCAAATGCCAAATTGATGTTCCTCTACATTTGATCAGAGTTTTAAAGATCGAGGAAGTTTAACTGGAGTTCCAGTTTGTGAAGAACGCGGTGTTCTTTGTGGTTCCACGGGAGATAAACGATTTCACAAATCTAGGATTGCTGCTGGGGAGTAGAATCCATGAGAGCTTTGGAAACTGCAGTTGAGAGTGTGCATGAGACATAATCCAAAAAACCTGTTGGAATTGCAGTCAGGAGATCAAATAACATGTGTCGTCGTCTAAGCTAGTAAACTGTAAGTTATATATCGTTTATAGTGGATTGTTGACTGACAAGTGCCCGGAGTTTTTTTCAGTTGGATTTCTCCGTGATCATTTCGGTGTTTGATTTATGTTTTACTATTTATTGTTTATTGTACAACTGCGATAATTCAACTTATGATAAATTAACTTGAATGTTGAATCATCTAAAAAAGAATTAAAAAGTGACTTCTTACTATTTAATTCGTAAAAATATTTTTTAATTTCGCATTACATACCTATTCACCCCTCTCTAGGTATTGTTGGGGTCGAACTGTATAATTTTCAACCAATAAATTACAAACTTAACCAAAACCGATAAATTAAAAACTTGAATTCTATATCACACAATCCACCAACTTCAAGTGGTACCAAACTCGAAATGCATTGGCATCTCAAACACATACTTCTTCATTAATACTAAGAATCATTTACTTAGCACCCATCATTATTTGATTTTTTCTACAATATAGAAGGTATATTGTAGAGTGATTCCTTTTTTTCTCAAATTAACTGCATGTTTAATATAATAGGTGATCTGCAAAAAAAAAAGGGAAATATCATATAATGGGATCCACATGTTGGTTTTTACCCATAAAAGTTAAAACAACAAAGTCGGGCTAATATAATTTTGCAGTAGTCAATCGATGCAATATCCCTTACGATAAGTCACATTGGATTCGGATTGTACTGCTTTCCCTATTTTTCCTTTTTCTTTAATTTTTTCTTAAGTTGAGAGGCAACGAGGATGAAATTGCAGACATTTGAAACCAGCCATTGATATTCTAAGGAAACAATATTATATTGGTACCAGAAAAATGAAATTAATTGGGTTTCTTCCAAAATAACAATGAGTTCACAATTTTTCAACAATATTTATATGCATAAGTTGTGGTTTTTCAAGAAGAACAATCACAGTATATAGTTTTCTAAAATATTGATATGTAATACTTTATGCTTCTCTAGAAATCATAATGGAGTTTTCTTATAATATATAAGTTTAAATAAAATTGAGTTTGTCTAACAACAACATAATGTTCTTCAAGAATATTGGTATATAAAATTTATGATTCTTCATAGCAACAATGTAATATTCTTATATCAACTTGCTTTCTCAAGAATAATACCATAATATTTTTCTAGATTATTACACAGAGTCAATTGAAGCTTCTTTAGAAGCAAATAACACAACAATTTTCGAGAACGTTATACATTATAAATTGCAATTTTCTAAACTACAAAATGGGTATAGTAATAAAGCCATAACCACATAAAATAATATATACTAATCTGCTCTTTGGTAAATTTAAATCAAGAAAAGACTAAACTTTAATTTTGGATAGAAAAGAAGTATCAATTTACTAATTCAATTGGCTAGGATTTTTCGTCTTTCTTAGAACAGAAAGAATAAGCACTTTTCTTTACTCTGCTGACTAGATTTTGTGAGAATAAGGAGGAATAAGTTTTGATAACTCATTTGGTTAGAACTTCGTACTGATAACATATATATATATATATATATATATATATATATATATATATATATATATATATATATATATAAGGTGTAATTAGGGTTGCATGTATATGATAGTCTTTCACAAATCGTATTCAATTTACAACACTTCATTTTTTTTTTTGGTATAAATGCACTAAAGGTTGACGTATTTAGTTATTGTTACATTTATAGCTCCACCTTTTTTGTTGCTTTCGTATCCTTAATCTCCTAGAAATTTGATCCCTGGTTAAGATTTTTGTCTAAATATTCTATTAATGAAGTGCAATATTCTGCCCACTTTTGAATTTATTGTTTCCTTATTCAAAAATATGAAGAGCAGATAAGTCTTTTACGTCTTTCTAAAGAACTTTTTGGACGTAAATCGTAATCAGAGGCAAGATATGATAATTAAAGGAGGTTGAAGTTAATAAGACATCGAAAAAACCTTGTCAATGTAAGTGAGACAATGAGCGAAGATTGAGAACATTTAGTACTTTAATTAAAAAAATGGTGGAACAAAATAAAAATGTGGTGGCAATCCTGTCTATAATAAGTTAAAGTTGCAATACGTGAAAATCATTTTTTGGACGGTTGTATTCCAAATGATCAACAACATGTTTGAGAAGTGTTTATAAACTGTTTAAACTAAAAATATATATAAATGAGTAATAAATAAGTGAGTAGTGTAAGTTCCTCAAAATATATGGATAAAAAGTAATTTGAGTGTTTATAAATAATTTATAAACATGAGCCAAACATAGGCCATGAGTTCTTGAGCGACTATGAACACGCCATATGGTTTACATAGTTTTTTTTTTATCAAAGAGTGAATTATATGAGCTATTTGTATAGGGGTTTATGGTAATGTTTCTATTTAATTTGTTGGGTTTTGTTAATCAAATCTGGCTAGGGCACATGTGATTTGGAGTATTGAGGTTAAAGACATCAAAATAGGGTCTAAGAGGAAAAATAGGTTTCGACGACGTAGGAATAGCCCTCGCCTGCCACTCGAGGGGTAGGGCGAGATTTGGAGCAGCAAGCGTTTTGCTCGCCTAGCTCGAGACTAGCGCCCGACTGGGCGAGGGGTCCAAATTTTTTCATATTTCTTTCTTTTACGGGATTTCTTAACCTAGTTTCTATCTTGAAGGCTATTTCTAGGGTTGGCATGCACCCTATAAAATATCATACTCTTCTTTACAAGCTTTGTATTATTAAAAGTTAAAATCATTGTATAGGAACACAATTATTGTATTTTCTTTCCATTATAGTAATTGAATAAAATCTTCAATCCCTCTGTCAAATTAAATTCTTTTTTTTGTATTCATCTTGTTGTTGTGATCAATACTTCATATCGTATCATATAACTTCATCCCTTTCCTAACATAATTAATCGTTAATTTATGCCTAAAAAAAAGTGTTCGGTTCAAGTGTCATGATTGTGTGAATTTCCTTGATGCTATTATCACCTGAAATAGGAATTTGCACGCCTCTTAATTTGGATGTTCTGTACTACAGTTGATAGATGAACACATAATTAAAGCTTGTGAATGTCTTCTCCCGTTTTAATATTTTTGATGAATTTTTCAACATAAATACGTACTTTTTATTTCTTTTATTGCTTTCTTGTCACACACAAAAAAAAAAAAAAAAAAAGCTTATAAATTTAATTTATGCATGATACTTTGTAATTAAACCGATTTACGAGTTGTTTGATATTTAATAAATGAACCACACTTTGTATTTGAACTTCATCAAAATTTATTTCTTGATGTATTTTGAAGATTTTTATACTATGGTATTTGTTAATAATTGTTGTTGTAATTGTAGGAAAATATGATAACAAGTAAACTAATACCGGACAAACACTGAATTTGTTAATCTGAATGATTGGTTTCAGAAACAGAATTACAACAAAACAGAACAATAATATAAAGTACAAAAATGAACTTTTAACTCGAGGCCTGTGAGAACACAGTTTCCTTAAAACAGATTCACCGCCTCACCGTATGTGCTTGAGGTTTAAAATGAGCGTTTATTTTTCAGGATACAACGGAAGACCAGTAAAGCCAGAGCACCACAGAAGCTACTCAACGAACTGAGTTAGAACCCAAACAATATCATCATCAGACTCAAACAGAAACGAAAACAGAGACAAAACTTGAACTCTATGCAGATGAATATTCAGATGAATTCTTGTACTGAAAACTACGAAAAATCGAGATATATATAGACTTTGAATCTTGTAACTTGCCCACTTACTTCATGGCAATTATAATAGGAGTTTTAGGAGTTTCAATTGTTTCAAAAAATGAAAAGTCAATCGAAAATAAAATATCGCAAAACGTAGGCTCTTCTAAGGGGCCAATTTTTTTGGTCAATCTGGTCCGACATTCATGTACGCAGGTTGCGCTCGCACAGAAGTTCAAGGTCTAATGCCTATTTTGGTCCGTGATTTGCACCCCCTACACCCGCACGTGGAGAGAGCCTCTATACTACACATAATTACATCATTGTAAAGTGAAATCCTTTATAAAGTGGTTTTAGTTTTCATCCACTTCCTATGTGGGACAAAATTTAATTTTTAGTTTTCCCACCAACATAAACTCCTTTCACATCGTATACTTCGAGTTTCAATTTCTCATTCACTCGAACATCATTTTTGACAAGTATATGATTTCGATGCACTCACGGAGAAAAACACAAATCAACTTTCATCTTCCAAAATAGCCAAAGGGGTCCCACTCAAAATTCGTGTCAAAGTCACCCACTAAGTCAATTTTTTTTCAACAATCTCCCACATGAATGAAAATTGGGAGCGACACATGAATGTGACATATGACGACTTGGTGATATGGTTCAACGGTTGAAACCTGCATAGGATAGATAGGTGTTACCCTTTGAACTTTTACTTGTGAAAGTATATTTACTTTACTGGCTGACTAGTAGACGCTATGTCTTTGAACCGTTATGCCATTTATGTAAACGATGATAAACTTCACACAGAATTCTTCCTAACACATTTCGGTTCTCATTATTATGTTCGTTTTGGCCATGAATATACGCCTGATTCTGTGAGAAATCACAAAAAATTTGCCACACACAATTCCTTTAGAAACGGTTCCACTTCTCTCTCACATAGGTGATTTCTTATTACAAGTAACCCGCATTACTTGGCTCGATTTTCAACGCATAAGAATCATTAAAAGCCTATTACTTATCCTCTATCTTTAGGGTATCACTGCCGCATCATAGGAATGGACATGAGATAATATCCCCTACAGTGATTCTATCAAGTATTTACAATTAGGTTGTCCCTTTGAACCTAAATCTTGGGATTTCCAGTCAACTAGGTTGTGTTTTCCTTTGTATTAACTTATCTATTCAGGGCTTAAGTCTCATTCCTCTCGATAATTTTTCAACTAACTCTCTATTTAACTCTTTAGTTAGCGGATCCGTAATGTTATCCTTTAACTTTACATAGTCAATAGTGATAATTCCAATTGGGAGTAGTTGCCTTATGGTATTATGTTTACGAAGTATATGTCTAGACTTACCATTGTATATATTACTCCGTGCCCTTTCAATTGCTGATTGACTATCACAATATATGCAAATTGTTGGCACAAGTTTTGACCATCTTGGAATATCCTTTAAAAAGTTGCGCAACCACTCAACCTCTTCACCACTTTTATCTAGAGCTATAAACTCAGATTCCATAGTGGATCTGGCTATCACTGTTTGTTTAGAGGATTTTCAGGATATAGTTGCACCTACCAATGTGAACACAAATCCACTCGTAGACTATGAGTCTTTTATATCAGATATCCAATTAGTATCACTATATCCTTCAATAATCGTTGGATATCTTGTATAGTGCAGTCCAAAATTACGAATATATCTCAAGTACCTTAGTACTCTTACTATTCCTTTCAGGTGATCAGCTCCTGGATTACTCGTATATCTACTCAGTTTACTCACTGTGTAGGCTATGTCTGGTCTTGTACAACTCATCAAGTACATCAGACTCCCAATAAATCTCGAGTATTCTACTTGAGATATACTTTTACCTTTGTTTTTGGATAAATGTTGACTTGTATCTATCAGTATTCTAGCTATTTCAGTATCATCCTTACTGAATTTTTCTAGAATTTTGTCCACATAATGTGACTGGCTTAAAATCAGCCCATCTAATGTTCTTGAAATTTTGATTCCAAGTATAACATTAGCTAAACCCATATCTTTCATGTCAAATCTTGAATTTAACATATCTTTAGTGGATTTAATCATTTTATTGTCGCTACCAACAATAAGCATGTCATCTATATAAAGACATAAAATGATATAACCATTTCTAGTGTCTTTAACGTAAACATATTTGTCACACTCGTTGAATTTAAATCCACTCTCCATCATAACACCGTCAAATTTTTCGTGCAATTGTTTTGGTGCTTGTTTCAGGCCATATAATGATTTCACCAATTTACAGACCTTCTTTTCTTGCCCTGGAGATGAAAACACCTCGAGTTGTTCCATATAGATTTCTTCATCTAAATCTCAATTCAAAAAGGCAGTCTTAACATCCATGTGACGTACTTCAAGATTTCGTAGAGCAGTAATCGCAAGTATCATCCTAATAGATGTTATTCTTATTACTGGAGAATATGTATCAAAATAATCAAAGCCTTCTCGTTGTCTGTAACCTTTTATTACTAATCTGGCCCTATGATTTTCAATAGATCCATCTGTTTTCATTTTCCGTTTGAAAATTCACCTATAGCCTAGTGGTTTACTTCCTGGAGAAAGATCAACTAGCTCCCATGTACGATTTTGTAAAATGAAATCTATTTTAATTTTAATGGCCTCTTTCCATTGAGATCCTTCTGAGGAGTTCATGGCTTATTGATAGCTTTGAGGTTCACTTTCTAGCATATAGGTCAGAAAATCTGGATCATAAGATTTTTCTATCATTTCCCTTTGCTACGTCTTGTTTCAACCTCAACTTCCTCTTCTAATTCTTGGTCCTGACTATTTTCAGTCATAGTCTCATATGTCCGTTTAGAATAACTTGCTTTATTTTTGGACTTGTATGGAAATACATGTTCAAAGAACGAAACATTTCTCGATTCCATTATCGTGTTTTTGTATAGATCTGAGATTTTAGATTCATAGAAAAGAAATGGATATGCACTATTGTTTTGTGCATATCCAATGAAGATACAATCTATATTTTTTGGGCCTATCTTCACCTTCTTTGGTGTTGGGACAACCACTTTAGCAAAACACCCCCACACTTTTAAGTATTTATAGGAAGACTTTTTTCTTTTCCATAACTCATAAGGGGTTTTTTTCAATTTCTTTCGAAGCACCTTATTTAAAAGGTAATATGCTGACAACACAGTTTCCCCCCATGTTCTGAGGTAACCCATAACTTATTAGTATTACATTCATCATTTCTTTTAAGGTGCGATTTTTTCTTTCAACCACACCATTTTGTTGCGGTGAATAAGGTGCGGTGGTTTCATATATGATTTCGAGTTGTGCACAAAATTCAGCAAATATTATTTCATACTCACCACCTCTATCACTTCTCAACACTTTAATTTTCTTGTTAAGTTGATTTCAACTTCATTCTTATAGAGAATAAATTTCTCTATCGCTTCATCCTTACTTTTTAACAAGTACAAATAGCAGTATTTTGTGCTATCGTCGACAAAAGTAATGAAATACTTGTTGCTACCTCTTGTTTGGACAAATTTTAAATCACATATGTTACTGTGAATTAAATCAAGTGGTTCTGTATTCCTTTTAATTGACTTAAATGATGACCTTGTCAATTTTACCTCAACACAAGTTTCGCACTTATGTTTGGAATCAATGTGAAACGCAAGTATACAATTCAAGTTAACTAATCTACGTAAAGTATCATAGTTAACATGTCCTAATCTACCATGCCACACATTGGAAGACTTAAGCAAGTAAGCAGAAAAGTTTACTTTATTCATTTTTTGCTTAACAACCATTATATTGAGTTTAAACATACCAACGGAAATATAACATTTTTTGACAAACATTCCACTTTTTGACAAAATAACTTTGTCAGACTCAAATACAATACATAAATCATGTTTATTCAAAAGCAACCCGGACACTAGGTTCTTACGGATTTTCGACGCATACAACACATTGTTAAGAGTCATTTCTTTTCCCAAAGTCATTTTCAGAATCACCTTGCCTTGTCCTTTTATTTCAGAAGTTACTGAATTTCTCATGAACAACTTCTCTCCATTTTCAATTGTTTCAAAAGCCATAAATGACTCTTTATCAAAGCATACATGTCTTGTAGCATCGGTGTTAATCCACCATTCTTTCAGGTTTGAACCCCCATATTCACCTCAAAAATAATGGCTGCGAGATTTATCTCCGCTACATCATGTGCCATGTATTCAACCAGATTTGCTTCTTTCTTCTTCTTTGGTAATCTGCACTCCGAAGATTTGTGGCCTACTTTGTCACAATTGAAGTACTTTCCTTGAAATTTCTTTTTAGAAATGCCCCCTTTCGGTCCCAGCTTGGTCCCTTTTCCAGCGGATGGCCCAATCTTGATTTTGTAGTTCTTACTACTTTGACCATGTTCTACAACATTGGCTTTAGTAACACCAGGATTGAACAACTTCTTTTCAGAACTCTTGTTGTCTTCTTCAATTCGAAATCTAACAATCAGTTTTTCAACGTTCATTTCCTTTCATTTGTGTTTCAGATAATTCTTGAAATCTTTCCACGCTAGGGGTAATTTTTCAATAATTGCAGCCATTTGAAAAGTTTCACTCAAAATCATCCTTTCGGCATGAATTTTGTGAAGAATCACTTGGAGTTCTTGCACTTGACTGATTAATGGTTTGGAGTCCACCATCTTATAATTCAAGAATTGGCCAACAATGAACTTCTTGACCCTGGCATCCTCAGTTTTATATTTCCAGTCCAATGACTCTCATAGCTCTTTAGCAGTTTTCATAATACTATACACATTGTATAGCGAATCTGCTAAACTGTTCATGATGTAGTTTCGGCACAAAAATCAGAATGTTTCCACACATCAAGTGCACGATAGCTTGAACATCTCCCTCACCCTCTTGGAGTTTTGGAGCACTTTCGGTCAAGAATCTCACAAGATTCAAGGTGGTCAGGTAAAACAACATTTTATGTTGCTACCTCTTGAAATTCAAGCCATTAAATTTCTCCGATTTTTCACCATGATTAACCGGAACAGTAGCCATAGGTTGGTTCATAACATGATTTGGCATTTTAGCCACAGTTTGAGCTATAACAGAACTAGGCCCTGTAGCCATAGCATAGTCCATAGCCACAGTTTGAGTAGCCACAGCTTGGGACACATCCATGTTGTTGGAATCGGTTGCCATTTCTGAAACGAAACAAAATATTAGTTCTTTTCAAGAATCTGTTTTAAGCTTGTAGGAAAATATGATAACTAATAAACTAATACCAGACAAACACCAAATTTGTTAATTTGAATGATTGGTTTCAGAAATAGAATTACAACAAAACAGAGCAATAATATAAAGGACAAAAATGAACTTTTAACCCGAGACCTGTGAGAACACAATTTCCTTAAAACAGATTCGCCCCTCACCGTATGTGCTTGAGGTTATGACCGTCTATTTCCCAAGATATAACGGAAGATCAGTAGAGTTTGAGCACCACAGAAGCTACTCCGGCGAACTGAGTTAGAACCCGAACAATATCACCACCGACTCAAATAGAAACGAAAACAGAGACAAAACTTGAATTATATGCAAATGAATATCCAGATGAATTCTTGTAACTTGCCCACTTATTTCATGGCAATTACAACAGGAGTTTTAGGAGTTTTAACTGTTTCACAAAATGAAAAGTCAGTCGAAAAATAAAATATTGCAAAACGTAGGCTCTTCTAAGGGGCCAATTTGTTTTGTCAATCCGGTCCGATATTCGTGTACGCACGTCGCACCCGAACACAAGTTTAAGGTCCAATGCCTATTTCGGTCTATGATTTGCACCCCCTGCGCGCGCACGTGGAGAGAGCCTCTATGTTACACATGATTATACCATTCTAAAGTGAAATCCTTTATAAAATGGTTTTAGTTTTCATCCACTTTCTATGTGGGATAAACTTTAATTTTTAGTTTTCCTACTAATATAAACTCCTTTCACATGACATACTTGGAGTTTCAATTTCTCATTCACCCGAACATCTTTTTTGACAAGTAAGTATATGATTTCGATGTGCTCATGGAGGAGAACACAAATCGACTTTCATCTTCCAAAATAGTCAAACGGGTTCCGCTCAAAATTCGTGCCAAAGTCACCCACTAACTCAATTTTTTTCAACAGTAATTAGATCATTTCAACTTTTTTTCCATATTTATGATTATTCACCTTACATAATTACAAAATATTTTCTGGTTCATGTTGCATCTCTGTTTAGGATGAAATGCCTACGTCAAAAGTTTTAGCCAAATCAACTGCACCTTAAACATCTAACAAAGTTTGTTGTATGGAGGTCTTATCTAATAAATATATATTTTCATAAACAATTTATATATGTAATACAACTATAGATTTAATATCACCAACATGATGTCCGATCATGTGAAATATTTTTGTTCAACTATCACTATCACCAATTTAAATGAATTAGAGTATGTTAAGCTAAGCTCAAAAAGGTAACTGGAAATAAGTTTTTAAATAAATTATTTATTTCTGAAAGTTAAAAATATGTAAGTTGCTTAAATTTTGACTATGAGATACGTAAGAGTGTTTCACGCAAAAGAAATAACATTTTTTTTACAAGTAAATAGAAAAGGTTATTCACTTATCATCGAGACGAAGAGCTAAGCCTATGTTTGGCTTTTGCTTATAAACACTCATATCATTTTTTATTTACATATTTCGAGGCATTTAGGAATGCCATCCACTTATCCACTATTCATCTAAATCTATTTATAAATTAAATAGTTTATAAATACTTTCCAAATATAATTTTACATTTTCTAAGATTTGCCATAAATTTTCTAAATGCATTTTATCTTTAATCTACTAGCTTTTGAATATATATGATAAGTGTAATTTTTAAACTTATTCGGGGACATAAAATAACGACATTTGATAGTTGTTTTGATAAAATATATTCTAAATTGTTGTCTTTTATGTCTAATATATGAAACTCCATGGATGAAAAAAAGAATTGAAGAAATGAAGCAAAATGTGGCGAAAAATGACAAAATCCAATTTACAAGGACCAACTTGCATTATATGGAAGAATTGAGGATTTGGAAGCAAGCATTAATTTAATTGGGAATTAGAATTAATTGGGCTTCAAGTTGGACTTTTAGTTGTATTAAAATATTGGTGAATTAGGTTATGTATATATATACACGGTAGAGAAAAAAATAGAAAAAAAAAGAGGAGGAGATGAACGAACGGCTGGAGCAATAAAAAAAGAGAAGGCAGAAATTGAATACATATTCACACGTGTAAATTGTGGCAGTTGGCTGACATATATTATATATGATTATTCACACAATGGAGGTTGGAAAGATTATATATTATAGGCTTGTGCTATGGGTACATAAGTGTACACATAGGGGTGTCCACAATAGACACCCGGCGCCCCATCATTGGCGAGGTGCCTGTTGCTGTTAGGCGCCCCACCAATGATGAGGCGTCAGGTGTCCATTGTGGACACCCCTATGTGTACCCATAGCATTTTCCTATATTATATACACAGAGTGGCCGAAACAGAGGCTGGGAATTGAAGAAATAATTAATACCAGAAATTTCATGTTTCGTCAATTTCCGGTGATGTCATTCCACTTTTGTTTGTTTAATTTCAATATTATGCTATGCTAGATTTTTACATTGCTAAAGATATAAATAAATCATTGTTTTGAAATTTTTAGTATTAATTAATTATTTTGACGTTAATTCGTTTGAATGCGTAGATATTTATTATGGTTTAGTTTGCTTTTCAATTAATTGGCCACTAGTTGAACTGTTTGTGAATTTTATTATTGATGTTCTAACTCGTTTAATGCTTTCTTATATGTTTGTATCTTTTATAGAGATATAAAAATACCATATATAGGATTAGATTTAATTGTTATTGAGAGATGTTTTTAAATAAATTTGTAATATCAACCAACTAGCATGATAACAAATTGTTAATTTAATTGTTAAACTAAAAATGGATGAACAAGGGCGATTCTAGATCTTAGCAATACATCTCATAAATTTGATAAACTCTTACTTTAATTTCTTGTACGTGATAAATTAAATATAGATTTATTATAAGCTATTATTGCTATTCGATTAAGATGATTTTAACTTTAACTCGACAAAACACGTAGTCATCGTGGATTCGACACTTTACACACTGCTATATTACTTGATCACGTTCCTGTTCACTTGTGAATTTTCAAACGGTCAAGTTTTTGTACACATTTATTTTGTACAACTGAAGGTGTAAATTGACTTGGATCTTATAATACTCTTTTTTATATGGGCTAAGGCCATTGGAGGGTAATGAGTATTGAATTTTAAATTTTCTGAAAGCAACTTGACACGCAAAACACACGATGATTTTATACTTAGCTCTTGTTTTGTAGAAATTTAAATAAAATTTTTAGTTGATTTTGATAAAAGTTGATGAAATGTGTAGTTAAAAAATTGTGGGTTTCACTAAATGTATGATTAAAGTTAATTGTTAATTTGATATTTTAATTGAATTTTAATCCAAATCAAATAGGAGCGTAGCACCTTTATGGAACAATTTCCTTATAAAATTCATTGGAAGACTAATTCCTCCAACAACCATAAATATATATGATATGAAGAACATATTACGTACTAGTTTAGGAGAGTTAGACAACTAATTTTAATAAAAAGTAGTGCTGCTATGTCTCATTTGTGGTTCAAATTAATTATTGATTTTGACACTTTTTATCAATTTTATAAGTTTTCCGACAAGCAATATACACACATCTCTCTCTATAAACAATATTTACGAGCTGATTAATATAAGGTGAGACAGCGACGTTCTCCCCACCTGCCCACTCGCACGTTACCCCACCACCCTCAACCCTAATTCCTGTGAACAGTGACTCAAATTAGAGAGAGATAATGAGTGAGTGTGTGTGTGTGTGTGTAGTATAATATAAAGAAAAACCTCGGCTGCTCAAATCACTACATGGGCATATCAAAAACATAATGAAATATGCAGATATGTTTCAATGCATAGTGTTTGTGTTTTAGGTACCAAACATAGTATTCTGTATACCAATAGTTTTTCAATTCTCTGCCTTTTTCTTTTCCCTATTTCTTCATTCTTGATTCGGTTTCAAAGGCTTTTTTTCCTTTTCTACAGTGTTTTAAGTCCACTTAGATTGCTTGGTAGCTTGTTTTACCTATAAACATCGCATTGCATCTAATTCTCTTCTTCTTCTTCTTCTTCACATCATCCTAATCAACTCCCTCAATTCTGGTATCATTTTATTTTAATTTTAGTCTGTTAAAGAAGTTTCTAGATCTTGGAAGAAATTAAGGATCTGCTTTCTTGAAAAGGCTAAGTGATTTTGTGCGTTTGATTTTTGTTCTTCTTTCAACAAGAAAGAGATTAGGGTTTGAATTTTGTTAGCACACTCAATTTCAATCGAGAGAGTTAAGAGGAAGCAAAGATCAATAATCAACTTTTGATCTTTCATTTCTTTCAGCTGACCCAATGAAATCTGCAAGTATGGCTAATAGTAATCCGTGGTGGACCGGCGGCTTGCCAGTGGTGGAATCGGCTCTGATGAACAAAAACGACAGGCAATTTCCGATCAATGAAAACAGTGGTGGAAGCAATGAATCTGATGATAAAGATGCTGTAGATGAGCCTAAAGAGGGTGCTGTTGAGGTTGGCACACGTAGACAGCGAGGTCGGCCGCCGGGATCCAAGAACAAGCCAAAACCACCAATTTTCGTCACCCGGGACAACCCTAACGCCCTGCGTAGCCACGTCATGGAGGTGGCTGGTGGCACAGATGTGGCTGAGAGCATAGCCCAATTCGCCAGGAGGCGTCAAAGAGGGGTATGTGTATTGAGTGGTGGTGGATCAGTGACTAGTGTCACCATAAGACAGCCTTCTGCACCTGGAGCCGCTGTGGCACTACATGGAAGGTTTGAAATTCTGTCATTAACCGGAGCTTTCCTCCCTGGCCCCGCCCCTCCCGGGGCCACCGGCCTGACGGTATACCTAGCCGGTGGTCCAGGTCAGGTGGTAGGGGGAAGCGTAGTAGGACCCCTAGTGGCAGCAGGGCCAGTCATGGTTGTCGCTGCCACTTTTTCTAAGGCAACTTATGAAAGATTGCCACTTGAAGATGATGAAGATGGAGGTGTCTCCGCCCCGGCTCCCGTGGCCGGAGAAACAGAAAATTCTCCTCCAGGGATCGGAACAAGCTGTGGACCACAACAACATGGGATTCCTGATCCTTCATTACTTCCAATTTACAATTTTTCGCCGAATTTATTAGCAAATGGTGGACAGTTGAATCATGAAGCATATGCTTGGGCACATCCTCGACCTCCTTATTGACAGGAACAGAAAATTATGTAGGTAATTGCAATAATAATCAATTCTGTGTTTGTGTTGTGTTACATGGAAATTTAGGTACAAGTTTTTATATATAGAGATGTTAGGATGTTGATTCGGTTTTGAGATTCAAGACCTCAATCTTTATCTCGGACTGAATGTCATCTAAAAAAATGTTGGGATGTTTTAGCTAGATAGAGCATTGTTATCTATATATGTATAATATTGGAACTTGATTTTCCTTCTAACTTGTTTGGAATAAAAATATGTTTTTTCTGCAATAATTTTCTTCTTAATCAACTGTGTTTACAATAAAACTATGGTTTCTTTATTTGCTTTTCTCCATTTAATCCTATATATTTAAAATTTAAAACATCGGGTTCTGTATGAATCTCACGTTTAATAAATAGAACTTTGCTATAGGTACAGAAAATCAACAAAAAATCAACAGAAATTACACTTGGATGATTTTCTTTGTCAGAAAAAGAAAAAAAAGAAGGCTAATAGGGTGTTGCCATCCTGTTCAACTTCTGTCAAAAAAGCCTGTACCTTGCAGATTTATTCAAATAAATATTATTATGCAGTGTTTGCTTTCTAATATTTATTGAAATAAGAACACCTTGATTGATGACTATTAGGTAGAGCAGCTTTTTTGAGTTATAGGGTGTATTTTTAATTACTTCCTCATTTCCAACAATAATTTATAGGAATTTATAAAAAAGTATTTATTTATAATTCTTTTTCTTCTTTAATATATATTGTGCTTGGTGGGACAATTTAGTTGATACATTTGTGCACTTGATACATTCCCTTCATTTAATGGGGCAACTTTTTAACATTTGGGCATTCTCTCTTTCCTTTCATTAATTCAAAGAAATATTTGATGGTGCAGGATAAATAAGACATGTTTTGAATAGTGATTTTTTGAATAGAGTTTTGAATAGTATTTTTTGGACAATGAGTGGTTAAAATGTAGAAAAAAAATAGGTTTACGTACAGAATATTTTATTATATGATGTGTAATTAAAAATGAGTATATAAAAAATAACGAGTTTTGAAATAATGATCATCAAACGAGGCTAAAAATGCATGGAACATTTGAAATATTTTATTAGATCATGATAATGTAATATAATATATATGGAGGCCGCATACGGAAGAAGTTAATTAAGAATGGCTCCAATTAATCATTTTATAAGATAAAAAAGTATAAGCCATCAAATCGTTGGGAGTTTGATATAGACTCCTACTAGTTTATAAAGAAAATAAATAATTGAAGATATAAAATTTTCCACTTGTTTTATATTAGCCAAAAAATATATATATATATATATATATATATATATATATATATATATATACATATATATATAAACTTTTGTTTGAGCTCCATTTTTTTAAATATTCATTTTTTCGAAACTAATTTCAACTATATTCTCCAACAAAATAATTTTACACGTAAATCAACATTTTTTCCTTATTTTTTTATTACACATTTTTTTTTAAAAAAAAAATACTATTTCAAAAAAATATTTTTACCCCAAAATGGGTTTAACAAGAGTCTGTTCTATTTACCATTTTCAAACCGTTTTCTGTTTTCGATTTTCCAAAACAGTGAAAACGCCTTTCCTATTTTCGAAAATACATTTTTGAAAACAAGTTAAAAATTTATAAAAAAAACTCAAAACGACAAATAATCAAGTCAAAATTTTCAAAACACGATTTGAGTGTTTTCAAAACCATTTTTTAAAATGTCAAAAAGAACACATTTTTAACAATCTTAAAATGAACACTCAAAATACTCAAAATACTATACTAAAACACAAAGAAAACAACCCCTAAATTTTTCACACAAATTTTTTTATTAAAAAATAGAGTTTCACTTACCCAATTAATTAACAATTCTATTTCTGTTACGAGATAAATTATCCTAATCAGATTTATATGTTAACCAAGTTTATCAGTGGGAGGATTTGAAGATTTAATTTTTTTAATCTTAATTTCGTCCAGGAATATCATTTAATGAAAAAGGATAATAGAATATTTACCACTTTTTGGGCTCTTGTCACATTTAGTCAGCCACTTGGATGCCGAATGGAAATAATTCAACATATACTTTTGGCAAAGATTGATTAGACATACCTCCCAATTATATGCTAGTTTTACATCGCAATTTTAAATAAAAATATATTTTTAATAGTGATTTTTAAAGAATGTGTGGTTAAAAAAAAAAAAAATCAATTTACGTATAATATTATTTTATTGAAAATATGTGATTGAAAATTAATTTTTAAAAAATAATTTTTTTTTTTAATGGGACTCAAAAAATCGCATCATTTATGGACGTGATAATGTGTCCCGTATATAGTAGGGCGACGACAAATAATTAGTTGACTCGTAAATTTTATCAATTATACTACGGGAAGACTGCTCCTTACGACACGGACAAAAATCTCAAAAGCTCTTAATTCTCATTCATACCCAACAAATTATGTCCATTAATTATAGAAACTCCTGTACATGTAGAAAGTTGTTTCCTTTAGAACTGAATGGTAATTTTGGAACTTTTATTCCAATTTAGGATAGACTATTATGTGTATTATCATTTAACTTTTCAAGTGTATATAATGTATTTTTTTATGGCATAAAATAAATAATCAATTTTTTAAAGATATTTATATAATGTGTTTGGTAACGTGCGAGAAAATTTGATATACAGACATTGATCTCCGTAATGTGATAGATCAATAGGTCAACAAAGTTATTAATAACATGTCTTTCATATGAGCCCACTATATATATTGATTCTAAATTCGCGAACTTTGGGCATCAATATGACAGTTCTTGTACCCTGACTTGCTGAGCCACATCCCTCGATTTACCTCCTGCACAATGCTCTGGGGGGAGGGGTGGGGGAATCTCAAGGTTGGGGTTCAACCTTTTATAAATTCACGAACTTTTATGATAGTTAATACTCGAGAGTGCCAATACTAAGTTAATTACTATTTATTCATATTTGTTTTGTTTGTCTTAATTATCGCAACTCTTTCTTAGATATTTAAAGCATACTTTATTTTAGTATATTATTATCAATAAATAGGTTAAATTGGACTAGAAATATATTCTCATTCATATAAAAACTTATGAATTAATAGGATGTTGTTCTCTTAACAAGGAAAGGATATGGCAAAGTTGAAGTAACATGGAGAGCCCACTTCACATGAATTCACGTGTTAGAGTTAATTAATTAATCTTAAGAATTTAATAATGGATGATTAGCAACTTGGTTGAAGCATTCCAATGCTAAAAGTCCAGTATGAGGGGCCTTATTAGATTCAATAATTACTAATTCCTATTGATTTAACCTTCTAATAAAACAAATTGATTCACCCTTTTGTTCCTATTTGCCTTCCCAAATTTTGCCACTGCAACTTGCATAATTTATGCAGCCTACACTAAAGACATACGTGATACTATCAACAACTTAATTTAAATAAACAAATTAATTTTCAACCGTATAAACTTTTTATAGTTATTTTTCAAAGTCATAAGTTTAAAGATAAATCTACTTTACTAGGAGGATTTGATAGAAAGCTTAACATAATTGATTGTGACGTTAAATGATTAGATGCAAAAATTGACTGTATTTTAGCCGTCCAATGATAGAATGTCACGTGACGTTATGTTAAGCTTTATGTCAACCTTGATATTTCACGCTGGCAGAATAGTAATTATTCTACAAGCTAGTTCTACCATCAAATTCAGAAGGAAGAACGTAAGCTTAACGCCGAAAAATACAGAGAAAAGGTCTCTAAAGTTTAAAGAACTTTATTATATCATGCAATGATCAAAATAAGTCCACAAGTCGGACTTTATATTAAAAATTCGAATTTTACAAAAAATGACAAAATTCCAAAAATCACGCCAAACGAAAATATAGAATAAAATAAGTAGTCTGCGAAAAATTAGCCCAAATCGAGTTAAAAATCATCTCCTAACATGCAATCGAAATATTACCAAAATAGCAAAATTTAACTAAAAATAATAATTCGGTAGGAAAAACAGCTGAATTTGAGATTGAAAACGGCATACACCGAGCAAAGCTGGAGGTCCACGATGTGCGCGCCGAAACAAGCTTTCCGGATTGTGGTCATAATCGCAATTCTGATAACCGTAGCCAAAGTTATGGCCAATTTACCGAAACACGACTCAATTACCAAAGTTACGCAATCAATTGCTATCATTGTGCCGATCTGCTAACTTGTGATACTTTAGAGCTATTAACATGTTATCTGACAATTCAACATCTGATTCGGATCATCCTGCATTAATATTCATATAGCTATGGGTCACCAATCCACATCTGAAGATTAATTTTTATGCCCACTTCAATAATAACATCAACAACAGAAGTCTCACGTTTTATTCAACCTTATTTAGCCTTTGTTTGCTTTAGCTATAAAAATCAATTAAAATATAAGTCAAATCAACAATTAATTTTAATTGCACATTTTGTTAGATTAACAACTTTTCAAACACATATTTCATCAAAATTTATTAAAAATTTGATTTTTATCTAAATACTTAATTCAATCAGACGCACCGGCTCACTCAGAATAGCCAATGAAAAGTAAATGATGATGAAAGAGAATCCACTAAACATATATTTAATATAACTTGGACTACCCTAACCACGAAATTATTAGTGTGTAGGAAAATATAATATTATTTGCTTGGTGGGGTCGTTTAAAAACAAAACGCCACCTAAATGTTTGGCTTTTCATTGAAAGTCGGAAGTGTCTAGCTTTGTCGTGTAGTACGTGCCGTTTTGTTTAATCCAATAGACATTTGCTTATCGTAATTTAAAATAAGAATAATCATAGCAAAAGTCTCAAATCTTTGAAATATTAGTAAACTTTTCTCAAATTTTTGATTTGTTGCAGTCGTCACTCCTAACCTTTTCAAACGTTGCAGGTGAGGACATTTCTTATTGTTTCTTATTTTTATTTAATTATCTAATGTGATAAATGAAAAGTTACTCTTTTACTCCTTCTTAAAATATTAAAAATGTGGTCAAAATTAAATTTTTGGTCAACTGACGAAATTATGAACGAAAACCATCCAAAAGGGTATCAACTGCAAGTTTGAAAAGATTAGGGACGACGATTGCAACAAATCAAAGGTTTGAAATTTTTGCTGCAATTATCCCTTTAAAATATTAAAACCAATCAATAGTGTCGATAAAAGAGAAAAAAGCGTTAGGTTTTTTAGTCTAATTTTTCTAGATGATAATTTGATATCTTAGTCGTTCACGCGGTTAATTGAAAGACTTTCAGAAAAACGTGTCTTCTACGATATGATTTGATGTTAGCAGTAGTTCTTTGACCAATCTAATATTTTTATAGACGATCTCATATTAGAAAATGATCTGAGTAGTACAATTAATTTGTAAAAAGTATTTGGTCACCGACTATTTTAGTGATAAATATATTAACGAATTTCTAACCGAAAAGTTTGCTCTAAAAATCCTATAATAAGGATTTCATACAAAATAGCCGAAGTTACCTATTACTTGTACTCATAGAAAGCTGGTCAAGTAGAAGTAAGCCCTAAAGCTAATTCAACACTCAAAAAGTAACAATACTCGATACAAAGGAAGTAAATGTTAAACATTCTTTTTAAGTAAAATTAAGCATTAATTTCAAAAGTAATATGATTTTCGAAAAACAATTTGGTGGAAACTATAAAAAGACTATAAGAACCCCAACATAGCGTGATGAGATGGATGGTGGGAATCAATTTTCAAGATTTATGGGTCCCAATTCCAAGGTGACACGATTGACCTAGTCACTCCCTCTATTAGTATTCATAACTGAGGTCTTTCGACAAAATCAGTGACATCCTCATTTGTTGTTGTCCACCAGCACTCACCAATCTGCCAATTTGGTTTCAAATTCATTTCAATTTGCTAATGTTTGTCACAAAGATTCATGTATGTTGTCATTGCCTGTCCTATCATCTTCACGAGCCAAGGATCATTGAACACATCTTCAATTATTAGTTCTTTAGAGAAATTTCGTCTCATTACTTCAAAAAGGAGAATTTCTAAAGGATGAGTAAGAAAAGGAAAGGGCAATTTTGAATCTTGAACAACCGACAATTTATTTTGGAGGTTGTTCTTTCGTCGAATTTTTCTCTTAACAATGTACACCAGCTCTTGTCTTAATATCAAATTATGCTTTTGGATCCTAATTATTCTAAAGAAAATCGTTTGTATGTACATTTTTCTTTTTTCTCTTTTCTCTTTCAACAAAACACTCTATGATTGGCCAGACGGTGACACCACTTCTATAGATGTGAATGATTATGAACACTTCAAACAATGAATATAATATTACAAGAAATATATGACATAAGAATAAATTTCACACCGCTCTCTTAACAAGATTGTCATTAGAACCTATTAAGCTCTAAAATTCAAACGAGCACACTGGAATTTCAAGATTATATTTTCAAACGAGCTACAATTACGTGGGGACATTTCAAATAACAATAAAATAAACTCATTGTCCTAGTAGCAAAATAGTTCCCAATATTTAAAATGGTCAAATCGGTTCTTCATTTTTCATTATAGTTGCACAGTTGTTTCTGAATAGATCACGCGCGTTCAATTTTTCGAAATTGTATTTTTCTTTCAACTTAAATTGGTGCCAAATTTCAGAATGAGACGCGTTTTCAACAAACTAACTCGACAATTTTGCTAGGTTTTTGCTATTGAGAATTGTTAAGAGTGCCAATTTCTTGTGGCACAATAGATTGAGCAACAGTGCAATTTTTCCCAAATAAATAATGAGAAATCACACGTGCGAATCAAATCTTTTTGGATTATTATTAGTTAGAAGGAACAAACTGAGAAAAGGTCAAGTCAGTGGCCGGCTGTACTTTATAATTTGTGGTTAGGGAGTTCATAAATTTATTTGAGGAGTTGCAAACCATACATTTTATTATTACTTCATTTGATTAATGAAAGGTGCTTTAGGAGATCAGATTTTGTCATATATTTGCCTGTAAACATACTTATTTTTTGCACTTTTGAATCAATAATTGGTGCTTTTAATCGATTTACATTTATTGTAAATGATTGAAGATAATTAAAAATATATATTTATCTCGGTTATAGAATTTTAAAAGAAACAATATCGGAGACATTTTACTTTTTCGACAATATTAGAGATACATCTTTAAATTTCTAAAATATCACTAACCTTCTATAATTTTAGTTTCGAGCATATCATGTTCACCTATGGCCACCTTTAAGATTAATTATTGATTAGGTATAAATTATGAATACCTAAATTACCCATGAAAACAATATATAAAACTAAATGCCATCTATGCATTAATTTGGCCCATTGTGACAATATATTATCAAAATTAGTTACACTAGTTAGTAAGCATTACCATCCATTTCATTAATCTTAACAACTTGTATATTTCATTTTTCTTTAACTTTACCAACAAGATGGCAAATTGGGTTAAACCACTTTGCTAGAAGAAGCATGCAAGAAGCAGTGCCAGAATTCTAAGTGTGCAGGAGGTAGTTTGATGGAAAAGATAATTGTATTTTAAACAGTTCAATGATAAAGTACTATATAGTATTATGTCAACCATTATGTCAATTATTCGGCACTGTAGCATGGTTCAGGCAAATTCTTCTCCCCTAGCCCGTACCCAATGCCTTGTCCCAAATGGTAAACGGGATGGAGATGGCAAACATGGCCCCACTCTTGAATTCCTTGAATCCGTCCAAATCTATTTTTATATTTCATGATTTAAATCGTATTTTAAAATTAAAAAAATAATAATTAAATGAGACGATTAAATAGGAATATTTTATTCCTCATCTAACTTTAGGGCTGTCCGTGGGTCAGTTCGGTTCGGTTCTGAAGATACCCGAACCGACCCAAAACTTTCGGGTATTTAATAAATGGAACCGTCAGGTCCAAATATAATTATGGAACCGTTCGGGTTCGGTTCCGTTCGGTACGGTTCGGATCGGTTCGGGTCCGTTCGGTTCCGTACCATAATTAAATTTTTTAATATTTACAGCAACACTACATAAATACAACTAATGACATTTCATTCGTAACTTTTACAAATTAACGTAGCCCAATTCAAAAACATATAAATAACTAGCCGTCCAATAAAATTAATTCAATACATACAAATACGAAAAAGTAGATATTAATATTACAGCAACACTACATAAAGTATATTCATTTGCTTCAAATTAAAATGGGCTAATAGGCTTTAAAAATTATTTGGGTTTTAAAATTATAATTATAAAATAATTTTATTTATTTAATTAAATTGCTAATTTGTTTAGAAAAAATAAAATAATTTAATTAATTCAATATAAAAAATAAAAAAATTATTTAGTTTCGGTTCTTCGGTTCTTGGTCTAGACCCGAGACCCGACCCAAACCCATCGGTTCTCGATTCGGGTACCCATTCGGGTATTTAATTTACGAAGAACCGCTCGATTCGGTTCGGTTCGGGTTCGGTTTGATCCGGTTCGATTCGAGACTTTTGGACACCCCTACCTAACTTCGCATCTCGAAATCCCCAACATGACAAAAATGAAGGCCGCACCTCGCCCCATTACAATCCCTATTTATCAATAGAATTATTTGTTGATTTAAGTGAATGATTATTTGTTGATTTAAGTGAATGATTCAATTGCAGTGGTATCCAAAATATTTTAGAAAGCATGTCATGAATTGGATACCACATCAATATGATATTTAACTTAAATTTACAAATAATTTCACTGATAAAATGAAATAATCAAGAAATATATACATTGTTAAGTTTAATGAAGTGGATAGTAAAGTTTACTAATTGATTTTGATGAAATGCTGAGATATTTTTATGAAGGGTGATTACATTGTCACTAAGATTTTTATTCATCACACCACACTTTTAAACTTTTATGGGAAATGCTATTTGTACATAACATTTTCCATAATGGTTCACATAAGTGGCAGGTGGCGCCTCCCCATTGGAGGGGCGTCTCGGCCCCACATGGCGCCCCTCCAATGGGGAGGCGCCACCTGCCCCTATGTGAACCATTATGTGTAGTACTATGTACCCATAGCACTACTCAGCTTTTATTTATTTACTAAAATGATCGTAAGAAAGTGACTTAAATAACCATTTCATTTTGCGCTCATAGTTATATTCTTTTTTCTTATTTAATTATTACGTACACAACAAATATATAAAATTCATAGATATATAGAAAGAGTCCTTAAATTGTTGAAGTCTAAAACTTCAAGAAGTGGGGCCGAGGTGCCCCTCCAATGGGGAGGCGCCACTTGCCCCTTATGTGAACCATTATGTGTAGTACTATGTACCCATAGCACTACTCAGCTTTTATTTATTTACTAAAATGATCGTAAGAAAGTGACTTAACTAACCATTTCATTTTGCGCTCATAGTTATATTCTTTTTTCTTATTTAATTATTACGTACACAACAAATATATAAAATTTATAGATATATAGAAAGAGTCCTTAAATTGTTGAAGTCTAAAACTTCAAGAAAAATGTTGATGTCTTAATGATGAATGCAGTCGCTCGCTATCGTAACCTTTTTACGCGGTATACATATGACAGTTAATGATTTGATGCATGAGATAATAAAAAAAACTTCAAAAATGCATCAAATTACTATCTACCACATATATGTCACATAGAGCGACTGCAAATAATATTATTCTTTAACAATATATCAAAAACTAATTAATCAAGAGCTTTATGGAAGCCATTATTTAGATTCACAATTGTTATATTCATAGCAACTTTTAAAAATAAAATTATATTATATTTTTAACATTATATAAATTTACTTAATACATATATAAAATTAAATAAAAACATATCACTCTAAATTTATTCTCTAATATTTATTTTTATTATAAAATTTTGACATTCACGTTGACCAGCGCAAAGAAGCCTCTTTAGCACAAGATTAAGAGATGTTTGCTCGTGGTCTTGGTGGTTGCAAAATACAGATATATGGACAATGTTAAGAAGAGATTACGATTTTTTTTGTTTATTCGCGCATGATATCTTTAATTCAAATTGAGTTCAAAGTTGACTTTATATCTAGCCACGCCGATCGATCATAACATTCTATTATTGGACAATTTAAAACACAATCGTCTCTTCCATTCAATCACCTCTCCCGACATACGTTTTGACACTGCTTTGGACGTTTTATGCTGGCAAAGTGGCTTTTCCCATCCTACTTTTAACCAAAAATGCATATTAAATTCGCAAAGCCTCCAAATGGCTCATCAGATTCATTTTACACGTTGTCCCTAGAGTTGCATGAAAGTGCTTAGAAGGATATGAGCTGGATCCATCTGTACTTGCAATAGCCCTTGATTAAAATAACATATAATACATTGAATTAGTAAATGCACTTTGGCACTTAAAATATTTTCTCCTCAGTAGATTATGAAAATGTAAAAGTCGGAGTTCACTCAGGAAGAAATTGGATAACATTTCTCTCTCTCCTTTATCTAATTAGAAAAATGATATGTGTACACCTCATAGCATTTCCCATCTAATTAAGCTCAATACCCTAAATTATAATACCATACTAACCCATGCAAAAGTTGGCCTTGCAAAATGAAGCACGCAGGCAATCTGGACATAACCTCAAATGGGACACTCAGTCATGTAACTAGCGAGTGACCGTGGGACTATGGACATAGAGACTAATTTAGAACATGACTAGTGGCTCGTGCTCGTGGCTCGTTTCCTTTTGGGCCAGCTCGGCTCGAGCTCGCCCAAGATGAGCGGCTTGGCGAGCGGAGCTTAAGCTCGGCTCGCCGGCTCGCTTTTTTGTTTTTTTTTTTATACGATACTACAACTAAATATTAAATTCAAAAAATATATATATGCACATTTTCTATTTTTATTAAAATATACATTTTTCGAAACATTTATCGGGGCTCGTCAAAACATTTATAATTTTCAAAATAGTAAATATACATTTTCTAAAACATTTTTATTTTAAAAAAAGAAAGATAAACCCTCCTCCTTTATCCGGGTTTGGGACCGGCTATTTCAATTTCGAGTAGGCGGAATTAAAATTGTACACGAATAACTTTTTACGTGTACAATTTTTAAAAAAAATTATAAATGTATGAAAATAAAATTTTGTAATGAATGTAGTGAAATTAAATATCACTTACTTGATTACATGAAGTTTCGGCATATTTATGTTGAATTCGATAATTAGCGTCTTCCTAGTCTTTCACGCAAATTAACACTTCCAAAATATCTTCTTTTAGTCTATTTCGAATATCAGAGAGAACCCTCTTCCCTGCACTAAAAGCAGACCCCGAAACTACAGTGCTAACCGGAGGTGTTAATAGATCTTTTGTAATTGCAGAAACAATTCGCCATCGACGTTTGTTATTTCGCCAGAATTCAATAACATTTTATGAACTTTTCTTAACTGATTTGTTACTAGGCATAGTATAACGAAAGTAATCAATTAATTCAGATGGCAACGCATTTGGACTACTACTCGAAGTTTGAGTAAATGCAGTGGAAGACAAACTACTACTACTACTACTACTAGAGGAACCATATGCATATGCAGTTGAATCATATCTAATTGAGTCTATGTTTTCTAATAAATTAATTACTTCAACGTCGTCATCGTTTATATTAGTGTGAAGAGAAGTAGGTAAACGAGTAAATTGTGTACCTATTCGTGAAACATATAATTCATACATTTCAGTTAACGTTTGTTCCAAATTCCTATAAGTAATAGGCATATTAAAAGTTAAAACATTTGAAATTTTGTCAATTATAAATTTAGTACTCGATAAATTATATCGGGGGTCCATGACGCATGTTAAAGGAAATAACATAGGTAATTCTTCCCAATATTCTCTAAATTTTAATTCCATGGCATATATAATCGCATGAAAATCAGGGTCATTTTGATATCTATTAAAAGCCCTAACAGTTGAATAAAGACGTCCAAGAACCATGCAACTAGTGGGATAATAAACACCAGACAATATATTCGTAGACGTATAAAAACTTTCCAAAATTTTCTTAATTTTGAAAACTGTACTCCAATCGGATTCATTTAAGATATTATCGTCTTCGTCTCTAATATGCCTACTGTTCTAAAATTCAGTGATAAACGGTTCAAAACCTTCACAAAATTTTAATAATAAGTAAGTTGAATTCTGTCTATGACCTACGTCAGTAATAAAAGTTTTTGTATTAGAATTCCCAACTTATTCACAAAATTCTTCAAATGCTTGTTTTCTACTAGGTGTAATCGTGATATATATAAGCGCATTCTTAATTCGACTAATTTCATCCTTCACATGTTTTAAACCGTCTTGTACAATTAAATTAAAAATATGGCACACACATCAAATATGAAATAAATAAAATTTGTGTACCTATTCGTGAAACATATAATTCATACATTTCAGTTAACGTTTGTTCCAAATTCCTATAAGTAATAGGCATATTAAAAGTTAAAACATTTGAAATTTTGTCAATTATAAATTTAGTACTCGATAAATTATATCGGGGGTCCATGACGCATGTTAAAGGAAATAACATAGGTAATTCTTCCCAATATTCTCTAAATTTTAATTCCATGGCATATATAATCGCATGAAAATCAGGGTCATTTTGATATCTATTAAAAGCCCTAACAGTTGAATAAAGACGTCCAAGAACCATGCAACTAGTGGGATAATAAACACCAGACAATATATTCGTAGACGTATAAAAACTTTCCAAAATTTTCTTAATTTTGAAAACTGTACTCCAATCGGATTCATTTAAGATATTATCGTCTTCGTCTCTAATATGCCTACTGTTCTAAAATTCAGTGATAAACGGTTCAAAACCTTCACAAAATTTTAATAATAAGTAAGTTGAATTCTGTCTATGACCTACGTCAGTAATAAAAGTTTTTGTATTAGAGTTCCCAACTTATTCACAAAATTCTTCAAATGCTTGTTTTCTACTAGGTGTAATCGTGATATATATAAGAGCATTCTTAATTCGACTAATTTCATCCTTCACATGTTTTAAATCGTCTTGTACAATTAAATTAAAAATATGGTACACACATCAAATATGAAATAAATAACATCCAAAATCGGGTTGAAGTACTCTATGCAATTTATCGATAACTACTTTATTTACGGAAGCGTTGTCAAAAGTAAAAGAACGAATTTTACTCTCCAATTTATATTCTCTAATTATTAACATAATAACATTAAATATAGTTTGGGCGTTATGAGGATATTCAACAATTTTAAAAGCAATAATTTTTTTATGCATAATTCAAAGTGGGTCTATATAGTGTGCATTTGCAGTTATATAACCTCTCTTATTAATCCCTTCTCATAAATCTGAAATTAAAGATATCACACCCCCTTATTTTTCTAAATTAGCAATCAATAATTTCTTTGTATTAAGAAAATATTCAATTGTATTGGAACGAAGAGTATTTCGACTTACCCCAACGTACCTTGACTGAAGATATTGTTATACGTAGTTTACGAAATGTTGGTTGTCCACTATTGCTAGTGGCAGCTCCGCCGCGGCAACCAATTTCACCATTCCCGTTCGAGCTTCCTCATCCGAATACATCCACGTAGAAAGTGGCATGGTAGTAGCACCGACGCTATTAGTACCAAACTGTAGTTGCGTTTGACTACGTTCAAGAAGCTCATGTTTTGTAGTGATGGTTGAGGTGAGTGGTTCCAATGCCTTTTTGTCATGCCAGTTGTTGTTGACAGTATTTACATACTGTTTTGGTTTTTGAAAGTCCATCGATCACACGATCAGTGTTAACCAATTTGAAATTGTCCCAACATTTTACCTACTTCTTCCCCTTTCTCTTCCCTCTTGCATCGAGAATATTTAATGTAGGTTCTTCATCTTGTTCCAAATCAATAGGAACACTAGGATCAATATCAACGTCATCCAAATCAATTGGATCGGATGACTACCTTCACGAACGTCGAAATCTTCAATGTCTTCTGGGATTGGTAATTCATTGAGACCGGCAAATTCATTCCCAAATTGATTTTGGGCAGGTGTTTCGCCTTTCATACCGAACAAGTTTTCAACAAATGCTCGTGGATCCATTTGTAAATTCTAGAAACTGAAAGTTGAAATAGAATGTAGAAATGTAGAATTGAGAAGTGAATGAAAATTATATACTAATGTATAAAATGGGTTGTAAAATTAAGATAATAATGTAAAAAATGTAGAAGAGAATTATAGAATAAATGAACGATATTGTTGATAATGATTTTTAAACTGTAGAGAGTATAGAATGAAAGTTTGGTGAAAAAAAATGTTGTAATGGGTTGGGTATTTATAGGAGAAGAAAACTAGAAAAGTAGGAAAAAAATAAATTTTTTTTTTTAAAATAGTGACCAAACGGTCACTGAATCAGTGACCGCTCTGGTCACTTGTCATAAATTTTATTTTATTATTTTTTATATACAAATTAGACGAGCCCACGAGCCGCTCGGCTCGTGGGCTCGTTTCACGAGTGGTTTGGCGAGCAGCTCGGCGAGCAGCTCTCCGACCTGTTCGTTAATAGTAACGAGCCAAGCGGGCTCGACTCGTCTAGCGAGCAGCCCGCTCGGCTCGTGCTCGTGCTTGCTTTTTAGAGAGCCCGAGTGGCTCGTGGGAGTGAACAGTACGAGCCGAGCGGGTGAGCCGACGAGCCGCTCAGTCACCCGCTCGGCTCGGTTGACACCACTAAACATGACTCTGATTATAAGAGCGATTCATGAACTCCGAGAAATATCTCACAAAATTATTGAAAATGACGGGAAGTGGTGAGGTCCATAAATATAATTAGACCTTTTAGACTTTACCAATTTATTTTCAGTATTTTTTCTGATTAAGATTTTTTTTTTGGAGGTTATGCTTTGTGTCACCCTCTCTCACCCCCACTCCCTCACCCCAAAGAAAAAACTTCTATATTTCTTTGATTTCATTGTCATTAATAAATATTCTGGCTATAGGGTTATATTTACATCTTTTAGCAGAATGTGCTGAGTCATGGATTGCATTCTACAATCTCTAGCCTTATTAATTAGAGTGGCTCAAACTTATACTTATATATATATATATATATATATATATATATATATATATATATATACAGAAATGATCTAATGAGCACCGGTGCTCATTTTATCCTAATCACCGATGAGTTGGCACATTAATTCATTGGTGGATTGGAACTCACAAAATCTTTATCCACCAATGAATTAATGTGCCAACTCATCGGTGTTTAGGATAAGATGAGCACCGGTGCTCATTAGATCATTTCTATATATATATATATATATATATATATATATATATATATATATATATATATATATATATATATACTAGTTTTGGGTCATGCAATGCATGGGTTATCTTATTTGTTAGGTTATATTAGCGTATATACATTAAAATGAAGTTAGGAAAATGAACTTTATTTAACAATGTAAATTTATGTAATAATTTTTTTGATGATTTATACTAAAATGTCATATGCAATGTATAGAATTGGAAAAACAAAAAAAAAACAGGTGCAGGTCGAGAGGGCAGCACCCCCTCGTGGGGGTTTGGGGGCAACGCCCTCGACGGGGATCAACCTGCCCGGTTAGATCGCTGGGGTCGAGGGGGCAGCGCCCCTCGTGGGGGCTCGAGGGCAGTGCCCCCGAAAGGAATTTTGATTTTCATGTATGTATGTAATTGAATATTTTCTAATATTTTTGAATTAAATTATTAATAAGTGAAATTGTATTTATAGTTTATGTAAAATGTAAATAAGTAGAATTTTTGACAAAAAAAGGAACTAAAAAGAAAAGGCGCAAGTGCGGAGCCGCGGGAAAAATTCTGATTTTATGTATGTATGAAATGAAGCAAAAAATTGTAAAAAAAAAAAAAAAGACAAGGAAAAAAAAATGAATGAAAAAAAAAATATTTGGGCGGAGTGGTCTCCGCACAGTGTGTAGAGAGATCACTTCGCGCATTGCAGAGTGATTTCCGCATTGTGCGGAACAATCGATTTTTTTTTTAAAGTAGATGGGGATTTTCTAGTTTCTCTACACTATATCAATAACTACAACAAATAAAACTAAAAATTCATACTAAAGAAATAAAAATAAAAATTCATACTCAAAAATTCAAAACTCTCATATGAGAAATATATCGATACAGATACACATATATACCTGGAAAACATTAGAATATACAAAACTCTTGCATACATGAAAATCATAATAATTTATGGTGGAAAACAGAAAACACAGCAGAAACAAACATTTGTTCTAACTGACTCGCGCCGTTCAGTCTCAAATTCCGTTTCTTCTCTTTGATTTCTGAGTCGATAAAGCTAATAATTTATTTGATGGTTGAAACGAAATTATATACTGTCTTCTTGCAAATGAAATCAGATACTGGCTTATTGCAATTGGTTTTAATAGATTTGCATGTATATCTTGGCAAGTCGGTTTGTAATTACAAGAAAGATTGTAATACCTTATATATGCATGGAACAAACAAGATATTTCATAGTCGGTTGATAATCACTGCAATACTTTCGCATGGAAGAAACATGATAGTTTCCACCGTCTATATTTTTGACTCCCCATCGTTTTGTTTCTTAACTAACAATAGAGGGATAAAATGAGGAATAATTTTTATTTAATTATTGTTGTTATTTAATTAGTAGAAATTTAACTTTACGAACAAAACAAAAAAATAATCATACCAAACCAATTCGAGTATGCAACATAACATAGCATAAATTGCAATTTTTTAAATATAAAAACTATAAACATCCAAACTTAACGAATAAAATTTTTTAGGGGTACTGTTATATTTTTTGCTATTTCTACTGGTAAATAGCTTACAAATAAGGTAAACTCAATTCATGAAAAAAAAAAAGGGTAAGTCAATGCCAAATCCTGTAAGGGAAAATCTGGTATGCAAAGTGTAAACCTGGTATGCATAGGAAGTTTCTTTATGAAGGTTCAAATGATAGAAGTGTTCGTGTTTAGGATGTTGACACTGGAAGATGTCTTAGGGTCTAGGATATAGGCGAACCTGTTCAGCAAGTTGTATGGAATCCTATGCCCGAGCTTCCTTTATTAGCAATTGCAGCGTAAGACCATTACATGAGCATTTTTCTTTTTTGAAAATTGATATCGTATTGACACAACAACTTATGTACCACTACATTTGCAGGGGTCAAGATGTGTTTATTTTTATTGTGAAAAGCAATGGTTCTCTGATTGTGGAATTCAATATTAGTGGCAGAGGTAAATTTTTTCCTATGCTTGATTTGATTAAAACTTGCATGGGTAATAGAATGGTTGTTGATAGAATAGTTGGTAGGAATATCTTGTAAAATCTATCAACGTTTGGCTATAAATAGAGCCAACAGTGTATGAAAAATGTAGTGGAATAGAAGAAAAAACTGTAGTTTCTCCATTCTCTTCTCCTCTGGACAAGTTACCGGATGTGTAAGGTCCATTCTCTTCTCTTCTGGACAAGTTACAGGATATGTAAGGGACTTACCGAGTCTGCATATTCTTAACAGAATGAGGTTCTTACCAATTTTATCTTCTTTCTAACAAGCAGCAATAATTGACCTTTTAACAGAAGAAGGAAGCCACAATTATTGACTATTGAGGGATAAAATGGGAAGAGAGAAATACGTTCTGAATAAACAGTAAAGGAAAAATTCTCTCTTTTAATAGAAGATGGATATATATATATATATATATATATATATATATATAAATTTTTTTTTTATGTATGCATGTATGCATGTATTTATGTATGTATGTAGGATTTCTACTACTCGTTATATAGAAGTTTACAATTTTATTCTGTTTGTTGTGGCGTGATCTAAATTCCACGTGATTTGGTATTTGGAAGAAGTCTAAGGTATCTGAGTTTGTAGAGTTCTAATATGATTGAAAATCAAATTTCAATAATAATTAGGAGTTTGACTTGAAGAATGACTCTTGGATGGCTAAAGGCATATTTTAGATTCTTTCTCCATCTTGGACTCAAATAAGAGGTTTTATAGCCACATTGTATCTCTATAATACAACATTCATATATTATTCTTTACATCTTCAACAACATAATGAGAGATAGAGAGTTTAGATTTCAATTGAAATTATTAAAATCTTGATATTGTAAACACAAAATTATTGATTATAGTGGATTGTTCTCCTCTGTCCGTGATTTTTTTCTCGAATTTGATTTCCACATAAATTCTTGTGTTCTTGTTTCCTTCTTCTTTATTTCATTATTGCCATTATCTTGCGATCTGTTTCATAGCAAGTGGTATCAGAGCGGAATATTGATTATTCCGCATGGCGAGAATGGAGTATGACATTACATAGTTGGATAGAAACACGAGATTCACATGGCAAGTAAAGATGCGAGCAGTGTTGGCGCATATGGATTTGGAGGAAGCTTTGCTTGGCTTTGATAGGATGCCTACTGCCTGGACGTAGGATGAAAAGCTGCGTGGGGATCTGAAAGCCTAATCTCAAATTCATCTACATCTCTCAAATCAAATTCTTCAAGATGTTCTTAAGGAGAAGAGTGTAGCTGCATTGTGGTTGAAGTTGGAGCAAACTTTGCATGACAAAGAGCTTGACCAGTAAGCTACACTTGAAACATCGATTGTATTCTCACTGGATGTCTGAAAGTATTTCATTGGATAATCACTTAATTATGTTCAAAGAAATCGTCGCTAATTTCGAGATATTGGAGGTTAAGTATGACGATGAAGATTTGGCTTTGATATTGTTGTGTTCTCTGCCACCATCATATGTGACTTTTATGGATACTATTCTCTATAGTCGGGATACTCTCACCGTAGAAGAGGTCTATCATGCTTTACTGTCTAAGGAGAAGATAAGGCATCTTGCTGGAGGATCTGGAAATCATGCTGAAGGCTTGGTTGTGCGTGGGAGGAATCAAGATAGGAATCTTGGCAGAAATATAAGGAGTAGATCGAAGTCTAGACATGCTGAGAAGACATGTCATTACTACAAGAAGAAGTGGCATACTAGAACTGATTGCTTTGCCTTGAAAAATAGAATTAAAGCTATTGGTGCTACGGAGAAAGGAAAGCAACATGTTAACATAGTGGAGGTTGATGTTATGGAAGATGAACAAAGTGATGGAGAGCTTCTTGTTATTTTTTACGGAGATACTAAATCTAGTGATGAATGGGTTCTTGACTCGGCTTTTACTTTCCATATGTATCCTAATAGGGACTGGTTTTCTACATATGAAGAAGTTTCGAGAGGTGCTGTGATGATGGGAAACAACATGCCTTGCAAGATTACTGAAGTTGGTACAGTCAGAATCAAGATGTTCGATGGAGTTGTCAGAGCACTTACAGATGTAAGACATGTCCTAGAACTGAAGCAGAATCTCATATCTTTGAGTACACTTGACTCAACAGACTACGGATACATCAGTGAAGGTGGAGTTTTGAAGGTGAGCAATGGTGCTCTTGTTGTCATGAAGGGGCATAAAAACTATATACAGCTGTACATTTTGCACGGTTCCATAGTGATTGAGGATGCAGTAGTTTTTACTTCTTCTTTGACGAATAATGAAGTTACAAAACTTTGGCATATGGGACTCGAGCATTGAGAATGAGATGACGAAGTTGAGTAAAAGGGGACTTCTTGATGGGCAGAAGACTAGCAAAATTGAAATTTGTGAGTATTGTGTCTTTGGAAAATAGAAGAGAGTCAGATTTACTAAACAAAGACACAACATGAAGGGAACACTTGAATATATCTATTCAGATCTTTGGGGACCAGTCGGGTACCGTATAAAGGTGGCTATTATTACTTGTTGACAGTAATTCATGAATTCTCCAGGAAAGTTTGGATATTCTTCTTGAAGTAGAAGAGTGATGTATTTGAGACTTTCAAGGAGTGAAAAACATTGGTAGAGAAGCAGACCGAAAAGCAAATGAAATATCTACACATTGATAATGTGTTTGAGTTTTGCTCGGATGAATTCAATAGTTTCTACAGGGCTGAAGGTATCTTGAGACACTTGACAGTGCCTGAAACTCTTCAACAAAATGGTGTGGCAGAACGGATAAACATGACCTTGACGAAAAAGGTTCGTTCTATGCTTTCAAATTTTGGATTGCTTAGGTCTTTTTGGGCTGAAACTGCTACTACAGCTTGTTTTCTGGTTAATCGTTCACCCTCAGTTGCCATTGATAAAAAGACACTAGAAGAAGTATGGTCTGGTAAACCTTCTTGCTATTCTGATTTGAAAATTTTTGGGTGTCCAACCTATGCTCATGTAGATAATGGGAAGTTGTAGTCCAGATCTAGAAAGTGCATTTTTCTTGGGTATAAATCTGGTGTGAATGGATATAAGTTGTGGTATCCAGAGACTAGAAAGGTGGTTGTTAGTAGGAATGTAGTATTTGATGAACTTGCTATGGTTCGTGGCTCACCTTTTGAAGATTCTGATAAAGCTGAGCAGTAGAATCATTCAACTCAGGTGGAGTTGGAAATTGGTTCAGAGAAACAATTAGAAGTTGTAAAACAGTCTACTACAGATGAGTCCAGTTCAAGATTGATAGACAGTAGTAACATCCTACCTACTTTGCCTACATTACCAGCACCATGGCATTCTGTTGCTAAGGACAGACCTCCAGTGTGTGCTGTCCCAGGCACCCCAAAGTAATACCTTAACCTCTAAAACTAATGTAGTAGTGGAAGTAAGGGTCGATCCCACGAAGAGTATGTAATTCAATATTTTATGCCTACAATGATTGGGGTATTTTTTGTATGCAAACAATTGTAAATAACGTAATCAATAATAATGAAAATTAAATTAATGAAAACAATCAAAAGACTAACATTGGTCTAAATCCACATTCATCATCGAAAATTCACAATTGATCATAAATACAAGGATAATTCAATTCATATTTATCTCTCCTTCTTTTTAGTTAGTTAGAAACCAGCTTTATAATTAACCCTAATTATTAAATAACCACAGATCAGTGCTCAAAATTTAATTTAATAACAGCTTTACACAATAGAGAAATCGATGAATTAGATAACACAAACACTAGTGGTTGCATTCAATCTATTTGAACATTCTTTTTAAAATTCAATAACCTCTATCGCAGAAAATCATCAAATCTTAGTGCTTTACAAGTTAAAGGAGTCAAACAATTACGGATTTGATATTTGACATAGTGGTAGATTATAACGAATAATAAACTAGTAGGCCTCCTAGCAATTAAACATAATAATTATGAAAATAAGTGCAGAAGAATATTCAATACGCAAAATAAGAATTAAACAATAAGAAAAATTATTTATATCTCACAATATGTGGTTCCGAGACTTTCGTTTCTTTCGACCAAGTGTAAACGTTTAGTTACAATTCATGAACCTAAGAGAGGGAGAAATGAAGAATGGAGTTTGGAGGCGTTCTCCCTATGAGTTTAGGGTTAAATATGTCGTCTAAATACCTTACAAGAGATTAGTTCGAATAAGGAAACCAAAAAATTCGCGCCTAGAATGAACCATACGACAGGATGGTTATAAAAATTTTGCACTGTTCATCTCTTGTTGGTGCTTGGGCGACTGCATGAACTTTCTATCATGCGACTGTATGGTAGAAATTATTTTTCATTTGGTTCACTTTGGTTCCCAAACTTTATTTCATTTACCATTTGGCCTTGCTTCCTTCTCATTCTTCTTCTAACATTCAATGATATCACAATGTGTTACTTAGCTCAATTCCATGCTTGATTCACCATTCGGGTCATCTTCTGAATAATTACATTTTGGTCCCCGAAGTTTCATTTTCTTTCAAATTACTCTGTATTCATAGAATTGCTACATAAATCAAAATATTAACGTAATGAGTACATTTTGGCACAAAATAAACATATGAGAGCATAAAATAAGGAGGGAAAAAATATGCATTTTACATTTCTATCAAATTCTCCCACATTTAGCTTTTGCTCGTCCTCGGGCAAAACTCAAATTTAATTCCCTAAAAAAAAAAAACACACACAGGCCGTAATGCCATGAATATAGAACAATCAAACTGTTTAAAACAAACAAAATATCATAAATAAATATTCTCACACAACTTGCAATCAATTAGATAGCATTTTCATATGAAAATGGAATAAACCAAACATGTAGACCCTCACGGATATAAGCATTCAACTCTCATGTGTTTAAGAGGTAAATGTTTCGTTCAAATTTATTCCAATGGAGATGATCTACCATATGCTTGCATATCTTCTCATTCGCTACCACTTAGATAACATGTTTTACAAGAATCATAAGAACTTTTCAAGGGTTGTAACGTGGCTTATGGTCAATATGGGAAATATATGGATATGTGACTCAAGAGCCATTGAACTAGGGGAGCAAAGATGAGTAGATTTAGCTCAAACATATACATAAGACAGTAAAACCAACCACTCCACACAATGGTTCCTTTACTTTGCATCTATCCTACACAAACTGAACCATTTCTTGAAATGTAGGAGGAATTATGAATATAGATATTTTGTAATATTGACATCACTCTCCTTCATCACTTGTTTTTTTCTTCTATCATTCACTTTTTTTACGCAAAATAAACTCCAAAAGTTACACCATAATGGAACTTATGAATCATAATTGAAGCATATTCCCTTCCACCAATCATAGCTCTATCAAAAATTTTGACACCATCACACTCATTTTCTTGTATACCCACACATATAATGATGATGAACAATACCTCCTAGCTCTAAGGCTTGGGTAAAGACGTTGTTTTCTATGTTTAAAGCTTATAACGTGGATTTACACAAAGAAAAAGGCAATAAGGCTCAAAGGAGTTCACCAAAGGAAAATTTGATTACAGGGTAGGCTATTTGGTTAATGTAGCTAATTTATGTAATAAAGATGGCTTTAATCATATTTGTACATGGATGTGTCAATATGATCTTGAAGATAATCGAGGCAAGTTCTAGAGAAACAAAACTATGGAAGTCACACATGAAAAAAATAATAAGACTGTTATGGATGTGTCAGTCTAAACGCTCAAAATCTCACGGGCTTTTTGTCTACAAAATTTATTTACTACCATTTTCAAAAAAAATAACTCAACTAATTAACTCTAAGTTGGAGGATTATTCATTTAATCATGTTATGAGTTCTTCAAAAGCCTAATTAATTCTTGCAAATAGCATACACAACAAAAAAAATCATTTAACATCAACTCCTCTTCTTGAAAAATCATGCAAAAATCTTCAAAAATTAAACCCACTCAATCTAAATGCAACCTAAAGGTAAATATCTAAACCCTCTGCCCCACACTTAAAACTAACATTGTCCTCAATGTAAGGTACAATGCAAAGAAAATGATAAACATAACTAAAATATGAATGCGAAAAATAAAATAAAAAGATAAAGGAACGAACTCCCCTGAAGACCGGTATATAATGGGTCTTCGATACCTTTATTTAATGTCTTTGGCTAGACTTATTGCTTTTTCCTTCAACCGGTATAGAATGGGTCTTCGAGATCCAATTTTGTCATGTCCTCCACCTGAAGACCTTCGTAGAAAGATTTCAGTATATAACAATTCACCTTGAATACCTTAGATGTTTCCAGACTTTGGACTTCTACTTTTGACCAACTTCAAATTCCTTCTTAGAGATCATCTTATCATGTAAAGCTTTCATCTTTTCCTTGTAAATCCTTGCACTCTCATAGGCATCATTGCTAATTTTCTCTAGCTCTTGAAGTTGCAACTTTCTGTGCTCTCCACTCTCGTCCATATGTTGAAACTCTTGACGGCCTAGTACACTTTGTGTTCTAACTCTACTAGAAAGTGACACGATTTTCCGAACACTAACCGGTAAGGTGACATATCGATGGATATTTTATATGCAGTCCTATATGCCCATAAAGCCTCATCTAAGTGCAAGCTCCAATCTTTTCTATTTGGGCAAGCCTTTTTCTCAATGATAGATTTGATTCTCGATTTGACACGTCCGCCTGACCATTAGTTTGTGGATGATATGCAGTTGACACCTTGTAGGTGGCATGGTATTTTCTCAGTAGAGCTTCCATAGTTAATTACAAAAATGAGTGCCTCGATCGCTGATGAGAGTTCTCGAAATCCCAAACCTGGAGAATATATTAGACTTGATAAAATCTATAAGAACTTTAGAATCATCAGTCCTGGTGGCTTTGGCTTCCACCAATTTTGAAACATAATCCACCGCAAGCAAAATATAAGCAAAATCGAAAGACACAGGAAATTGTCCCATGAAATCAATGCCCCAAACATCAAAGATCTCACAAACAAGTATGGCGGTTGTGGCATTTCAGTCCTTTGGGATATATTACCTATTTTTTGACAGTTTTCACGAGATTTATAGAAGTAATAGGCATCTCGAAACAAGGATGACCAATATGAATGACAGAAGGTGAGAATGAGGTAATTTCATTTTCAAGAACACATCTTCTAATCACTTGATCTGCACAATGTTTCCAAAGGTATGGATCGTCCCATACAAAATATTTTGCATAATTCTTTAGCTTATCTCTTCGAGCCCTAGACAAATCAGGAGACAATGTATTAATAACCAAAAAGTTTACAATGTCTGCATACCATGGTAACGTTGTGCTTACAGAGAACAATTGCTAATCAGGAAAGGTTTCCCGCAATTGGATCTCGACATCCACATTAGTTAAATGGCTTAAATGATCGGCAACACTGTTTTCTGTTCCTTTTTTATCTTTGATTTTCAGGTTGAATTCACTCAGAAGAAGTATCCATAGTATTAGTCTTGGTTTCGCCTCTTTCTTTGTCATCAAGTAATGCAGAGATGCATGATCAGAATAAATAGTCACTTTAGTACCAAGTAAATAAGGACGAAATTTTTCTAAAGCGAAAACAATAGCCAGAGTTCTTTTTCAGTTGTGGCGTAGTTTCTCTGGGCATTATTTAGAGATCTAGAAGTGTAGTAGATGGCATGGGATGACTTTCCAGTCCTTTGACCCAACACTGCATAACACATGATTTTAAAGGAAAAGTTCCAATCAGGAGGTTGAATGATTGGGCAGAAGTCAACAGTTCTTTCAACTTATAAAATGCTATTTTGCACGCCTCATCAAACTCAAAAACCATGTCCTTTTGTAACAATTTGCATAGGGGGTAACGCAATTTTGGAGAAGTCTTTGATAAACCTGCGATAAAAACCTGTATGTTCAAGAAAAGAGTGAACTTCCCGTGCACTAGCGGGGTAAGGTAGAGATTGAATAATATCGATTTTAGCTTTATCTACCTCAATGACCTTAGATAAAATAATATGCCCTAGAACTATACATTGTTCTACCATAAAGTGACATTTTTCGGAATTCAATACAAGGTTAGTTTCTATGCATCTTTTAAGGACTAGTGCAAGGTTATGCAAACAGTTATCAAATGAATTCCCATAGACCTTGAAGTCATCCATAAAGACCTCTATGATATGCTCAATATAATCTGAAAATATACTTACCATACACCATTGAAAGGTGGCCGGAGCATTACAAATACCAAAGGGCATGGACGGTATGCAAATTTTTTGATTGAACATGTGAATGTTGTCTTTTCTTAATCTTCTGGGGCAATTGCAATATGGAAATAACCTGAATAGCCATCAAGAAAACTATAGTAAGAATGACTAGCTAACCTTTCAAGTATTTGATCAATAAATGGTAAAGGAAAGTGATCTTTTCAGGTTACGACATTTAATTTCCTATAGTCTATACAAACCCACCACCCATTTCGAACATGGGTGGTAACCAATTCATCGTTCTGATTCTTCATCACAGTTATCCCCGTCTTCTTAGGAACTATTTGAACTGGACTAACGCAACTACTATCAGAGATAGGATAAATCATGCCAGCTTCCAAAAGCTTGAGGATCTCCTTCTTTACTACATCCATCATGGGTAGATTCAATCTTCGTTGAGATTGACGGGAACACTTTTCTCATTCTTCAAGCAAAATGCGATGCATACAAGTGGATGGGCTGATTTCCTTGATGTCTGCGATTGTCTAACCAATGGCTGTTCGATGCTCCTTCGCTGTCTACACATTACCTGTGGCCATTTGACGAGCAAGAGTAGTTAGACTCGCTATTTTTTATTCAAGGGACGAGACATTTACCTCGTTAACTTGTCTAGAAGGGGGATCGAATCTAGTGCTAAATTGTTGAGAGTTGGCAGCTATGTTTGCAATTAAGTTTCTCGCTCCTTCAGGAGTTTTATCCACCAAAACTCCTTTACTTGCAGAGTCAATTATGCTCCTTTATGTGGGTTGAAGACATTCATAGAATTATTGGATAAGAAGTTGTTCACTGATCCGATGATGGGGACAACTTATACACAATTTCTTGAACTGTTCCCAATACTCATGTAGGGATTCCCTATTATCTTGTCTTACACCAAAGATTTCTTTCCTAATATTTGCTGCCCTCGAAATTGGAAAATATTTCTCTAAAAATTACCTTTTCATTCCATCCCATGTGGTAATGCTTCCCGATGGTAGATAATAGAGTCAATCCTTAACCGAATCTTTCAGAGAAAATGGAAAGGCCCTCAATTTTATCTATTCTTCAGTAATCCCCGTAGGTTTCATACTTGTATAGACTACATGAAACTCCTTCAGATGCTTATGAGGATATTCACTTGGAAGACCATGAAAAGTTGGCAAAAGATGTATTAGCCCAGATTTAAGCTCGAATGTAGTAGCAACATCTAATTAGGAAAAGTTATGAATAGATGTTGTTGATTCAATGTAGGGGCCTTAAGCTCCTTCAAAGTCCTATTTTCGGTCATGATATCTTCTCTTTCAAAATTAAAATTACTTGCAAATGGGATGTTGGGATTGAGATTGCTTTCTTCAAAAATTCTGGCGAATGTCACTCTTTAACCTGCGCAATGTTCTTCCTAATTTCGGATCATGCTGCAAATCACCCTGATTAGAATATCGAGTTGTGGGCATGAACAAATAGAACAAATGAAAAATAAACTAGAAATAAGCTAGAGTAAGAAAAACAAATAAAATTCTATGCTAAAATTCTTTAAAACGATAAAAGCCTAAAAATCCTAGAAAATTACGAATTTTTTTCAAAAACGAAATAAATAACTAAAGAAGCACAAAAATAAATTAGCACAACTCCCAGGCAGCGATGCCAAAATTTGGTGTGATGTCGCAGGCACCCAAAAGTAATACCTTAATATCTAAAACTAATGTAGTAGAGGTAGTAAGAGTCGATCCCACGAAAAGTATGTAATTCAATATTTTATGTTTCGTATAATAATTGAGGTTCTTTTTGTATGTAAACAATTGTAAATATCGCAATTAATAACAATGAAAATTAAATTAACGAAAACAATCAAAAAACTTACATTGTTCTAAGTCTACATCCACTGTCGAAAATCCACAATTGATCATAGATATAAGGATAATTCAATTCATATTTTGAATATTCACTGTTGGAATTATTTTTCTACCTCTCCTTAATTTTAGTTAGTTAGAAACCAACGTTCTAATTAATTCTAATTATTAAATAACCTCATACTAGTGCTCAAGATTTAATTTAATGACAGCTTTACACAATAGAGAAATCGATGAACTAGATAACACAAACATCAGCAGTTGTATTCAATCTATTTAAACATTCTTTCTAAGATTCAATAACCTCTATCGCAAAATATCATCAAATCCTGCTGCTTTACAAGATAAAGGAATCAAGCAATTACGGATTTCATAATTAACTTAGCGGTAGATTGTAATGAATAGCAAACTAGTAGGCTTCCTAATAATTAAACATAACAATCATAACAATAAGTGTAGAAAAATATTCAATACACAAAATAAGAATTAAGCAATAAGAAAAACTATTTAGATCTCACAATATGTGGTTTCGAGGATTCCGTTTCCTTCGACCAAGTATAAAAGTTTAGTTACAATTCATAAATCTAAGAGAGAGAAAATGAAGAATGGAATTTGGAGGCATTTTCCCTTGATTCTGGACGAGTTTAAGGTTAAATATGTCGTCCAAATATCCTACCATAAGAGATTGGTTCGAATAAGAAAACCAAAAAATTCGTGCCCAGAATGAACCATGCGACTGCATGGTATAAACCCGTGCGACAACATGGTTATAAAAATTTTGCATTGTTCATCTCCTGTTGGTGCTTGGGCGACTACATGGTAGAAATTATTTTCCATTTGGCTCACTTTGGTCCCCAAGCTTTATTTCATTTACCCTTTGACTTTACTTCCTTCTCCTTCTTCTTTTAATATTCAATGATATCACAATATGTTACTTAACTCAATTCCATGCTTGATTCACTATTCGACCCATCTTCTGAATAATTGCATTTTGGTCCCCGAAGTTTCATTTTCTTTCAAATTCGTTATATCCATAGAATTCCCACCTAAATTAAAATATTAACGTAATGAGTACATTTTAGCACAAAATAAACATACCAGCGCATAAAATAAGGAGGGAAAAATATGTATTTTACATTCCTATCAACCTTGTACACAGATTAGACCTCTAGAAAAGTATGAGGAAGCAGATTTGGTAGCTTATGCATTGAGTGTGACTGAAGACATTGATTCCACTAGGGAGCCTACTATAGATTCAGAAGCAGTCAGCTGTAGTGATTCTAGCAAATTGATGATTGCTATGCAGGAGGAGATGGAGTTATTGAGCAAAAATAATACTTGAGACTTAGTGAAATTACCCAAAGGAAAAAAAGAGTGGTTCGTTGGATGTTCAAAAGAAAGGAAGGCACATCAGGTATTGAAGATGCTAGATATAAGGCTAGATTGGTGGCAAAATACTACAGTCAGATTTTTGGTGTTGATTTTACATATATGTTCTCACCAGTTGTGAAGCATAATTCTATTCGGGCTTTACTTGGAGTGGTGGCTAAGAATGATTTGGAGCTTGAGTAAATGGATGTCAAGACAACATTCTTATATGGAGAACTTGAGGAGAACATCTACATGTAACAACCAGAGGAGTTCATAGCTTCAGAGAATGAAGTCTATGTGTGCTTGTTGAAGAAATCCTTATATGGATTAAAGCAGTCACCGAGGTAGTGGTATAAGAGGTTTGATTCATTCATGATTTTGTAGATGTAATTATGATAGTTGTGTGTATTTCAAAGAGGAAAGTGCTGGATCAACTACATATTTATTATTATATGTTGATGATATGTTCATAGCAGCCAAGGATAAAGTAGAGGCCAGAAAAATAAAATTACAACTCAGCAAAGAGTTTGACATGAAGGATTTGGGTGCAGCGAAGAAGATTCTTGGAATGGAGATCTTGATGGATAGAAAGGCTGACATATTGTATTTAAGTCAGAATAGTACATTGAAAAGGTGCTTGAAAGATTTAATATGGTGAAAGTTAAGGCTATCAGTACTCCCTTGGCTGCCCCTTCAAATTATCATCTAACTTATGTCCACAGTCAGATGAAGACATTGATTATATGTCTCGAGTTTTTTACTCTAGTGCAATTGGTTCGCTCATGTATACTATGGTTTGTACAAGACTTGATTCGGCACAGGCAGTTAGTACAGTTAGTAAATACATGGCTAATCCTGACAAGGAACATTGGAAAACAGTGCAGTGGATCTTCAGATACTTAAGGGGCTCTTCAAATGCTTATTTGCATTTTGGTAGAAATTTAGATGGAGTCATCGGTTATATGGATTCAGATTATGCAGGGGATCTTGTTTAGAGGGGATCGCTTACAGGGTATGTGTTTACTCTTAGACGTTGTGCTATCAGGTAGAAAGCTATTTTACAAAATACAGTGTTTTTATCTACAACAGAGGCAGAATACATGGCCATTATAGAGGCATGTAAGGAGGCTATGTGGCTGAGAGGATTGATTGATGAAATCAGTGAAAACTTGCAGATATCTATAGTATTCTGTGATAGTTCTAGTGCAATTTTCTTGACTAAGGATCAGATGTTCGACGAGATGACTAAGTACATTGATGTGAGGTATTAGTTTGTGCATGATGTAATTGCTCGTGGTGATATTGTAGTGGGCAATGTTGATACCAAGGATAATTCTGCTGATATGATGACAAAACCACTTCCCATTTCTAAGTTTGAGTATTGCTTGAATTTAATTAGTGTTTGTCATTGATTTAGTCCATTGGGGCTTGTTTGGAAGAGGAGAAATGGTGTTTTGAAAATATATTTTAATTCCTTGTGATGGAATTTGGCTCAAAGTGGAGATTTGTTGTGGTGTGTTCCAAATTTCATGTGATTTGGTATTTGGTTGATTGGAGGAAGTCTAAGGTATCTGGGTTTGTAGAGTTCTAATATGATTGAAGATCAAATTTCAATAATAATTAGGAGTTTGGCTTGAAGGAGGACTCTTGGATGGCTAAAGGTATATTTTGGATTCCTTCTCCATCTTGGACTCAAATAAGAGGTTTTATATATAGCCACATTGTATTTCCATAATACAACATTCATATATTATTCTTTACATCTTCAACAACATATTGAGAAGTTGAGAGTTTACATTTCAATTAAGATTATTGAAATCTTGATATTGTAAACACAAAACTATTGATTATAGTGGATTGTTCTCCCCTACCCGTGATTTTTTCCCGAATTGGGTTTCCATGTAAATTCTTGTGTTCTTGTTTTCTTCTTCTTTATTTCATTATTACCATTATCTTGTGATCCGTTTCATAACACCGTTGCTACATTTTCTTGATTTCGAAGGGCTAAAGATTTAAAAAGAGGCTGGGAGAGGGTGAATGTGATTTCAGGTTTGAATCCTATTGAGGTGTATAATCAGTGAAGAGATAATTTCCTCATTGATTAGATTGTTAAGAGTCCGAAGATGAAATGAACATTGAACTAGTCACAAGATGTATTAATACAGATCTCCAAATACACAAATACAGATAGAAGATAATACACCAAAAAATCACCCCTCATCGAACCAATCGGCATCAAGATTTCTTCAATCTTAGGCTCAGTCAATTGTACCCTTCTGTGTCATCAAACCCCCACCAGAAACCAGATGCGAGTGGAGTTACTTCAATGGCCAGTAGAACCTACACCACACCACACCACACCAAATGATTTACTCACCAAGAGATCATACAATCTCTCTTTTTCTCTCAGAAAAAATTTCAACTACATAGAAGTAAAAGATGTCAAAAAGAGAGAATGCAGAAGAAGAAGAAGGGTTCAACCGAATATTCTAGACCAATAGGTGAATCACCATAGAAAATTAACCTAATCCCCGTAAGGCAATAAGAAACATATCATTTATACTCACAGAACCAACCATTGATCTGAAATGAATCCAATGGACCAGAGCATTTGACACTCTCACTATTCAAAATAACATTAAAAGCTTGCTTTGAGAATGCGAGTTATCCAGCTAGTTTTGGGCTTGGGTTGTGGGCCATCTCAACGAAGTTATTGGGCAATTCTTAATTTGTCTGGGCTGAAAGGCCATTATCATCATTGCCTAATATTGAATTGGACCTAGCGTCACAACCCAACAAGGTGTATGATGAAGTTCACCAAAGACTCCATCATTACCTAACCAAATTCAGCTTGGGATTGACATAAGAGTTGGTAAATGTCTAAAACCTGAGAACCATATGTATGAGCAAATTAAGATACATGATTATTGTTATGATATTGGTACTAATGCTTTTAATTCGTCACAATATCAAATTTTTAGATAGAGGAGTCATGAGTGTTTTTTATTTTATTCTAGATTGGCTGCTGGGACTGGTTGCCTTCAATGAATTTGTTTAAGAAAATGATAGATATGTAAAGATTATGTGGAAGTTAGCGATTCTATTGGTTGTTGGTACATTTTCCTAATATCGATGAGCATGTGGAGTTACTTCCATTTAGAAAATATGTAGAGATAAAAGGTGGTGATAGATTTGGTTAGCTTGATTTGTTGAGTATTACAAAAGCTGGCGTCATTCTATTTTAAGTTCGCTCGATTTTCTTCTACAAGAAATGGCTTATACGATTAGTTTGCTATTATTCTTCCAGTGAATTTGTCAAGTAGATTATAGCAGTTATGAGACAATGAATGAGACTACGAAAAAAAATTGGGGGTGAATACTCTCCAACCCAAGGAGTTCACCATATAGTCCAATGTAAAAGGCCTAAGGCTTGATTCGTATTTTAGAACTTATTTATTTAATTACATCTAATTAGTTAATGGTCAGTTTTAATATTTGTTATGAGTCTAAGGATTAATACATAAGTTTTAATTAAGCTTGCATTAGGACTTTGTGTAAGAGCAAAAAAACAATGATATTTGAGGGTTGGTTTTTTGTTACTAGTATTTTTTGACCTTTTCTTGATTGTTCATCTTGCATATACATCTTGGATCGTGTTAGAATTTGGGTTGACCCAAATTTCTTGTTAAAGTAATAAATAATTTTAATTGAAGTGTACATCAAGAAGAATTCAGATTGGAATACTATTGGAATCCTATATCAAGTTGAAGTTCTATTTTTGAAGCCCATTGAAAGTTGAAATTTGTTTTGGACTCAATTTTTTTGTATCCTAATTCATCAACAATTCTACTAAGAGGGTTTAGATGTCCCTTACATATCCTCTATAAATACTAAGCTCTTCTATACAATTTCATAGGTGTGAGAAAATCGATTACTAAAATTATAGGATCTATTGTAATTTTTCTCTCTTCTCCATTATTCTTGAGTCAATAAAATCTCTTAATTCCTCTGCCATATTCTTATCTTTATTATTTTTTTGCTTGATCATATACTTCATTATTATTTGCCATATAATTTCAACATCTTAATCCGGTGGTTTGTTTCACAACAATTGGTATCAGAGCAATTCTAGTATCTTAGTTATTTTACAACAAGTCGTATCAGAGAGCCGGGTCCAGCAGTTCCATAAGAGCGTAATGTTTGATTTGTTCGAGGTTTTTTATTCGTGATGGCTTCCATGAAGTATGATATTCCACTTTTGGATCGGAGTACTAGATTTTCGCTATGGGAGGTTAAGATACGTGTAGTACTCGCACAACTGAATTTGGATGATACGTTGTTGGGAATTAGCAAGATGCCTGCAACTTTGACCGCGGAAGAGAAATTACGGAAGGATAAGAAAGCAGCTTCTCACATTCATCTTCATCTATCAAATACTATTCTTCAGAACGTTTTGAAGGAGAATTCAGCAACTGCTTTATGGTTGAAGTTGGACCAATTGTGCATGACTAAATGTCTAACAAGCAAGTTAAACCTAAAGCAGCATTTATACTTTCATTGAATGGCAGAATGAGGATCATTGGAAGATCACATGACTGTATTTAAGGAGATCGTCCCTGATTTGAAAACTTTGGAAGTAGAGTATGATGAAGACGATTTGGCCTTGATCCTATTGTGTTTGTTACCCGCTTCGTTTTATTTATTTAGAGACACGATATTGTATAGTCGTGATACTTTCACCATAGAAGAAGGTAGCGGTGGCAACGAGCCGAGCCGAGCCGGGAAAAAAAAGCTCGGGCCGAGCCCGAGCTTTTTTGGACCGAGCTTTTTCGGCCCGAGCCAAGCCGGGCCCGGCCAAAAAAAGAGAAGCTTGGCTCGAGCCTTAGCGGGCCGAGCCGGCTCGGATTTTTTGGTTTTTTTGGTTTTTTTTTTCCCTTCTTCTTTAGCTGCCTTTGCAGGCAGCTAAAAATAGTCGTCATGACAAGCTTTCGTCGTTGCGTGTGCGACTTGTCGCTTCAAAAAAATAATTTTTTTTTAATGGAGGCTCGCCCGGGCCACGGGCCGGCCCGGGCTCGAGCCGACTCCCCAAAGTGAGGCTCGGCCCGAGCCTGAGCTCGGTTCCACCGAGCCCGAGCCGAGCCCGGCTCGAGCTTTTTCCGAGCCGAGCCTGGGCCGTCCGAGCCTCCGAACTTTTTTGCCACCGCTAGAGGAAGGTATGATACTTTGTATTCAAAAGAGAAGATGAAGCATCTGATTTTTGAGGCCAGAGATGGAGAAGGTCTGGTTGCTCATGGTGGTTCTGGAAGGGGCAGATCGAAATCTAAGTTCAATAATCAAATTATAACTACTGCAAGAAGAAGATGCACTTAAAGAAGAATTGCTACAAATTGCAGAATAAAGAAAGGATGGCTGTAAGCAGATATTCAGATACTTCAGGCGAAGTAGACCTCGCGGAGAACGTTGTAAGTGATGGAGATCTCTTAGCTATTTCTGACATTGAGTTTAAATCGGAAGATGATTGGATTCTTGATATAACATGTGTGTTTCATATGTGTCCTACTAAAGACTTGTTTGCTACATATGAAATTGTTTCCAAAGGTGTCGTGGTTATGGGAAACAACGCATCTTGTCGGGTTGTTGGAATGGTACAGTCAGATTGAAGCTTTTAGATGGGACAATTAGAACATTTGGCTAAGTTCGACATGTTCCAGATTTGAAGAATAATCTTATCTCATTGTCTATCCTTGATTCAAAAGGTTATGTGTTTTTTGGTGGAGGTAAAGCTTGGAAGGTTTGTAAAGGTGCCCAAGTTGTATTGGAGGGACAGAAAAGGTCCCAATTATATATTTTGCAGGGTTGTACATAATTTAGAAGAGTCAATCAGCAGAAGTTCAGGACCGTGGTGGACATTCAGTTTGGTACAATACCTTTAGGAACTCATAAAGAGTCGGATTTGAAGAATACAGTTCAGTAGAGTTCAGAAGATATGGATAATGCCGCTTTACTACCATCACATGATGTTATTGTATTAAATTGCTAGGGACGGATCTAATCGAAAAGGGTATGTGGATGCTGATTTTGTTGAGTATACTTTAAGTGGAGTAGAATGTGTACAATCTAGCAAGGGACTTTCTTTAAAAGCATTTGTGTTTTGATTATACTTTGGGGTGTGTTACAACCCTATTTGGTAAATTATAAAATCATTATGATTTTTTGAAATCTAAGGTAATTCTGCAGAGTAGTGCTTGGATTCATTGGAAGAGGTGGAGTATTGTATTTTGTCGAAAAAATTAATTTTTTGGTTATTGTTGAAGAAGCCAGTTCATTTCTCGGTGGAATTCCGTCAATGTGGAGATTGTTAGAATTTGGGCGTGAACTAAATTCCCTGTTGAAGTAATTTAAAGAATTCCAATTGAAGTGCACATTAAAAGGAATTTAGTTTGAAATGCTATTGAAGTCCTCTATCAAGTTGAAGTTCTATTTTGGAAGCCCATTGAGAGTTGAAATTTGTTTTGGATTCAATTTTTTGGTATCCTAATTCATCAACAACTCTAATAAGAGGGTTTATATGTCTCTTACATGTTCCCTATAAATACTAGACTCTTCTATACAATTTCATAGGTGTGAGAAAATAGATTACTAAAATTATAGGGTTTATTGTAATTTTTCTCTATTCTCCATTATTTTTGAGTCAATAAAATTTCTTAATTTCTCTGTCATATTCTTGTTTTTATTATTCTTTTATTTGATTATATATTTTATTATTATTTGTCATATAACTTCAACATCTGTATCCAATAGTTTGTTTCACAACAATAGATATCAGAGCAATTCTAGTATTTTGGTTGTTTTACAACAGATCGCTTGGTTTCTTTCTTTGTTCGTTCCCACTCACAGTCCATATCTCCACGTGGGCCACATCCAGTCGGTGCCCCATATCATCATGGATCATGCGTGATCAATACAATTTTCCTCAAATGATGACCTTCAACTTATCATCTCTCAACTAGTAAGATCACGTATTCTGTCGGTATTTGCATCATCTCTATTGTGCCAATGTTACGTTACCATGAAAGCTCCAACACCCCGAGACTTCATATTCCATATTTAGGAATAGTTGGGACCCACACTAGTTTGACAAACGTTGGGAGAATCTTCTCGTACATCTATATACCGAGTTTGAGACTTGTACGCATGTTGGAAATTGTAGTTCAATCTCTAAGGTTAACATAGTGGATTACTTCAATCCCGTATAAACAAAAACATTGAGGAAATGGAAAAAACTTTGTTGCTCACCGTAGAAATTCATCATGTAGAAAGCAAAAACTTGTTCATCGAAAATATGTTTCCAATAAAAATTACCGCAAGTGTACGGATCGTTCAAGTAATAAAATGGATTTTAGAGTCCAAGTATCGTTCCCACAGAGATTTACTAGTTCGATTTTATCTATTCTGACCTTAACCGAAACGTGAAATATGGTTGAATTTGGTAACAAATTGTAGCTAAACTAAATGATAGTAATAGTTGATGAATTAATTAAACTAAATGCAAATTATATGATGGAATGCAAATTAAGGCAACTCATAGAAAAGAAACGTACTAGGTTCGCGAATCCCCATGTAATGATCCATTTTAATTCTAGTTCTACAAAATTGACAACATGTTTGAATTGATGAAGAATCAATGTTTCTAACATATTCAATAATCTCTTTCTAGTAGAATTGAACCTATTCTCGCATACCATTTGACTATATTTCTATGAAAAATGCAATATACAAGAATACATGACGTTTTGTAAACACTTAGAGATTCACGTAGAGCATAGCGGTATATTTCTATCCCCTATCGGACCCTACGATGATTTATACATTGTCGAGTCTATTCCCCTTCTTTCGAATGCCAGAAATAGGCCACCACACTCACACAACTATTGCGCATATAATTGTAGAGAAAAAACGATGTATATAAATCATTCAATAATTCAAAACGTCTTTTAATGTCAACAAAGTAAAACTAGGAATTAAAATATCACATCACAAGGTTCATCGTTCACCTAGCACATATAAATCTAGCCTAGCATGGAGGAAAGAAGAAAATCAGAAAAATAGATAAAGAACGACATCACCCCGAATAATCTTGAATTGAATCTTCACGTCGTGATGTTATTCTTCTTGTTTGTGCCTCTTTTTCTCTCTGAAAACCTTCAAAAATCTCCTCCCAGATCTGCCTCGGGTTTGAGGACGGCTTAGGAGTTTATATAGTTGTCAAAAGATTGGTTTCCATAAGAGTTGGAATAAAATAAGGAAACCAGAATTTTCGCGTCCAGATTGAACCATGCGACTGCATGGTTATACAAAATTTTTACTTTCAACTCCTGTAGATGCTTGTGCGACTGCATGGGTTTTCTACCATGCGACTGCATGGTAGAACTTGTTTTTCCTTTGATTCACTTTTGTCCCCAAGTTGGTTTCATCCACCTTTTGGCCTTGATTTCTTCTCCTTCTTCTTCTAACATCCCATGATATCACCATATGTTACTTAGCTCAATCTCATGCCTGATTCACCATTCGTGTCATCTTTTGAATAATTACATTTTGGTTCTCGGAGTTTCATATTCTTCCATTTTGTCCTTTTTCGTTCTTTTTCTCATACTCTTCATTTCATCCATCAATGTAATCTTACAAATACATATTATATCGAATTAAGTCATATTTCAACATATATATCAACAATTTTCCATGTTTTATGACCTAAATAAGTGTGCAAAACACACTTATCAGATGCCACAGGAAAGCACGAGGAAATGAATTTGGTTGAGTGGGAGAATTGAAGGCAAGCTACCACAAATGACAGTATAGTGGATTAGGCCTAGGATATGATGTAGAGGTAAAGCTACACAATACAAGATTCATTCAATTTTGAGCTCAAGCTTTCCACTACTTAAATGTGTAGAACATATGAATTTCATTTCTAAGAAATACACCCAAACTCTGCATAAAATTGTGTTTCCTGAAAAAATAGATAAGATTATATACCTCATGAATTATAAAGAATGTTCTTTTACTTTTTTGCATGATGCCCAAGTAGCAGCTCAATGATAAGTGTAATTTTTTTACACTTATTCGAGACCTAAAATAACGACATTTGATAGTTTTTTCGACAAAATATATCCTAAATTGTTGCATTTTATGTAAAATAGGTGAAATTTTTTGACTGAAAAAGGAATTGAAGGAATGAAGCAAAAAGTGGCGAAAAATTACAAAATTCAAAGTACAAGGACTAACTTGTATTACGTGAAAGAGTTGAGGATTTGGAAAGAAAACATTAATTAATTGGGCCTCAATTTGGATGGACTTTTGTTGGATTAAAAAATTAGGTTTTATATATTTTACAAATATATACACACACGGAGGAAAGAGGGTGACACGCAGTTGAGGAGAAAAATAGATACACGCAGACAGAGTTGGAAAAAGAGCAGGAGAATTGGGCATTTGGATGAAAAGGACAAGGAAAAGTGGCTGTGTATATTAAATATATATACACACAGCATAGCAGGAAAGAAAATCACGCAGGAACCGAAAAAAAAGAAGCTTGAATTAATTTCAAATTTATTCACGTTTGGTCATTTTTCAGTGGTGTCGTTCCACTTTTGCTTGTCTAATTTCAATATTATGATAGGCTAGATTTTTATATTCCTAAAGATATAGATGAACCCTTATTTTGAAATTTTTAGTATTAATTAATTAATGTTAATTTGTTTGAATGCGTGAATGTTTATTATGGTTTAGTATGCTTTTCAATTAATTGGCCATTATTTGAATTGTTAGTGAATTTTATTATTATCGAAGAGATAATAGAACTGTTAGCACGTAGTAATAAGTATTGTGATGTTCGATAGATGATAGATATATACATCTATGTTTCGCATGGTTATTTTGATATTTTAGCTCGTTTAATGCTTTCTTATATATTTGTATCTTTTATAGAGATATAGAAATGTCACATATATGATTAAATTTAATTGCTATCAAGAGAGGCTTTTGAATAAAATTGAAATTTCGACCAACTCGCATGATAAAAAAGTGTCATTTTAATTGTTGTACTAAAAATGAATTAACAAGGGGATTCTACATCTTAACAATGCATCTAAAAAATTTGATAAACTGTTATTTATAATACGTGATTAATTAGACATAAATTTATTACAAATTATTATTGCTATTTGATTAAGGATATTATAAACTTTAACTCGATAAAACACATAGTTCTCGTGAGTTCGACACTTTACAGACTACTATATTACTTGATCCCGTTCACCTGTGGGTTTTCAAACGGTCACTCAACTTAACGGCTTCGGGTGCGACTTAAACTAAAAAAAACTTGATGGCTTATGGGATTCTGCGATTCACACATAATGAATGTATAAAGATCCTCGACAGTAAGAAACAAATTCAGAATTGGATCGACTAATAATAAAAAAATAACTCTGTAAGTATCATTGGATTTTTCACCATCGTCTGCACCTAAACCACACGAATTGGATTTCAGAAATTCATTTATTTTCTATTCAAGGAATTGATCTGGGGTTCTACGAAAGTTAGAATCATTCTTCAAATTCTTTTGAAGTTAGAAGACCCTTTCATTGGACTTGTCCTTTTGGGAGCTTGAATTTCGAATTCGACTTCATATTTGAACTTGAATTTTAAAAATTAATTTTGTGGGAGTGGTGGAAATCGCCATAAATTCTTTGCACTTTTCATGCTTACGATCCCTCATAAATTTCTTGTCACAAGCATAACTCCACAAATAACTTCCATGCCTTACAATCTGGATCATAAAGGCGTGTATGACCAACTCTTCAAAAGAATGGGGTGAGTTAATTCCCAATGAATACCATACACACGCACGTAGCTGGAGGATGCCTCACTGATGTGCTATTTGCATTTGAAAACAAGATTGCTTGAAGTTCAATATAATCAACAGCAACTTCATCCTTTCCGTGCGTTTTCCTGTCATGCTTTTGAAAAGGCTGACCGTTCCCTTGTTACGATAAATGCATCAGAAACTCGCGCTCAGTTTGAACCCATATGTCAATTGATCAAAGACAAAACAAGATGTCGTTTAAACATTACGCCTTTGAGTGTGCATAAAAGCCACTTCACCACATTGTCATTGTATATGTCAACATTATTATGTGTTTCACATAAAAAACATGTTGCTTTGAGTTTTCATTTTTCCTAAACAATGAAATATGTTAAAATATATATATATATATATTTGGAATTTTTTCTTTTACATATTAGTTCGACTTAAAAGATTTTTTAGTCAAGTCTGATCCTGCACAAAGCCGAGAAGAAACTTTCACTATTAACCAAAATGTGAGAATACAAGTACTGAAACCCCATATTCCGAACACCTCAAAACATACACCAAGCAAGATTAAGAAAAGCTCAAAGTCTCACTAAAAGAAAGCTCTCTAAGCCTAGTTTGGCTAATGTTTATAAACTATTTATAATCAATAAATCACTTTTTATTCACAATTTTTATAGGTTCGTAGTATCCACTTATCCAAACACTTATTTCAAAAAATTTAAAAGGTGAACTGTTTATAATTCAAATATGGATGGGAACATAAACTCAAGAGCTCCTTTTATAGGAACGCACAGTGAGAGCTAATTAATCTTCATTGGATGTGGGACAAGAAAGAATCATATTTTGTAGGAAGTGCCCATAAGAAAAATAAAAGCGAAGGAAAAAGATACATGTTAGGTCAAAAATTGAAGATACATATCAGTCAAAAAACTTGAGAAAATTTGTCTTCCTCAATTTCCAATAATAGGCCTTTGAATCAGATGGTTACCAGAATCGAGTGCTGACTTTCCCAGAATGTGAGATTTCCCAAGAAAAGAGTAGTAATAACAGAGTGTTCAAATCAGTTTGCATCAGAAGTGTACATTTAGTTTGATCTGAATGAAATTAACTTACAATACACAGCACTAAGAAAACTGTAATTGAAGAAAAAGAAAGATAAATAATGAACTGAATTTCATGTTCAAACTTCATAATACATGCATGCCGACCTAATTAAGAAATTATTCGCTTGATTTTAAGTTTTCCATACACTTTCTGTGAGTACTACAAAAAAGAAAAGGGATTATCGAAATTAATGCCATTAAAAATGTATGAATTTTTACTTCTGCATTTGTATCTTTAATTTCACATGCTCTTGCACTTGAGAACAAGAGACAGAAAGAAAGAGAGATAATCAGCAAACAAACTTGTATTCTTCTTTTCTTATATATTTTTAACCAAAATTAAGTAGGAAAATATTCATAATTCGTGTTCAAATACGAAGTAATTAAGGCTATCTGTAAACTCACATGGATATCTGTACGCTATAAAACTGGATTTATTACCAATAAATGAATATTTGATTATGGATCGTGCCCGTGGCCAAGTCGAAGCTCCAAATCTATTTCATTTTCCTTCGCGATTACGTTTTCGTTCTTTCCATCTCTACGAGGTGGGGGACCGATCCTCAGACTGAAGTTTTCATCCTTATGATCGTCGAAAAATATAATATTTTCCTGTGGCAAATTGTTCTGATGAAGATCATCACGTGACGACAAAGTAGAGTTTGATGATGGCAAGTAGACTTGATAGTTCCTCACAGCCGTAAAATTATTTCTATCGCTGGATGGAACTGGAGGGAAAAATCTTGAATCTAAGAAATCTTCATTGTTATATTTATTCTGAATTGAAGATCCCTCCTGTTTTTTCGGCTTCGCTTTGCCTTTATCTTTCCTGTGTATATTCATGTGCCCTCCTAAAGCTTGCGCGTTCGTGAAGCCGCGCTTGCAGAAATTGCACTCGTATGATCTCTCAACACCTGAGTTATCATCGTCGTTGATTTTCTCCTTCCGATGATCACTTTCTTGGCCTGAATTTGTGTCGGAACTCCTATGCTTTTCGGGCTCCATCTCAAACAAATTTTTCTTCCAGAAAGTCTCCGAAGTTGAAAATTACCATAGGAAGTTGAAAATTACAAGAGCAAAGACTCTCCAGTGGAAATTATAATTTGACGTTTGAAGAGAAAGGGGTGGTCAACAATCAACCTATCTATATTTTATTTGTCTTTTGTGATTTCATTTTTTCCTCGAGCCGGCTTGGATACGTGCTGCATCTTGTCAAATTTTTATTTTGTTTTCAACTCCCATTTTCCCCCTTCTCGAGGCTCAAAAAAAATGCCCATTTACTTAGTCTCCATATATATTGGTAAAAATAGAAAGTACTGTCATTGGACTTGTTTTGTTTCTATTTAATTGTACAACAAAACTTGTTCTAGATGAACTTGATTGTTACTTATTAGTCAAGTTCATAGTACATGCAGTATGGTTCCAGGGTAGGTTATATAAGTTTAATTGTTAATAATTGCTTTTGAATGGTGAAGAGAGGTCAAATTAATGTATGTGATTCAAACATTGATATTTCACATGCGACTATAATTGTAACACCGCTACCAAATTCCGGGACACTTTAATGTTTTATTTATTATGTTATTTATTTAATTAGGGTTTAGAGCATTAGATACAATTTTTATTAGAGTCGAGGGCAAGGGTGTTGGTTTTTTGGCTTGTTTTGAATTGGACAAAGACACTATTGAGATATTTTCATTGGAATCAATATTCATTGACCTCAAATTCTCAACTATTCGTAAATTTTCACGTGATAAAGCATAATGTAACCATTCAGTAGGATTGCTTATCACATTTTGATTACATATTTTTATTGTGCAAGGATAACAATATTGGAAATAAATAAATTACTCGTATTTCTTATGCAACACAATGTCCCCGTGCTTATGTCTTATTCCAAGTATTATCTGTATCTAGAACATATACATCAAGAAATAAAAAAATTATTCAACAGTGGTAAATTCTCCCAGAAAATATTTGAAAAGAATGAATTGTTGTAGCACGAAGTATTTCACATAAAACACGTCTTTCATGTGTATAAAATTGTTTAGCTGGTTCCTTTCGGACACAACAGACGGCCGAGGTTACGCGTTATTAATGGAGGCAAACTGTACTTAATTTGACTTTCTTAATTTGGGTGATATCAGTACAAGAAGACGGCCATTGACAGAGATTACAACACGCATTTGAAACTTTAACGGACAAATTGAAGTAAAACATCAATGAAAATAACACAAGTGGCTTTTGTAGATTACTGTTTCCAGTGGGTACATTCATTCCCAGTTGGATATGAACATGAACATTCCATTTGACGAAATCTGTGTTGTTTTCAACGATGTTTTGCATCCAACCTTATTAATTAATTCATCTCAGTTTGAATGGTCAAACACTTTGATTTGAGAATATAACAAGAAAATAAGAAAAAGTATGAATTTGTATAGGTCAAAATTGAAGACAGCAATTAATTTCAACTTTGGCGAATTTGATTTGGGTTGTGTAAAAGCAATATGACTTTTTTTTTTTTAATTTCAATTTTCAAGTACGTATGATTTATTTTGATGAGCAACGATCCTATTTTGTTTAACGATCTCTATCAAGTGGGATTAAAAATATACTTATATACGATCTTCTTATAAAGTGCATCAAGGAGTATTATAAAGGATATTGAGTCTAACTCAACCTAACAAAAACAGCTTGTTATGGGAGGATTGTCCTCATATTATTAAGTGGATCGTGTAAATATCACCAGCCAATATTGGATTCTAATACGCCCCCTCACGCACAGCGTAGATCATATCAAACAATTATGAACAAATTAATATTGGGTGCACCCAACATTGCAAAATTGGGCATGCTCTGATATCATATTAGAAATGATATTTTACTTAACTAAACCTAACAAAACCGATTTTTTAGGGGATGATTACCCTTACCTTATGAAGTGGATTGTGTAAATAGATTGAGTTACACCTCTTAGAAAGGTTGACATTTTAAGATGGAACACCAATTTTTAACGGACAATGCTAGAAGTACTACATGGTTTACAAACTTACTTACTCACTACACACAAGAGGAGTGGGGACCACACAGCCACCATTTTGAATTCACGAGGGGCCCTCATTTTTTGTGAGAGTGAGTACACCATTTTGTAAAAATGTGTGAGTACAAATAGCATTTTCCATTTTTAACATAGTATCATAGCCTATTATTCTGTAACGAGCAATTCGATCCGGTTAAAACTCCAAAAAGTGAGCATACGGATTTCAACATTGGTCTGCTCAAATGAGCCATCATCTTGTCGGGGCATGTTAAGGGATAGAATCTCATATCAAATATCACTACACCAAAAAACAACTTTGGTACCTCACACAACCCTGCATACAAGATTCGAGCTCAGTTCCTTTCAGAAGTTAAAGTAAGAATCAAGGAAATAATATATCATCGGAAAGTAAATTAAGTGAGTTCAACTTAAAAAATAAAAAAGACAGGAATTAGCTTCCTATTATTTAGTGATCCTAGCTAATTTGTTCTTGATTACTCCTGTCAAGATATGAGCCATAATATAGTGAAAGAACGAGGTCTGGAGCATATTGTAGTTTCATTTGCTGCGGATATCACTCAACAGGAAGCTCTATTAATGCTAAAGAAACTGAAGCAGCCATGAAATAGAATTCATCTTATTGTTCAATTTGCAGATGAAGATTTTATGCAGCAAATAGGTGCTACGTATTTCATTCTAATTCTATTTATTCAATCTGATGTTTTTACATTCAGATCCAAAGCATATATATACAAAATTGTAACTAATGAAAGGTAGACACATGTCCAAACGAATAAACTAACTAAAGTAAATAAAGCATGTGAATAAAAGAAGATAAAAGAAAATATAATAAAAGAAAATAATTCTTCATCCCCCCTCAAGCTAGAACGTGATGAAGATCTTCTAAACCCAGCTTGGCAGTAAGGAAACGAAACTGAGGAGTTGGCAGAGCTTTTGTGCAAACTTCTGCAAGTTGTTGGGAAGAGGAAATATATTGAGGAAGAACAAAACCTCCTTGAATTTATCCCGCACAAGGTGACAATCAATTTCGAGATGTTTGGTTCGTTCGTGAAAAACTAAATTGGCTATAATATGAAGCACAGATTTGTTATCACACCATAAAGGAATCAGCAGAGACAAGTTGATCATAAAATCTAAAAGGATATAACTAATCTAGCAAAGTTCACAAACTGTAGCAGCTAAACTTCTGTATTCGGCCTCCGCAGTTGATCTTGAGACTGTAGTTTGCTTCTTGGTTTTCCAACAAATCAAAATGTTACCTAAGAAGACGCAAAAACCAGTCAGTGACCTCCGAGTATCAACACCAGATGTCCAATCCGCATCCGTATATGCTGTTAATGAAACGTCTTGCTGAACAGGAAAGAACAATCCTTTAGAAGGGCATCCATTCAAATACTTCAACAGATGCATTGCAATATCCTAATGAATTTGACAAGGATTGTTGACAAATTGACTTAATTGCTGTATCCCATATGTAAGATCTGGCCTTGTTAGATTCAAGTATAGAAGTATATCAATCAATCTTCTATACCTTGCTGGATCTGGAAAAGGTTTTCCATTGTTTTGAGATAATTTTGTACCTTTAGGAATAGGAACCCCAACAAGTTTTGCACCAACAAGACCAACATCTTTAATGATGTCCAAAATATATTTTCTCTGGTTCACATATGTTCTATCATTTCCTCTAGCTATTTCAAGCCCTAAAAAATATTTTGCTTAGCCTAAATCTTTGATAGTGAACTTAGAATGCAAAAACTGTTTGACAAAAATTATATCTGACACGTGTTCCAGTGATCAATATATCATCCACATATATCAAAAGAAAGATGCTATGACCGGAAGACTGATGAATAAAAAGGCAGTGATCATGCTGAGATTGAATAAAACCATAACCAGTAAGCTTATGACAGAGTTCAATATTCCATTGTCTTGAGGCCTGTTTCAAACCATATAAACTCCGTTTCAACTTGCAAACTTGACCTGTTAGAACCCGTTTATATCCGGCTGGTGGTTCCATATAGATCCCTTCATCAAAATACCCGTGCAAAAATGTATTGTTAATATCCAACTAGTGAATGGACCAAGACTTTGCTGATGCAATAGCAAGGAAAATCCTTACTGTAACTAACTTTGCCACTAGTGAGAAACATTCAAAGAAGTCTACTCCTTCCATTTGATCATACCCCTTTGCTACCAATCTTACCTTGAATCTATCAATCTATCAATTGTTCAATCTGGTTTAAGTTTAACCTTATATACTCATTTAGAGCCTATTGCTTTCTTTCCAATAGGTAAATAAGTCAATTCCCATGTATCATTTTCTTCCAATGCCTTCAATTCATCATTCATGGCTTGTACCCAATTTTGATCTTTACAAGCTTGATGATAAGTATATGGTTCTTGAACAGTTGATACATTAGCCAGAAAAGAAATATATGCATGGTGTAAACAAGGCGAAACAGAGTATGGATGTGTAGTAGGTATATGTTGGGAGCTGAATTTAGTGGTACCAAAACTTTCTTGGACATTAGCAATTGGATCCACTGAACTTCCAGTTACATTAGATATAGTCATCCAACCAGATAGGTCTAACTCTCAGTCTACTGCTATGTCTAGGCTCTTGCACATCATCAGATTCAGTGATAGGAAATTCAGGGGAAGGAACTTGTATCATGGGCACAATGTGAGGATCACAATTGCAAGAGCTTAGTGTAGTATCATCAGGAACAGAGTCTGTCATATGGTCTTGAAAAAAATATGAATCATCTTGATCTATGCTAGGAGAATTTATGGGTGACATAGAAGGATTTATATATAAATTATCTAGAGGTGATCCTACAGGTAAGGGTGTTTGAATGACTGCTGACCTTTAAATTTAAAAGGATAGATATCCTCATAAAAAATGACATATCTAGAGACATGAATTTGTTTGTTGGATATGTCATAGACTTTGTAGGCCTTCCAATGAAAACACACTTATGAGCCCTTGATTCAAATTTATCTTTATGAGGTTTTGTATTGGTGATATAACAAAGACAACCAAAGGTTTTAAGACATGATAGAATCGACTTTGTCCCATACAGAACTTTATAAGGGGTTTGCCATTTTAGGATAGAACTTGAAATCCTATTTATGATATATGTTGACATAAGAATGGAATATGACCAAAAATGTTTACGTAGGTGTACTTGGAACATGAGTGATCTGGCCATATCCAACAAATGCCTATGTTTTCTTTCAACCACTCCATTTTGTTGTGGAGTGTAGACACATGATCTTTGATTTACAATACCTAAGGCTTGAAGTAAAATTTGACACTCATGACCAGTGAATTCACTGCCACTATCGGTTTTTATAGCCTTGACATTTTTTTTCAAATTGATTCTTGACCATTTTAAAGAATGAATCAAGATTTTTAACTGTCTGTGATTTTTGGATTAACATGAAAGTCCATGTGGGTTTAGAATAATAATCCACAATGGTGAGTATGTAGGGAGTTCTCGTTGGTGTATATTGTTTATATGGACTCCAAATGTCAATGTGTAACAAATCAAAAATGGATTTGGTATGAATCTGAGAATTTCGAAAATATAATCTACTTTGTTTGGCTTTGTGGCAAGTGTCACATGGCTGTAAGTTTTTTAAGGCAGAAGTATTGCACAATTGACTAAGGAAATCTAAATGTTGTAAACATTGATATGAAGCATGTCCCAACATTTTGTGCCAATCAATAATAGAAATAGAATTAGCCTTATTTGCATGAAAAATATCATCACCAGGTTACAATTTCTCAGCAGAAAATTTATTACAAAAACTAACTTCTCCATTAAAATTTTTAGTCTCTATGTTCAGAAAACTATGATCTTCTAATGTATATAACTTCCCATTCAGTTTTCCAATTGCTAGAGTCCTTTCATCCTCCAGGTCCTTTAGTGAGCAATGAGTTGGGCAAAAAATGAACTTAACTTTTGCATTTTGTGTCAATTTTGGAACAGATAAAATGTTAAATTTGAATGTGGGAATATGCAATACATTGATTAAGAGAAGTCTTTGATATATAGTGATGGATCCAGTGTATTTAACGTGCTTAATAGATCCATCAGGTAAACAGACAGCAGTGGATTGTGCAACAGGTTTTACATCGGTCATTTGGTTAATGTCAGTACATATATGATTGTTGGCACCAGTATCAATTATCCAAGTATTACATTCTAAATCATCAAGTGGGGTAAAAGCCAAATGTTGAGTACAAATACCAGAATAATCGTTGAGGTTAGCAAAATTGATTTGACTTTCGTTGTCTACCAGCAATTTTCCTTTGAGCATTTTCATCAATTCCTGTTGCAAAATATTTGTGATATTGCCAGATGATGCTTTTCCTTTTTTTATTCACCACAGCTGCCCTTTCTTCAAGATCAAGTGGTGAATCACTCATGTTCATTACATTATTTACCACATTCCTTCCTCCAAATTCCCTAACTCTTTGTTCCTTTAATCCTTTGTACCAATCCGAATAACCAATTAACTTGAAATAACTTTCCTTTGAATGTCCATTGGCAGTGCAATGATCACAGAATAATGTTTCCTTATCAAAATTGTTGAACCTCTTATTATTTCCTCTTCCAAAAGTATTGTTACCTATTTCGAAGTTAAACCTTCTAGTCCAGTTTCCTCTTCCTCTCATATATCCATTACTTCTATAATTATTTCATGTTTCCATCATAGCTAGATTATCAGTAACCTCTGGAAAAAGCACATGTACCTCCCTTTGCTTTTCAACTCTCAAAACCATGGAGTATGCTCTGTTAATTGATGGTAAATGATCCATTACCAACAACTAATTTATGAAATTATCGTAGGTGTTATTCAGCCCCATCAAAAACTACATAAGTTTGTTGAATGAGGCTAAATCAAATACTTCCTTCGCAGCTCCACAAGTATAGATTTGAATGGGCATCAGACAGGTGATTTCGTCCCACAATTTTTTGAGTTTAGTGAAATATTTTTCAACTGATAATGATCCTTGAGTTAAACTACTAATCTCTATCTGTAATTGATAAAGTAAAGGACCGTTGCATTCCCCATATCTCTCATCGAACTCAACCCATAAGTCTCTAGCCGAATTTGTGTAGATGAATGCATCCACAATTTCCTTCAAGATTGAATTCAATATCCAAGATCTAACCATACAGTCCACTCTAAACCACTGATTGAACTGTGAAGATTCTTCAGCTGGTTTTTCATATTTTCCATTTATAAATCCCAATTTCAATTTTGCACATAGTGCAATTTTAATCGACCTACTCCAACTTAAATAATTCTTACCTGTTAAAGGTGAAGTCACCAATACCATTCCTGGATGATCTGATCCTCGAAGATCTAATGGATCTCCATTGTTGTAATCTTTCTCAATTTTCGAGTATGCATGATTTATTTTGATGGACAACGATCCTATTTTGTTTAACGATCTCTATTGAGTGTGATTAAAAATATACTTATATACAATCTTCCTATACAATCAACCTAACAAAATCGGCTTGTTAGGGGAGAATTGTCCTCACCTTATTAAGTGGATCGTGTAAATATCACCAGCTAATGTGGAATTCTAATACGCTCCTTCACGCACAACGTGGACCATGCCAAATAATTGTGAACAAATTGATATTAGATGCATCTATCATTGTAAAATTGGGTCTGCTCTGATACCATATTAGAAAGGATATTTAGCCTAACTCAACCTAACAAAACCGGCTTGTTAAGGGAGGATTGCCCTTATATTATTAAGTGGATTGAGTAAATAGATTGGGTTGCTCCTCTTAGAAAAGTTGATATTTTAAGATGAAATCCCAATTTTTAACATAGTATCAGAGCTCATTAAGCTGTAATGAGCAATTCGATCCAATTAAGACTCCAAAAAATGAGCATACGAATTTTAAGATTGGTCTGCTCAAATGAGCCACCATCTTGCTAGAGCATGTTAAGGGATAGAATTCCATATCAAATAAATATGTAAACATAAACCAACTTATTGTTCAATTTGTAGATGAAGATTTTGTGCAGCAAAGAGGTGCTGCGTATTTCATTCTAATTCTATTTATTCAATCTGAAGTTTTTACATTGAGATCCAAAGCATATATATAAAAAATTGTAACCATTTAAAGGTGGACATATATTCAAACAAACAAACTAACTAAAGTGAATAAAGCATGTGAATAAAATGAGATAAAATATAATATAATAAAAGAAAATAATTCTTCACTTATAAAGGATTGAGTTACTCCTTTTAGAAAGGTTGACATTTTAAGATGAAAATTCAATTCTTAATAGGAAGGTATCCCTAAGTCTAGAACTTTCTACGTGAGAGTCATGTGACATATTCTGGTGATTACCCTAGGAAGACTTTATAACAAAGAGAATTATAAGACAAAGATGAAGGTAGAATCGCCAAAGAAAGAGCAATGAAGAAAAGGTAAGATAGGAACCCATAAAGAGGAAGAACGCATTTATATATTCTAAGAGGGAATGTGAGCCGTTGGACGGTTATGATCGTCGGATAATTTGAATGGTTACGATTGGTTTAAGTACACAATCGCAATCGTTCAAATTATCCAACGACCATAACTGTCCAATATTTCTTCATAAATATAATCTACAGCCAATAAATTTTTTAGAACATTATTTGATTCATTATTGAGTTTTACAATGTCATATTACTTTTAACATTTGTAGTGTGAATTTCTATTAGAAACATGTGTTCAGACTTAGGGTTTTATCTTAATAGATCAACCTTGTTAAAAGTAGCTCAAATTCTTATATGTTTCTTAGTATTTTTTATACTTAATCAATACCCTTAACAACATATACACTTGTAGACAACATGACTCAGAAACTAATTTTGAAATTATTACGATAAGCATGAAAATATTTGTTTAGGTTTTTGTAAGTTGATTAAGAGGGGAAAAAATGTAGGAATTTTGTAAATTAGATTATCCTAATGGGAAAAAACTTGCGTTGAAGGATCATAAATTAAGCAATGTTCTAAAAAGATTGTCTAAGAAGTGCCTAGGCATGAAGCTCGGACATCACACCTTGGCAATGAGCGCCACTTCATTAAATTTTTTTTAAAGTCATTTATCTGACTTTAGTTATAAATTTTTAAATGACTTTATCTATACAAAGGTAAAAAAATGAAAACTTAAAAAAATTTAAGTAAGATTTATCTAATTGAAAGTTGAAACTATGAAAAATAATATATCTTTTGCATTTCAAAAATTTAGAAATTATATAATGAAATAATTTTTGAAATTATGAAGTAAATATAGCATTTATATAATTCTAGATGTTTAGTGTGTATTATTTTAATTATTTAATAATTTTTAAAATGGCAAAAAATTAAAATTAATATTAAAAATAAAAATAAAAGTATTGTTACGCCTAGGCTAGTAAAATTTGAAATTTAGCCTCCACGCCTAACCAGATTTTACGTTTTTTAGAACACTGGTATTAAGAGCTAAATTGTTTGAAGGTACAGGTCATAATTATTACGAAGAACCTGCACAACATTAGGATCTTTTATATTTTCTTTACAATAATAATTCTAAATGTTACTGAATGTATCATAGAACCATCAATGATTGGTAAATCGACAAGTGCATTGCAATCCCTTAAAAAATATTATAAAGACCTTTATCTTTTAGTACAATAAAAATCAACCCAACTTGGATCAACATAGACAAGAAACCTAGATGAAGGGAAGTTGAAGTGGTAAAGGGGCAGGACCCAAAGATGGTAAAATATTTGGTCCCTACTCTCGTCTTACCCCAACCCTACCCTACCTCCACTCTTGTCCTAACCCTTGCCCTTGCCCAAGTTTCACGGGTTACCTTTCTTCTTAGTATAGAAAGGGACACCATGCGGCAGTAGTTTGTTCCGCTAGAATACCTTCCGCCTTTTCTGGGTCATTTTAGGACGAAAGTAAATTTGATCACAATTTAAAGAAATCTTACAACATGAAATTGAAATGTATTGAAATAAACTTGATCATTGATTGCTTGAAAGCTGAACATTACAATAGACGAAAGCAGGAAATTATAATGGCTAGTGCATGGGGCGAACATTAGAAAGCTTGAAAGATGTTTGAAAGACTAATACCTCCTATAATAGACTTAGCAACAAAAATCCATATGACGGGAGTAGACGTTTAAAGTCTCTAGAATCATACTAAAATTTTCTAATTTCCAACTATTTTACAATTAAATGAAATATTTACAAAGTGCGGTCGAAATTGGGCAAACTGAGGCTGCGATAGGATCACAGTGCTTAAATAAAGCTGATGCCCATGACATTCTCCCACACTTGCTTTGGCAATGTCCTCGGAGCCACTGATTGTTCCTCTCATTGATGCATCCGCTCCATTTGACCAAGTACTCTTGAAGATATTTCTTAGAAGCTCGATAGCCAAAAATCTTTTCAGCAACCTTCGTTTCTGATCTTTTCAATTTAAACACAGGTCGCTTCAGATCTGCAAACTTCTTATATTGTTTCTAATCGATGTTTGCAATATGAGGGAGTAACGGTTGCTGACCTGTATTAATCTCAAAAGGACTCTTATTGGGAGAAGAGCTCTCTTGAGCGTTGAAACACATCCGGGCCACATCTAAAAGTTTTACCCAATTTTCACGCGAAGCAGAGATAAAGTGCCGAAAATAGTCTTCCAGCATAGAATTGAAGCGCTCTATCCGTTCGTTAGATTGTGGGTGAAAACTAGAATTCATGCTCAAAGTTGAACTAAGAAGTTTGAACAACTCGGTTTAAAGTATGCCAACGAGAATCCCGATCACTGACGATGTTCTTAAGCAGTTCCTAGTATTTGACAATATGTTTGAAGAAAAGTTGAGCTATCTCTTCGGCTAATACATACTTGGGCGCTGTGGTAAAGGTTGCATCTTTAGATAAATGGTCCACCTCGATCGTGATAGTGCCAAAATCTCCCAATTTTGGCAATCCACCAATGTAGTCCATCGATCCAATCTCGACTGGTCTATTCGGGATGGAAATGGGCTCCAGTAAGCCTGCCTTTTTCTGATGATTTGCCATATCTAGCTGACGAACAAGAAAAGTTCTCACATAACTTGCAATGTTGTCCCGCTTCTGAGGCCAGTAGTATGCACGTTGTAGTAGTGCAGAATTGCGCTCCACGATAGTCCCATTTCCCAACACTTCTCCCACTCGTTTTCGAAGCTCTTCAAGCTTCGTTTGAGCTATACAGTCTAGTGCCTTGGTGGGAGGTTTGACACCCAGAACAAGTTCAATCTCACGATCAATTGCCCTACTTGATGACAATTTCTTTGGTAACTCATTCGACTTGATGTACTCAAATTCCTTAACAAGCTTTCCGACAGGTTTTGGAATTGGACCAGTCACCTCTTCAATCTCTTCTAATCGAAGAGTGCACAAAAATGAGGATTCATTCCTTTTGAAACCCTTATTATATTGCATGGCCGAGATACCCTTCTCGCTTGCTTTCACAACTTGTATGGGGATAACTCATATTTTACTCCCTATCATTACTAATGAGTCAGAATGCGGCAACATTGCTGTTCTCGTATCCTGAAGAAATTCTAATCCCAAAATGAACTTGAAATCATCCATCTGAACTGTCGACAAATTCATCCTTCACTCGAAGTGAACTACTTTGATCGATACAGATTTCACTACTCCCGCAATCGGTTGAGCAGCGGAGTTGATTGCTTTAACTTTTCCCTTACCTCTTTCTAGAGCAAGTCCGAGCCGCTCTACTTCCATACTTGTAAGGTAGTTGTGGGTAGCACCATATCTATTATCGCCCTGATTGGCTTCCCATTGATCTTCACATCAATGTACATTAGGCTTTTCGCCCTACAAGCGCAAGCATTCGATTATTCCATTTTCAACTCTTTCGAGGGATCATCTTCCCTTTTAGTAACTCGGTGCAACAATGTATTGCACTGATATGAGAATGCGCCAACTACATCCTCGTCCTCTTCGGAATCGATCTCGCCATGATAGCTAGCTTGTGGGACATCTTGCTTTGAACTCGATCCACCACTTACTAGTTGGAAATAGGCATTCACCATCCATTTCTGAGGACACTCCGCCATACGATGTGGTCCTTCACATAAAAAGCACTTCAATTTAGGAAAAACATCTGATCTGCCCTCCGTTGCTTTTCCTCTTTTCTAGTTGTTACTGTCGCTACCGTTGTAGCTTCCTTTGAAGTTACTATGACGGTGCCTTGATAGGTTCATCCCCTATTTTGAGAGTAACGTTCTCCCCCATTTGAGTTCGAGCTAGGTATATGAGGTCTATTTCTACCTCCGATAGACTGAATATTTCTCGAATGTCGATCCTCTCTCGATTCTGGTTGATAGTAACTTAAACATTTTATAGCTCCCATTCTGTCTCTGAATTTTCGTGCATATCCATAGTTCCAGTCCTTCCATGAAGGTGAATAGCTTGTCCATTTCCGACATGTCTCGAATATTTAGCATATGCCCAGAAAAGGTTTTCACATACTCCCTGATGGAGCTTGTATGTTTCAGTTCTCACAGCGCAAGTCGTGCTTGATAGTCCACATTCTCTGGGAAAAACTGAGATCTGATTGCTTCCTTGAGGAGATCCTAAGAATCTATTCGGACCCTACTGGTACGAATGTCAGCATACTTTGTTCGGCACTATAGTTTTGCATCTCCACCAAGATACATGGTACTGTTCTCACCTTTCTTGCTTCATTTTCGATTGAAGCTGCAAGAAAGTATTGTTTCATATCAAACAAGAAGTTCTCGACTTCTTTTGCATCGCGTGCCCCTCCATAGGTACACGGTTCCGGAATTCTGAGGCTAGAAACATGCTCTCGTGCGGGGACTTGCACAATGCCAACCGTTGAAAAACTACTAGTTGAGCTCTCAATGTTTCAACTTCCTCCTATAGATCAAGTATGCTAGCAACAGTTTCAGTCATAGATACACAAGTTTCTTGGCATTCATCCAGTTGGATGCGTACTTCTCGAGTTTCCGTCTCTGCCACCTCAACCTTTTCTCCGAGGCCCTCCATGGCAAAACACAACCTAGTGTTTGTCACCTCAGGTGCCTCCAAACGCTGTTTCGTGTTCTTCTTTTGAGGATCTACCACGACCGTGGTGTTCGATTCCATTGGATCCATAGCTTTCTTATCGATGATCTTGAGCCACAACTCTGATACCAACTTTCACGGGTTACCTTTCTTCTTAGCACAGAAAGGGACACTGTGCGACAGTAGTTTGCTCCGCTAGACTACCTTCTGCCTTTTCTCGGTTGTTTCGGGACGAAAGTAAATTCGATCACAATTTAAAGAAAACTTACAATATGAAATTGAAATGCATTGAAATAAACTTAATCATTGATTACTTAAAAGCTAAACATTACAATAGACGAAAGCAGAAAATTACAATGGCTACTGTAGGGGGCGAAACTAGAAAGTTTGAAAGATGTTTGAAAGATTTATACCCCCTATAATAGACATAGCAACAAAAATCCATATGACGGGAGTAGACGTTTAAAATCTCTATAATCATACTAAAATTTTCTAATTTTCAATTATTTTACAATTAAATGAAATATTTATAATGTGCGGCCGAATTTGGGCAAACTGCGACTACGACTGCGATAGAATCACGGGGCTTAAGTAACCATAAGCAAATTTAGAAAGAAATCACATAACTTCTAAAAATTCCAATAAATAAAAATTTGGTCAACTCATCAATCAATGATAATTTCACGGCTAGGCTCAAGCATTTATTTTTCTTGTTGGAGCCGTAAATGGTCTGGCAGTAAGATAGCAGGCTCAAATTAATGTGACACTTTCTTTCACATTTTGTATTCATAGAATTCGATCTTAGGCCCATGAATCCCTTTTTAGCAAGCTCCAAAAGGGCCAAGTTTTCATTTTTCAGGATCTGAATTTAGGTCCAATTTCGAAGCCCAATTAAATTCCAAAATATCCAAAATTTGCGAAAGGGTGAATGATATAGATGGAAGCATAAAACAATGACGACCATGAGATCGAATTTATGTTCGATTCCAAAAAAATATCACAACACAATCATCTTCTAATTTATGTTGATTCCTTTGAATACTAGAACACAAGGCATTAAGACTCGTCGATTTGTGCACGAATATCGGGAATTTGGGTCTAAATGTCTCCAATTTTTATTTATTATCAATTGAGTCAAAAGCCAAGAATACAACTCTGCGGCTAGTTAAAAGAAAGTCCAATCAAAAATCTTAATTGAAATTGCATTTCTAGTGCCTGAACTAAACAAATCATAAGACACCCAATAGGGAATATCAATAAAAGAACATAAAAAACCATCTTAAGCAGGGGTAGGGGGGAAATGAAATAAAAGAGAAGGACGATTTAATGATGATAATATTCATGAAACATAAAAAAAATTGCACTACTAATAATTACGTCGTCGTGCTAGATGCCGTGAAGGCATTCAGCTATATGAATAGTACAATGCAATAGACTATCTCGATGATCCACGCCGCGTTTCATAATATTGGATCGAGTACCAATTCCACAATTATTTACAGTGATTAGCCTTTTACATAATGTTTAAATTTGGTTGATTATAGCATTAAGGTTAAGATATCAAAGCAGATAAATTATGTTATACGCGTTCAAGTTTCTCCGTATATATTGAGCTTTGATATACAGGAAAAAAAAACTAAACATCAAATATAAGTGAAAGTATGTTGAAAATAATATTTAAATGATATACATTTAATTACATCCAAAGGCATAAGAGGATCTCTAAATATAAGATGTTCTCTATTTTAAAGAATTAATGATTAAACTTTATTTTGTCCAAACTTTTCAAATGTGGCAGAAATGGCGTCTTTTCAATTTTTTGCTCAAATGCTCCTTTTAAACAGGTGGGTGGAAGAAGATGAACTTTTTATATTTTTGGCTTCATAAACTTTTTCTACAATTTATTTTTTATTTTTTGCTTTTTGAGTGAAGAAAGTCATTTGACAAAATTGTCCCTAGAAATAAAAATAAAACAAGGGAAATTACATTGAACCCAATAACTAATGGCCTTTTTGGATGGATATAGTCCAAAAGGACCATTTGTGCAAAAAATGAAAACGTTTGGTACCATTTGTGTCATATTTGAAAAGCTTGGACTAAAATGCAATTTGAGCACAGGTTTGAGACCATTTGTGCCAATTTTCCACTAGTAAATGTTTCTTTAAAAAACAAAATTCAGAGCATAAAAATTTTAATTTCTAAATTTAAATATATTCTATATTATGCATAAAATAAAAGTACTCTATAAATAAAAAAATCTCGTAAAAATACTTTACTCTTTTAAATCAAGTTATTCAACGATAGAGGATAGAGCAATTCAAATACAATTCACTATTTCGAGGATGAAAGAGGAAAGGGATCTGGGATAAAGGTATGTTTTGAAGTATGTAAATGTCGTGTCTTTCAGTTGTCATTCAATGAAGTTTAAGGAAATGTGATAATGATTTTTGAATCCTAGGCATATTGTCGGGACAACCTTGCTACAGCGACTGAGTGAATTACATGCTCGATGATAGAAAGGACACATGTCACCTCCTATCATTGACCCTAAACAAGGAGCATTATTCTTGTTGGGAACATGCAAACTAACAGATACTGGGAATTGCATTCAATGCCACTCCAAAATCCACAGCATTTAGAATCATTTGTTGACATGGCCACAGTGAAGGTATGATTCAAGTTTATATCACGACAGACATGAATTTGAATTTCATACTATCAAAAAAGCTAATAATATGGTTTTTTACCATCATCAAACAAGGGGAAAATCTAAAAATCTTGCTAATTTATAAAGTTTAATATTTTACAGGGGACATAACATTTTCAGAGAGATAAGGTAATTCTAGCCCTTGTTTGATACAAATTATTTTTAAAATTCATTTTTCTCTTTTCTTTTTAACCACGATTTCTTCAATAATATGATATTATACACAAATTCAAAAAAAATTCTTATTTTTTAACCACATATTCTTAATCAATCTATTATTCTAAAATGCATTCTTCAGACATAACGTGTATAAAACAAGCTCAAGAATAAATCTTAGATGGGAACCAGTGCTAGCTTGGGGAGCTCTCATTGGTCGACATCTCTTCTCATCTGACACGGAAATGTACATTAAAGACACGCACATTGCATTGTATGTAGCAATACAGAGTGATGAGTGATGTGTTGTTGAATGACAACATCATAGTCGAGCACAACTTATAGAATGTTTTATAGATCATGAAATCAAGTATACTCATCCTCTTCCAGGCTTGACTGACATGACTAAACAAGAGTATGATCAACAATTGACTTTGCAAACTCTTCGACTAGTATTCACTAGATGTTTCTTAAGATTATGTCAACTCTTCGAAGTGTGAAGGAACTGTAAACATGTGGCCAAATTAATGACCGTAATATCATGTAGGTGTTATGTGTTTTGTGGTAAATAATGAGTCTTTGCACGTTCTATCTCCTCTAAGCCCCCAATTAATGCTTGCTTTTATGATTAGGTTAAGCAATATTCCTCGTTTATTTTTCATTAAATATCTTCCTTCCATTGTAGACCTTATATGAAGGGAAAAAAAGGAAATAAGAAATAATATCTTTAGATGATTTCAAAACCTTTTATATATATATATATAGCCGCAGTTTGGCTAACATTATTTCAAATTATAATTTTTGAAATAGTATATTTTAGAGAATGTGTGGTTGAAAAAGAAGAAAAATATTTTTATTTACGATTAATATTATTTTATGAAAGATTGTGTGGTTGAAATAAGAAAGAGAATAACAATTTTTTTGGATAATGGGGCCAAACGGGGGCATAATAAACAAATCATTAGGTTAGGGTAAAATTCACATTGCTTTGATATGAAACAATAATCAACATATGCAAGGTTTTGTGCTACAATAATAATATTGATATTCTAAGATGGAATCCTAATATTGATCATAGCTCAAATAAACAATTTGATTATTTAAAGTTCGAATGAGTAGTGGAAGGATTAATATTCTCAAACAAACCATAAATATCTTATACGAGGGATAAATCTCACATTACTTAAATGCACCTTTTAGAATACAACGCCAAAACTCAATACATGTCATCACACAATGCTTTGCGATAACAATTAGCGAAAGTCACATATCAATAATATGGATAGACCATTTTTGAAGTAAATTAGAGGTGTTTTGAGGAAGGGGAAAATACCATTAATTTGCTGCTGCAGTTCTCATGGCAACATCTTGAAAGCTGCTCATTTTCAAGCTACCCATATGGAATATTCTCACAAATCTTAACAGTGTAAAATTTCCTGTTTTCTAGCTATTCTTCAAATTGGCTATAGCAAAGTAATAATAAATAGCTAACCCTAGACCTAGTAGGCCAATCAACCTCAAGAATATACTAAAGTAAAATCTAAAGGCAACCAAGCCGAAGTTCCAAATCCAAGTCTTCCTTTGGTTCACGAATTGGGCAAATTTCTGATTTCTTGAAAATTTCACAGTTTTTTTCTTGCTCTAGATTTTTGACCCTGGAAAGTGATTTTGAGGTTTTCACCTTCACCAATTTTTTTGTTAACGGCCTCGAATGATTTACTGGAACAGCACCTTTACCCCATCTCTTTTCAGTGAAAGTGGCAGAAAAACAAGAAGGCATATAGGAAAGAGAGGGAGGAAATATTTGAGGTAATGTGGAATTAAAAGGTGGAAATTTTGCCAATGTAGATGAGGATGAAATGCTAGGGTTAGGGTTCATATTTTGATTAGGGTTTGGTTCAAGATTAAGGTTTAGAAGTGAATACTGACCGTTATCGCTTGGTGGAGACTCTTTCATTCTGGCTCTTTCTCTCCTATGAACATTCATATGACCACCAAGAGCTTGAGCAGATTTGAACTCTCTCTTGCAAAAGTTGCAAGTATAAAATCTTGGTGGCCATGAAAATTCACCAAGTAAATCTCCTCCTCCTATGCACTCAGTACTGCAAAAATCCAATGAATCTGTTACCTTCTTGACATTCATTTCTTTCATGCTTCAGCTACAAATGCTATGCCTTCAAGTAAAATCTGTTTCTCCATGATTTCTGATGATAAAGTCAGTCCAAGCAAGATTAAGATGAGAGAGAGAGAGAGAGAGAGAACAAGAAGAGAAGTTAAAAGATGAGTCACTTATTCGGGAGATGGGATGATGTCAAAGAGCTTGGACATGTGACACGCATAAGACACGATGTTGACGTGTTTCGTGAGGCGACATATACTAAAGGGCAGTATTAACTAAGAAAAATAAAATTTTATTAATTGTATTATGTTAATATTGCATATTAAACATATGTTCTCTGTTCTAGTGTGTGTAGCAAGAGAGAAGTCAAAGGGTGAGTCATTGACTCTAAATATGTGGGATGATGACAAAGCGGTTTGGGACACATACGAAGCTGTATTGTTGATGACATGTTCGATAAGGTAAATAAAACAATAACCAATAGTATTTTTTGAAAATACAAACATGGGATGAGAGAATAAGGAAAACCTAACCAATTCAACACATTGGGAATTGAAGAGAAAACTTTGACTCTAAACATTGCGTGCCATTGTCATGCACCTTGTAAAATACTGTATTGGTTGATCATGATATCTTTAATGTTCCTCAGTTTTAATAATAATTAGTAAAATGTCCTACAATCTTGTTTTTTTTTTTACTGTATATGATCATCCAGTACTATATACCAAATATAAATGGTCTCTTCCACGATGTGTTGGGTGGTGTAGGGGGTTTGCAGATTACACAGAAGTAGAGGCCATCAATTTCCAAGCCAGAACTGAGAAGTTCTATTGGATGGAATTAATGAGTGCATGTTCCCTATGTTTGGTCATTACTTGCTAAATGTAGAGCCTGGCCAAGCCAATTTTCCAGTTTGGGAAACAGACCTAGTGGATGTTCCTGACTCTTCTTCATATTTGTCTGTCACTCTTTACGTCATATTCAGTAAAATAATTATATAACTGCATTTGGTGAACAATTTCCCGTGCTTTTTATCATAAAAAATTTATTGGGATCTAGATTGGTCCACGGGAATAATAGTAATTGATGCCACCGAAAAAGTGAACTTGTTATGGTCTGGATTTCTTCTAGTTACGAATCCAAAATGTTGAATGTGTGGAGTTATCTTTCTTCTTGAACACAAATTGACATTCTCGGCATGGTCTTTGGAGTAGAAATTTCGGCTTTGTTAAAATTATTGTTAGGTCTAAAGTCTTGACAAGTTCCGTGTCAAAATATCATTTAGTCGAGTTGTAATTTGGTTGAATTGACGGATGTTGGTAGTTGCTTGAGAGTGCAAGATGTGTACTCAAGAAGGCGATCATCAATGAACTTCAAGTGAGGGCTCGAGTAAATTTTTCAGAACAAGTACGCCTAATATATGTCCAAAGGGCGCTTGAGTGCCCGTCTTTACGGGAAAACCCTACAAAATTCTCTACCGAATATCCTTCAAAGTTGTGATGAGTATGAGAGGTGACAAGAGTTCCGATTAAGGAAGAACAAGTTCCTTCTTGGTGATCCACAAAGGGAAAAAAGTCGAGATGCTCTAGAACTGGTGCTGGATCGCACAACCGAAGAGTTCTTTGGTGATTATCGATTAGAAGTTATAATCTACTGAGCTTTAGTTCTATCTAGATCATATATGTAAATTCAATCTTTTCTAATAGATCATTTACTGGCACAGGATATCAAGAGGTTTTTTTCTTTTAAAGAAGAGTTCTTCAAGGTTTTTCCTTCGTAAACAATTCTCGGTGTTATCTGCTTTTAAGCATTTACCTACGTGCTTTACAATAGCCGTGCTATAAATTGATTTCGATACATCTTGATTTAATAATTTTTGACGTGTTGCAAGTGATTGGTAATCATCTTCTTGAAATTGTGCAATGGCAAACGAGTGTAACTCTCTCCTTGAAATTGAATCCCCCTAAATCATGTGTTCTTTAATTATTTTGATTTCATGTTTTACGTTTGCTCTCGATACTATAAATCTGAATTGAAGCCTTCTCTCCAATAACATCTTCACAGGTCTACAATGACGCATAATTACCCTACAATTAGGTTTAGTTTGTTATTGAAAATACTGCAAAGATTAATTCATGCAATGATGACAAATAAGTTATGAGTAGTAGTAATTATAATCAGCCGCAGCTAAATTCATTAAAAAAACTGTGTTAAAAAACTTTGCTTTTTGCAGAAAATAAGTAAGTTTTGATAGAGCAGCCAAACAAACAAAAGATTGCACTACATTTTGGAGAGATTTAGTGAGTGACTGGTAGCCAATGAAATGAATCAATCCTATTCCAGATGTAGTTGCAGTTTTCTTAGGTTACACAGCCCAAATTGCAGGAATTTGTCAACAGTGTAAAACAAAAACAGGTACAGATACTTCCAATCAAACCTCTTTTTAAATCCAACCAAATATTTGAAGGGTCAAAAAGCTCAATCGAGACCAAATAATTTCGTAAGCCATGGTCTCAAAGATAATTAAATTCAGATATATGTCATGCTCCTTGTCAAAATTTGATCTTTAAGAATAATGCTATCTAACATTGACGTTTGACGGTACGGGAGTCGACATTATATGATAAATTACATTAATGTATTGATATATCATATGTTAAATGTCACTGATATTAGATAACATTAAACCCCTAATCTGCCAATGTCTTGCTTATTCAAAGCTTGTTTGGTACAACTTCAAATCAAATTAAAATTAAAAATATAGTCGTTATTGAGTTTCACTCGTCTAATAAAAGTCAATCATAACTACTAATTTTTCAATTTTAATACGATTTTAATTTCTATTGCCCTCATTATTTGTTGTTGGGTAGGTATCATCTCAATTTTTTAAGAATGATGTTCGAGCTATAACTGAATCGATGTTTTATTTTTCTAATAGAATCTTCCCATCAAAGCGATATCATTTTAACCCAAAAAGAAATGTAGAAGAAAGGCATAATTACTTGACCAAAACTTCAAGAAAAGCAAAGAGGCATAATGATTTTGTTCTCCTCTTTTAATTAGCAGACCCCTTCGGTGGCCTTTTTTTTGTTGTTGATTGCTGTCTTGTCTGAATAGCACTTTGGTTTTGTTCAGGAAACAGTAATTTACATTGGAACTATCAAAACTTTGTCACTTTTATGTATGCATGGAATAATTTGTACAAATGAATTGTTTTACGAGTTACGTTTTAGTTTATGATTGGTGGAAATGTTGTATTAATCCACGAGATGCTATTTGTGAATTTTGAGGTGATAAGAAATAAAGCGAACATTTCACATTTTTGTGCCCATGTTTAAAAAACTCGTTTTTATTAAAGAAAAAAAATCATTTTCAAATCACGTTCTCTCAATAAAATGATTTTATAATTTAAGATTATTCTTTATTTTTTAATCAAACGAATATTCTCTTAAAAAAACATTTATTTTTTAAAAATAGGCTCAAACTAAACGATAAATACTAGAAAAAATTACATATGGTCCACGGTCTTTCAAAAAACATTATAAATCTACCCAAGTCTACACATAAAAGAGGCTAACTTTTGCCAATGTTCAAAGAAGACATGTGTCAACCTCTAACCATCGTCAACACCTTTTTTTTTCTCCTTTCACACAACATCACCTCATCTCCATTTTCGCATGCTCTTTTCCTTCCACACATAACCATCACCTCATCCATTTTCACACACAAACTCAAAAAACTCTAGCCATTTGATGAAAGCAAAATAATAATTTCATTTAATTTCTGATTTGTTCGTTTTTGGCGAATTGTTAGTCTAATTTGATTGGAAACGGGCCGATGATCACAACGCGTGGTCTTTGGCCTTGATGCACGTCAAATTTTGGGCAAATTCCATCGTTTAGGCCCTCAATTAAGCGTTTTTGCCGTTTATGGTAATTTTTATTTTGACAATATCTTAATCAAATAAACTCGGATTTGATTTCCGTTTGTTGGGGAATGATCCTGATGATTAGGAGAATCAAGATCCGTCATTATCTCAATTTTTTTCCATTTTTGGGAAAAAAATAATTTTTATTATTAGGTAACTTCTTTCCGAATTTTCTTAGGGTTTCACTATTTAAATTTGTAAGCCCTTTGAGGCAACTCAATTTTGAATGAAATAAAGTTTTTTTCTTGAATTTCTCTTGATTGAAATTCTTTTTGTGAGATTTTTGTCTTTTCTATAATCTTCCACTGCATCACCATTCCATCATTCTAATTTGCCTCACCCGTAAAAGAAACAATTTGCTTAACCGTAACGCCGCTCATCTCTTGATCTCTCATGAAGAAGTTATTTGACTGACCTTGAGCAAGATCTTCTCATACAAATCATTCACCCTTGGTTTGAATCTACAAAACAAAGAATTTATGTTCGTCCAAGGTCGATTTCCTTTACCACAACTAGGCCCAGTTTGACCATTTATATTATTCTAATCACTACCCCTTTTATTGGTATGATTATTATTTCTTTTGCAAATTATTTCAAATATTCCTAGTGGGTTTCTAATTTATGGATTTGATTGGTTTTATTTGTTAATTTTTTGTTGCAATGGCAGTTTTGTGCCCCTTGTATTACTATTACCAGAATCATTCGGTGAATTATTTTTTGCTCGGATTTCTCACTGCTTCTGTTGCATTCATGATGGGCTTGACTTGTGCATTCTCCGGTGGTAAATGATTTTGTTCTTCATTCATTTATTTATTTTCATGTCTTTTTTAATAAAAAGTTGGTAATTGAGATGGAGGTTTTGGATATCATCTTGTTGTTGTAGTTATATATTGTTGATTGGAGTACGAGTTGCAAAGAAATTCAAGAAGCCTTCTTTTACTAGAAATGAACTTTAAGTTGTGGCTTTATGACAAAATTTGCATAGTATGATGTCAAGTAGTAATATCCTCTATATGTATAGTTTTTGTCTGCAAAATTTGTTCACCTTGCTTCTTTTACACTTAACTGCTTATTTTATTTTGGGGGTTACTCAAACTTTGGAAATTGCATGTATTGTGTAATAGATGTGATGGATTTCAAATTCTTCAATCTGTAGTGTGCTGTCGCAAGCACCCAAAAATAAAACCTTAACTTCTAAAAAACAAATGTAGTAGTGGAAGCAATGGTCATTCCCATAAAAAATTATTAATCTAATTTTATGCTATCTAAACCATGATAGGGGGTTTTGATTATACACAAACAACTTTAAATAAATCAACTAATGAATGACTCAAATTAAAAAAAAAATGAAAGTAATCAAAAGAACAAACTTTGGTCTAAATCTACATCCACCATTGAAATTTTACAACTCATCATAGATGCAAATACATATTAATTCTCACTTTGAGTATTCACTGTTGGATTTATTTTCCTATTTCTCCTTAATTGTAGTTAATTAGAAAATAAGCGATCCAATTAACCCTAATTACTAAACAACCCAAGACAAGCGCTATGAATTTAATCTAGTAACCGACTTAATAATTAGAGAAATCGATTAAACTAAATAATACAATCACAAGCGATTGTATTTAATCTAGTCAAACGCTCTTCCCAGAATTTAACAATTTCCAACGCAGCAAATCATTAAACCCTAGTTGCTTCATAAATTAAAGAGATCAAACAATTATTGATTTGATATTTAACTTAGCGATAGATTGCAACAAATAATAAAATAGTAGGCCTCCTAGCAATTAAACGCAACAATCATGAAAATAAGCATAGAAAAACATTCAATACTCAAAACATGAATTAAACAATAAAAATAATTTAGATCTCAGTGTTGGATTGATTCCGAAGTTTCAGTTTCCTTCGACCAAGTACAAAAATTTAGTTACTCATGAGAATTTTAGCACAAAATATGAGAAAAAAAGGGTATGGGGGCATGCGTGTGTTTTTTGGACAATTTTAGGATTTAAAAAACGTTTTGAAATTTGTTTCCATAAGTGTTTTAGTCAAATTCGAAAACCAGATTTTTCGCACCGGAAGTATACTATGCGACCGCATAGTACAAACTCTTGCGACTGCATAGTTCATTCGAAACACGACCTTCAATTCTCAGTTACCATGTATTCGACTGCATAGTTGTTAATGCTATGCGACCGCATAGCATTGATAACTTTGCAATTATTTCGTTTTAATCCTCAAACTTCATTTTCTCGATTCTTGGTTTCTTTTCTCATTTTTCATTTTTTCCAATTCTTCACGTCTTCTATCAATTGGTCTTCAAATTTTTCACATCTTTGTTTTACTTTCCGAGTCATCCTTCAAATATTTGTATCTTGGTCCCTGAACCTTGATTTTAGTTCACTTAAGTTCTTTTTTGCTTGTTTCTTCTAAATTCCACCATATTCATCCAATTGTAATCTAAATCAAAATATAAGAATATTGAGTACATTTAGAAATTAATTAATCACAAAAGCATAGGATAAAGAAATAAAAAATATAGCATTTTACATTCTCATCAATCCGTCAAAACTTAATTTCTGACGCGACGTTTCTTCTTTCTCTTTTAAAATGGGGAGTGAAAATTATACTTTCTTCTATTTTTCAAGTTACGATATCCTGATGGCTTATGTGTTCACTTGTTTCAGGAAAAGTACATGAAAGTTGTACTCCGATAAATCCAAATGTTATACCAGTCTAACTGGTAAGAAAAACAAGAAAAAATTTGGATCTCTGAATGTGAGATAGTAAGGAACTTTGGAAAGGCCTATTCAAGTGAGTCTAAACTGACTTACATTTGTCTTTTCATGTGAATGTTTTCCCTTTTTCCTAATAACTTGTGTTGTGTATAATGGTTTATATTTGGCAATATTAGGGTTTTTGAAGTTATATAAAGCTTCATTTGTTTTGAGTATCAGAATTGTGAGTTGTCAAATTTTAAGCCCTAAGGTCTCGGTAAAAAAAGTGTTTTCAATTTGAATATTGTTTGTCGATAAGCTATTCACAAAATAAGTAGGCTTACATTAGAATACTCAACGCTTTCTACGTAAATTTGACAGTGACTACACTTTATATTTAATGTATATAATAAATGATAAAAGTTGTTAATGAAGGAATTGTTCAGTTAATTTGTTGGTATATTTCAGAGTTATCTCTGAAATATTGAATACCAAGACCATGTCATGTCTTATGCAGTTATGCTGTTTTTTGACACATAGGTACAAAACTATTAAAGTGGTCCATTTTTTTTTTTATATGTTTCACAAATCATTTGCCCGAACACATCGGGTTGAGACTTAGTTTAACTGGTCTATCCAGGAAATATAAGGGTCCCCGCCTGATTTTGTTTTGTTTGTGCATTTTTAAGGTGATCCTGATGTCCAAACTTCCCAAGCATTGGAGGGAGTTTTCATTCATTTAGGGGACAACCCATTTGAATTGATCAAGGATTCAATTAAGTATGTTTCCTCAACTGTCAATAAGATTTATTTACTTATTAAGGTGGTTCAAAGTGAAAAACTCAAGATGGTGCTCAGTTTGTGAATTGCATTTTGGGGGTTTTTTGTGAATCTGGAGATCACGTTCGATGTGCAATCCTTCAAAAGTCAACATGAGAATTTTTGGTGTTGTAAACTTTTTTGGACATAAACTCTCGATTCACATGATAATTTTGCTTCATTTTCTCTTGTAAAACAGGACTTCAAATTTTCATATAATCAAAATGTGTGTTATGTCACGACGAGTAGAACCAGCATAAGAAAATCTATATTTCTTTTGGGCTTCAAGATATAATTAAAAAATCACTCGTTTTAATATCAAGGAATCATAAATGAAAGTAAATGTTGAAAGTTACACATCAACCTGTTATTTATGGCTCTATGGTCTATCAACGTCATCCTATCATTTCTACATACACTTATTTTTAACATTGACCAACTAACGTGTAATGCACGTTCATCTCACTAGTCTTTATAAAATGCACTAAACATTCCTAGTGTTTAATTAAGTAGGCACGATTCGTCCAGTTGATAGAATCTGTCCAACTGGCTGATGATTTGCGCTTTTGAAAATGTTTAGGACTTCCGTTGCAATTTTTTACTTAGTTTTTCATTAAGCTACGTTCTTTTCTTTTCTTCCCCCTTTTTTTTGTGTGTGTGTTTATTTATAGGGGAGGGAAATTTATCATTTTACATGATCTTAACGGACAAATTGGACGGACAATCCATGCCTATAATTACTTAAGTATTTGGAAGTCTAGTGCCTTTTTTAAAGGTTGGGGTAGATCCGTAACGTTTTTGAAAGGTTGAGGAACAAATATTCAATTTTTCCTACATATCATACTACACCCTCCAACTCATGAAGATACACTTATTTATATTTTCACACAAATAAGAAAATGTAATTAGCTCATGTTTGTCTATCACTCTGGAAAAGCTATTTTTTCTAAAATTCATTTTTAACCACACATTCTCACAATAAATATTTTGCATGTGAATTCAAAATTTTTTCATCTTTTTTAACTACACATTCTCCAAAAATGACGCTGGACAGAATAGTGATTATTCTACAGGCTGGAACCAATTGACAAATATAGAGAAGAACGCAAGAGAAATGAAAAAATTCTTTATTATTCAACAACTGAACAAAAATAATCCACAAGTCGGGTTAAATAGTTAGAAAATATTAATTATCGAAATTTTGCCAAAAATAGCAAAATTCTATTATTCATACCAAAACGAAATACGTAATGAAAGGAAGAAGATCCCAAAAATCTGGCTAAATTTGAGACCGTAATCTATGTCAAAAAGGAAATCGAAATATTACTAAAAATGACAAAAAAATAACTTAAATTGATGATTCGAATGGGAAAACAGCTGAATTCGGCCTCGAAACCGATGCACACGAGCATAGCTGGGTGCCCACAATGTGCGCGCCGGAAAGAGCTTTCTGAATTGGGTCATGGGCGTGATTTTGACAACTGTAGCCAAAGTTATGGCCAAAATACCGAAACGTGTCCAAAAGCGGCCCCAATTAGGAAAGATCGATAATTACTTGTCATTCTTGCGCTGATCCGCCAACTCATGGTATCTCAGCGCCATTAACGACTATCAGACAGTTCAGCTTCGTCTGGCTCGAATCCCTCTGCATCAGTCGCCCCGGGTTGGAAAGAACTCGTCCTCGAGTTCACATGAGTATCTTCAGAATCCACAAAGCAAGGACTTAGGTGCTTCACATTGAATACATCAGAAGTCTTCAAATGGCTGGGGAGGCGTAGTCGATAGACATTGTCGTTGATCTTCTGCAGAACCTCACAAGGGTCAATCTTTCGCTCTTGAAGCTTGTTATTCTCCCCAACAGGAAAACGATCACGAGTTAATACCGCCCAAACAAAATCACCAACTTCGAAAACAACCCGACGACGGTGACTGTCAGCCTGAACCTTGTACTTGGCATTACTCTCATGAATGGCTAACTTCACTTGTTCATGGATACCTCGAAGATGTTCTGCCATCTCATCCGCCTTCTGACTTAGACGACCCACACGTGGAATAGGGGCTAAGTCAAGTACCCCAGAAGGAGCCCGACCATAGACAATCTCAAATGGACTCATCCCTGTGGTTCTATTCTTCGACCTGTTATATGCAAATTCTGCCTGTGGTAACGCCAAATCCCACTGCTTTGGCTTCGTTCCTGCCAGACCCCTCAAAAGATTACCCAAACTCCGGTTCACCACCTCGATCTATCCATTTGTCTGGGGGTGGTAGGCGCTGCTGAAATTTAACCGCGTCCCCAGTTTCTCCCATAAACTTTTCCAGAAACAACTCATGAACTTGGTGTCACGATCAGAAGTAATGGAATGAGGCACACCATGTAAACGCACAATTTCTTTAATGTAAAGATGGGCAATCCGGGTAGCATCCATTGTTTTTCGACATGCTATGAAATGGGCCATCTTTAAAACCCTGTCAACCACAACAAAAATAGAATCCGAGGCCCATTGGGTACGAGGTAGTCCCAAAACAAAATCCATACTGACATCAATCCAAGGAGCTTCAGGTACTGGTAGAGGTGTATAAAGGCCCGCATTAGTAAGAGCCCCTTTTGACTGCTAACACACACAACAACGCCCAACATGATGAGCCACGTCACTACTTAATTTGGGCCAGAAATAGGTAGAGGAGACCAATGCCAGTGTCTTATCTCACCCAAAATGTCCCATGTTATGAAGTTCACTAACAATATGCTACCTTAGTAAACAATCTAGAACGCACAATCGTAACCCAAGAAACAGATAGTCATTACGTAAAATGAAATCATGTCGTTGGTTGTTAGTTACCTCCTGAATTATCTTCCCAAAGGAAGGGTCTGCAGCATACATATCCGGAAAGGCCTCAAATTCGACAACGCTGGTGCTTATGGTGGTAGGAAAGGAGGTACGACGGCTCAAGGCATCTGCGACACGATTCAAACTCCCAGCTTGATGTCTTAGTGAAAAAGTGAACTCCTGCAAGTACGCCACCCACTTGGCATGTCGTCTACTCAGTTTGTGTTGTCCATTGATATACTTCAGCACCTCATGATCAGTGATAAGAACGAACTCCCTCTGTATCAAGTAATGACGCCAATGCTTCAAAGACTGAACTATGGCATAGAATTCGAGATCATAGGTTGAATAGTTTCTCTTGGATCCTGATAGCTTCTCACTGAAAAATGCCACCGACGCCCCTTCTGACTCAAAACACCACCAATGCCAACTCCAGATGCATCACAATTAATTTCAAACACCTTTTCAAAATCTGGAAGTACCAAAATTGGAGCATTTGTCATCCGTTGCTTGACCAACTGAAAACTGGCTTCTGCTTCATCCAACCATTTGAATTCACGTCCCTTAAGACATTCTGTGATGGGAGCAATCAAAGTGCTGAAGTTCCTGATAAACCGACGGTAGAAGGATGCCAATCCATGGAAACTTCTGACATCGTGCAAATTTTTCAGCTTGGGCCATCCCAATATTACATCTATCTTCGACTGATCTGCAAGAACACCATCAGTAGACACAACGAAACCAAGAAAAGTAACAGAAGAGGTGAAGAAATAACACTTCTTCCGATTAACGAACAGGAGCTCAGTCCTCAACATATCAAAAACTGCACGGAGGTAATCAAAGTGTGATTCCCACGTCAGACTGTAAATAAGGATATCATCAAAGTAAACAACCATCGGTATTATTCTTACTAGGCAGTAGAGCATAGACCACATCTTCACACTCAATCACTCCCAAAAAATTGGACATAAAAAGCAAGTTGGCACTTTTAGCTATCGGGGCAGGAGTGATTTCTTCTCTACGTGGCGCCAACACAACCCTCTTCCCTTTAATACTAAGGGAATAAGTATTTTTCCGTCCATCATGAACAACACTGCGATCATACTGCCAAGGTCGACCCAACAATATGTGACAAGCATCCATCGACACAACATCACACCAAGCATTGTCAAAATATTTCCTGCCAATCGAGAAAGATACTAGACATCGCTTTTCGACTGATACTGCACTGCCTTTATTCAACCACGACAATTTATATGGCCTGGGATGCCGATCTTTCTTCAACTGTAATTTCTGGATAGCTTCTTCAGACACTACATTTTCACAGCTTCCGCTATCAATGATTAGTTTACAGACCTTATCCGCTACCGTGCAGGTTGTGTGAAAGATGTTGGTCCTCAACCAGTCGTCCCCTAAATCGCCTTTGGGGGTCAATAGACTCTTATGCAAGACTAGAGTTTCATGACCGTCCCCATACAGCATTCCTTCGTCTTCATCATCGTCATATATGGGCTCTCCAACCTCCTCAGTCTCGTCTACAATTTCTTCATCAATTAGGAGATTTTTACCTGTCCGATTAGCTGGTTTGCTGCAATCAGTTGCTCGATGTCCCTGTTCACCGCACCTGGAGGAGCATCTAATACCCGAACCAGGATTATCCCGTGGTGGCTGTTGAGTCAGACGAGGTGCTTGAGGGCGAATGGGCTGGCTACCTTATCTTCTGACAATCGGTTTCCTACTCTGCTATTTCTCTACAGCAAGTGCACGCTGGTATGCTTTCGAAACAGTCCACAGCGAGTGAAGGCTAAGGACATCTTGTATGGACTGTCGTAATCCTCCCAAATATCTCGCTACCATCTGTTCTTCCGTTTCAAAGAGATCATTCCGAGCTACCAATTGATAGAACTCCTTGGTGTAGTCAACAACCGACCTTATGCCTTGCCTTAGAGAATGAAGCCATTGAAATAAAGTTTGTGTAAAGCCGAAAGGAAGAAAGTGACATTTCATCTTCTTCTTCATTTTCTTCCAATCTATGATTTTGGCTTTACACTGCCTACTGCGTGAACGTCTCAACTGCTCCCACCATGCAGATGCTCTTCCCTTAAGTTGGATGGTATCTAACCTTCTCAACTGCTCCCACCATGCAGATGCTCTTCCCTTAAGTTGGATGGTATCTAACCTTACTTTGACATGATCTGGAACCTCCTTATACTCAAAGATACATTCCACTTCATTCAGCCAATCAACAAAACCTTCAGCCTGTAACGTACCAGAAAATTCTGGTAGATCCACCCGAAATCCGAAATCTACATGATGATCCTCCCGACCACGATGCTCCCAGACTCGAGGAGGATTGTGATACGGGTTTTCATAACTGGTATCGAACTTGTGACTCCCCAGTTCGCGGTCACCGAGATCCTGCGCCGCCAGCGCTGAGTTAACTCTGCTACTTGCCTCTGTAAGTCTTCAATCGTCACGTCTTGAACATTACGATCACGGTGTGGAACTTTCTCATTCGGAACCTGCCCTTTATGACCACGACCTCGACCACCAACCATGATTGACTAATGAAATCTAGCCCAAAAAGATGCTGATGCTCTGATACCAACTGACGCCGGACAGAATAGTGATTATTCTGCAGGCTGTAACCAATTGACAAATACAGAGAAAAATGCAAGAGAAACACCAAAAGAAACGAGAAAATTCTTTATTATTCAACAACTGAATGAAAATAATCCACAAGTCGGGTTAAATAGCTAGAAAATATTAATTATCGAAATTTTGCCAAAAATAGCAAAATTCTATTATTCATACCAAAACGAAATACGTAATGAAAGGAAGAAGATCCCAAAAATCTCGCTAAATTTGAGACCCTAATCTATGTCAAAAAGGAAATCGAAATATTACTAAAAATGGCAAAAAAAAAAAACTTAAATTGATGATTCGGACGGGAAAACAGCTAAATTCGACCTCGAAACCGATACACTCCGAGCATAGCTGGGGGCCCACGACGTGCGCGTCGAAAAGAGCTTTCCGAATTGGGGTCATGGGCATGATTTTGACAATCGTAGCCAAAGTTATGGCCAAAATACCGAAACGTGTCCAAAAGCAGCCCCAATTAGGAAAGATCGATAATAACTTGTCATTCTTGCGCTGATCCGCCAACTCATGGTATCTCAGGGCCATTAACAAACTATCAGACAGTTCAGCCTCGTCTGACTCGGATCCCCCTGCATCAAAAAATAAATCACTATTTTAAAAATTCATTTTTTCCAAAAAAAAAAAAAAAAAAAAAAAAAAAAAATATATATATATATATATATATATATATATATATATATATATATCTTTAATGGGCATCAAACATGGTTTTAATATAGGAATAATGTTATTCATAGTCAATGATTGCAATAGTTAGAAAATATAATATTTTTCTTACATTTTTCCTAATATACTCCTATATTGAATAATGATTAATTTATATTTGTTGATAACAATATATATTAAATATGAGTATATTAGAAAATTAAAAAATATTGATACCTTCAATAAGAAACCTGGCCTATAAGTTGAGATAGAAGAAAAAGGAAACCAAACATATTTTTATGAGACAGAGCTGGTGAATTAAGATATTTGTAAAGTCTACTTTGACTATAGTTCAAGTCAACAATTGCCATGCGTTTTAAAAAAAAAAAAAACCCTCTGATTCATGCATGCTCTACTTGGCTCAGGAGATATGGCTCAAGCTTTACTCTTATAATTGGGTCGTTATGGTACAAATTTAGTGCCTAATTGTCCATGGGATAATAATAGTATATTGTACACGAATCAATGGTTCACTTTTTTCAAGTAGTGGAGAAGATAATCGAAACATTTCATTGAAAGATTCTTCTGACAAAGATGGGTTGTCAAGAATATAAAAAATGTAAGATCATACAGGAATGATAGTCCGAGTTTGCATCTCTTTCAAAATCCAAGGGTCCCTTATATGAGATTCCTAATGATAAGGATTAGGTTAGCCCTTGCGAATAACTTCAACATGTATGTCATTTCAATCCTTTGAACAGGATACACTAAAAGAAAATGAAACAAAATCCATGGACGGCGGAGCCAAGGGGGGGCCTGGTGGGTGCCTGGCCCCCCCCTCCCATTTTTGACCAAAAAATTTTTTTTAATCTTTTTAAATTTTTTTATTGAAAAATGTATGGTTAAAAAAAATAGAGAAAAATGTATTATAATTTTAATGGACCCAAATGGGAGCGAAACATGAGTTTCATATATGTGAATTTTCAAGATATTACTGAGATGTAATAAATTTGCACAGAAAGATAGGGGAAAAAACATATTTGTTTCTTTAATCTAACAATGTCCTTATCCAAATTAAAAATAAGAAAATGAGAATTGGAATTCAATTTAACTTATAAAGAAAAGGGGTATGTTGAAAACTGTATATTTGTTTTTTGCTTACAGAAAGGTTTTTATAATTTTTGAGAACACATAAAGTACCAATAAAGATTGAGGAGTGAACACGATTACTCTTTTCAATAGTCATCTATTCATTGAATGGCTATTACAATGTAAATTTATTAGCACTATCTTTCTATGGCACTCAAAAAAAGAAATGAACATTGCAACTTGATTGGGTGAACTTTAAGTCATTTTTCACTGGTTATCGAACTTATCAAATCGTTATACCATCTGTTACTCAGTCAGCAATCGTTAAAAAATGGATGACATGGATGATGGATACTCACACCTTGCACCCTTGAATTGTAACTTATGAACAAAGTTAAGTGGCTAGCTGAAACGTCGTGAAAAATATAGTGCCTATCTGATTGGGATTCTCACCGTATTTTAAGCAAAATTTCAATCATTGGAAGTGCAGTGGGTCCCTATGTCATTGTCATTATTGACCCATTTCAATGATCATTTGAATTGTCAAATAATGTGGATGTGTAAAATGACAGCATTATCTCTCCATGATTTTATACTTCCATAGAAATGAAGGATAGAAATGGCCACCGGCAAAATTAAATCACTTTATAATAGTCAAAAATTATAGGCGTCTACAGATTGGCAGAGGTATACCCCACTTCAACGGTACAAAAATCAATTCTTTGTAAAATAGTAGCGCTTCCAAACACACACATAGTGGTTGAAAACATTATAAAAAATAAGAGTCAAAGGTATATTTAGCGTAGCATTTTTTTTCCTCTTATATTTTTCTCATGTGTTTGAATTACTTTAATTAAGTGTGATATAAGTAACATATTGATGTATAGTACATATGTTTATGCAAATTGTATTTAATTTATTATTGTCATTATTTTTATTTGCTAACATTTGAGTGAAGAAATAACAATAATTCCATCTTTACTTTGAAATAATCAATATCATTGTTGTCATTTTTCCTAATTTTTATTTTTTAATGCTCATCGAGAATAGCAATCCTATCAATTCAAATCATAACTCTTAATTTGAAATGAATACGATGCACTTCAAGAATTTAAACATATACAATGAGATATGAGTGTAAATATCACATTGAAAAAATAATTTCTACAATATTTTCCATTGAAAAAATAATCTGTTATCCACATTATTCATTTAGTCTATTTTTTAAATGATTAATGATCGTGTGAAGAATTGTCAAAAACATTTTGTAGTTCAATTATCGATGAAAAACATCTATAATATATTAAAGATTGCATCAAGTGAGAATCACTTTCTGGACGATTTTAGCCCTACTACAATTTAATTATTTCAATAGTATCATACCTTTTGTTTTTCAATATATATTTAATTGAATATTAATTATTAAACATGCACACAAACAAATAATTGAATTGTATGAGAACAATCAAATTGATTCATGAACATAAAATTTAATTAATTTGAATCAATGAATATAGAAAAAGAATAATGTATATACATTTTAAAAAAATGGGTGTAAGTGAACCAACATGAAATTTGATTAATTTAAATTAATATATGTAGAAAAATAGTAATTTATATACATTTAAACAAATGGGGTGTACATGAACCAACATGAAATTTAATTAATTTGAATTAATAAATATAGAAAAAGAATAATTTATATGCATTTAGACAAATAGTGTTATATAATAGATTAAATGAATAATATTCAAATTAAATAATTGTACATAAACTTGAATAATTTATCTATTCTGATAATAATTGAATAACTCTCAAATTATATGATCTTTAATAATTTATATATTCCTAAAATAATTTATGATAAAATGAATAATTTTGAAAATAAATACACGTTCATGAACTTGAATAATTTATTTATTCCTATAATAATTCAATAGCTCTGAAATTATGTGTACATGAACTTGATGATTTAATATATATATATATATATATATATATATATATATATATATATATATATATATATATATATATATCTATATATAACGGAAAAACTAACGGAATTTGTTGTTTTAACGGATTATGTAACGAAATTTCTTGTTTTAAACAGGCAGTTGCACTTTCGTTCAGTATTTTTATCATAACTTTGTATTTCGATGTTCGATTGAGGTGATTCAAAATGCGTTGGAAAGCTAACCCATCTGGCGACAACTTTAGTTCAGACATCATTCTCCAATTCGATCACTTTCTATGCCAAAAATATGTCTCAATATAACGGATTATGTAACGGAATTTTTTGTTTTAAACAGGCAGCTGCATCTTCTTTCAGTGTTTTTATCATAACTTTGTATTTCGATATCCGATTGAGGTGATTCAAAATGATTTGGAAAGCTAACTCATCTAGCTAAAACTTTGATTCAGACATTATTCTCCAATTCGATCACTTTCTATGCCAAAAATAGGTCTCAATATAACGGACTATGCAACGAAATTTCTTATTTTAAACAGGCAGTTGCACCTTCTTTCAGTGTTTTTATTATAACTTTGTATTCTGATATCCGATTGAGGCGATTCGAATGAGTTGGAAAGCTAACTCATCTGGCTACAACTTTGATTCAGACATCATTCTCCAATTCGATCACTTTCTATGCCAAAAATATGTCTCAATATAACGGACTATGTAACAGAATTTCTTGTTTTAAACAGGCAGCTGCACCTTCTTTCAGTGTTTTTATCATAACTTTGTATTCCGATATCCGATTGAGGCAATTCAAAATGCGTTGGAAATCTAATTCATTTGGTTACAACTTTTGTTCAGACATGATTCTCCAATTCGACCACTTTATATGCCAAAAATAGGTCTCAATATAACGGACTATGTAACGAAATTTCTTGTTTTAATCAGGCAGTTGCACCTTCCTTTAGTGTTTTTATCATAATTTTGTATTCCGATATCCTATTGAGGCGATGCAAAATGCGTTGAATAGCTCACTCATCTGGCTACAACTTTAATTCAGACATCATTCTCCAATTCGATCACTTCCTATGCCAAAAATAGGTCTCAATATGATATTAAAACACCGGAGCATAACTTTTCAATTGGAAATTGATTTGTGATCATCTTTTGAATAAATTTGATCCCCTTGACATCTTCCTTTATCCAATTGACTCCGAGTACTCTCAAATCTTCATCGTGAGATTTGGCACAACTTTTAAGTATTTACATTTTAGCCCCCGAACTTTGGATCCCTTACAATTTAGTCATTTCTCCAAATTTGTCTACTTTTACTTATTTTCTTCAATCTCACCAACATATATCACAATATCAAAATCACACATCTAATTATTTATCAATTACATAAACATTACATCATTAATTATTTAGAGGGTGTCTGTTTCTGCTTTTCAACAGAAATCAAGTCGTTGGCAACACAATTCATGCCGTTGGGAGCCGCAATTTTGGACCAATTCTCTCACTGTAGGGCTGTAGGTTTAAAAAAAAAACGGTAACATAATCAATTTTCCTTCCTCCTTGCAGCGCGCCCAGACACGCCCTTAATTAACAAAAAAAAAATTACATCTTTATTAATAACAAATTAATTATTAAACAAAAATATTAAATATAAACTAAGTAAACGTGCATTGCACGTTGCTTGCACCTAGTGTATATATATATATATATATATATATATATATATATATATATATATATATATATATATATATATATTAATGTTAATTTTTATCATGCACGTAAATAAATAATTGAATTGTATAAAAAGTTCATTTCACGTAAACAATTTTTTTTAACTATTTTTTATATTAACTGATTTTCAAATGTTATTTTTATAGTGTTTATAAAACATTTCAAAATAACGTACAACGCACGTTTAGCTGATAAATAAGTTTGAACAACTCGACAAATTACCAGATTAAGAACAGTGTTCTTACAGAATTTTTATTTTATTTTATTTGTTTCATTTTTTGGATAAATGGGAAATGTAATGAGACTATAGCACTGAATGACACATCTAACATACCAATGTTACAGCATCCACTAAAGACATTAACCAGGAAAACATACTGACAATGACATACCTCTTGTTTACAAAAACATAAAAAGCCAGCAAGCAATTTTAAAAATGAAAAAAACCAAATTAAAATCAACTTTTTCTCACCAAAAAGAGGGGCCTAAACAAAACTCAACTTCTACTGCAGTAACAAAAGAATAAGAGATATTAGACATCACCACCAAAGTATATTCCTGCCTGCATTAACCGATCAATACGTAACAGAGAAGAAAAATGGATGCATAAAAAATTTATAACCCAATTCAATCATGAAGATTTAAAGCTTAGCTAGGCATTCTCCCAAGTAGAGAGTCAATATCACTTTGTCCTTGAGAATTTCAGGTTCCTTGTACAAAAGACAACTAACATAAGCTTTTCCTCAATGATGTGATTTGCCTGTCCTCGAACCTTCGTTGTCACAGAAATGGCACAGTAGATACTCAATGATCGCCTATTTCAAATTTCTACCATTCTACATTCATTACTGAGGCTGTTAAGGTTTAATGCATCAAGGTATATAATTCGTGATTTTTCAATTAAATTTTCAATTGGACAAGAGTCCTCTATTAGAACAAAATCCGATCCACCATTATAGTTTATCCTCAATTATAGCCTTCTCCCATAATATTGGTGATCCGATCCACCATTATAGCTGATCCTCAATTATAGCCTCTTCCCATAATATCAGTAATTCAATCCATCATTATAGTTAGTTATACTGTATATATTGTTTCCATATCTACACACGTATCTTCTGTATATAAATGAACATCCTCATGGCATATTGCTTGAGGCGTTTCCTTTTCATGGTATCAAAGCCATAATCGGTCAAATCTTTATTGTTTTTCCATGGTTGAATCCAACATCTCTGTGCTTTCGCTTAATACAATAGTTCACATGGTGACCATTAAACTCACTCCCACATTTTCTCTCTTGTGGCATCGCCAATTTGTTCCCTTGCTTGAAAGTCAAGATCTTATGGGCTATTTGGATGGGTCTTTGTCTACACCTGTTCAACTTCGTACTAGCAATGAAGATGCCCTTAACCCTGTCTACAAGACTTGGCACTAGCAGGATAGATTTTTACTCAACATTCTTTATGCCTCCCTCACTGAGGAATGTATGGTTGAAGTTGTTAACTGTACTACTCTCGTGATGCTTGGCTAGCTCTTGAAGTTTCATTTTTGTAGGAGATATTACACCGATAATGTGCATATTATATTAATCAAGAACATACTGCGAAATCGAAATATCATTCGATTTATCGAAATCTGATTTGAGAAGACAAAATAGTGATTACCGACTTCCAATATATCAATATGGATTCATCACTTTTCAATCTTGAACGCGTTTCATTCTTTATTTCAAACCTTGCATGAAATCAAAAGAATATTAGTTACTTTCCGAAATCTGAATATTAAATTAGAATGAAATCAAAAAGAAGAAAGATGAGATGCAAGTGATGCGATCGGTCGAGGCAAGTGTTTGACACTTTGTCCTTAAAATGGATTTGCCCCGCATCGGTACTAACGATTTTCTGGCAATCATCTCCCAGGATACAACGACCGCGTCTAGCCATAGGAGCACTCCAAATGACTTAGACCAACGAACTCGAACGGAGTTCCCTCTCTACCATAACCACGATTTTTTATGTAAGAAATAATTACTTCTACAAAGTGTTTATGCAAAACTAAATTAAAATATGGAATGGAATGATATGGAATTATCAATTGAATTGTTCATCTTTCTTGTTATTAATCCAAACACATGGGGATCTATATATATAATAGTTGGAAACCACACCAAGAGACACATCTCTTAAAATTAAGAATCATAATTATTGGAAGTTACTCACACCAAAAGTCATGATCTCCAAAACTCATGATATTCCATATGAAAAGACTCATCTTTTCATCTACTCATTCTTTGGAATATTCTACAATATTCTATACAATTTTCAACAATTTCAAGCATTTAATCATTTTAAGTTTGGTTTAATTTCTCATTCACCAAACAAAAAATTCCACGTAAACAATCACTTAAATTGGTCACAACCAATTTCGAATTTTCCAACAATTTTCTCACAGTTCAAAAACCAAAGAACTCCAACAAATGCAGCGTGGCAATCGTGTAGTTGTAGAATATGTGTGCTCTTTTCGATCTCTATGTGAACAACTTAGCGCTATTGGCAAACTTGTTGGTGAAACGGATAAGGTTCATTGGTTTCTCCGTGTACTTGGATCTGATTTTGAAATTTTTTCCACTTCCAATTATCACTACCCTCTTTTGCAAATCTGGTTCCAAAAGCTCTTAGTCATGAAATTTTTTCTCGGCCAATCCCTGGGGATTTCCTTTCTCAGTCGGCTATGGTTGTCCAGTGAGGTTTCTCCGTTGATCGTTCTAAACCAGTTCACTCATCTATAACATCAGGACAATTTTCTAAAATCTTTGAGACTCTCTGTCAATGGTGTGGCAAAGTGCAGCACACAACAAAGAAATGCTACAAACTTGGTAAAATACTAAAAAAGGCCAAGGTTGAAGGTCTGCTTGAAGCTTTTGCAGCCACTTCTCTTTATGATTCTTAAGATACTAAGTGGTACACAGACAAAAGTGCAACATCTCACATAACCAATGATGGTGCTGCACTTGACAACTCTGTCCCATATACTAGTATTCAACGGGTTGTTGTAGGTAATGGTCAGGCATTGCCTTTTTCCCACATTGATTCAATCTCTTCTGTTATTGCATTTCATCCCCTTTCAAAATGTTTGATGTTCTTCTCGTTCCTTACATTACTAAAAATCATTTGTCAATTAGTAAGTTAACTTATGAGAATAATTGTTCAGTGACATTTTCTTTTTCTAGTTTTACAATACACTATCTAGCAACAAGAACGATGGTTGGAGTCGGGAGATGTAAGAAAGGGCTTTATATCCTTGACCGTGACCATGCAAGTTTTTTATCCAGTATTTCTCTATGTAATTCTCGTACATATTCTGGTCACACTCAAATTCTAACAATCTTCACCTTGACACGAATTCGACCAAGGAATGAACTGCCTTCTTTAATAATAACAAAAAAAAAATTAATTTCTTCAACCAAACAAAAAATACTTCACCCATTTCAATGAATCCAAACACTACTCTGCAAAATTACCTCATATTCCAAAAAATATAATGATTTTATAATTTACAAAAATAGGTTGTAACACACCCCAAAGCAGAATCAATACCAAATGTTTTTACAGAAAGCTCTTTGTTAGATTGTACACCTTCTACTCCACTTAAAGTATGCTCAACAAAATCAATATCCACATACCCTTTTTCATTGTTCCGTCCCTAACAATTGAATACAATGGCACCGCATGTGATGGTGGCGAAGCCGCATTATCCATATCTCCTGAATTCCACTAACTGTATTATTCAAATCCGACCATTTATGAGCTCCTAAAGGTATTGTACCAAACTGAATGTCCACCATGATCTTGAACTTGTGCTGATTGACTCTTCTTAATTGTGTACGACCCTGCAAGATGTATAATCAAGACCTTTTATATCCTTCCAATACAACTTGGGCATCCTTACAAACTTTCAAAGGTCCACATTCATCAAAGAACTCATAATATTTTGAATCAATGATAGACAACGAGATAAGATTTTTTTTTCAAATCTAGAACATGTCGAACCTAGCCAAGTGTTCTAATTGTCCCATCAAAAAGTTTCGATTTGACTGTGCCAATTCCAGCAACCCGACAAGATGCGTTGTTTCCTATAACCACGACACATTTGGAAACAGTTTCATTGCTTCGCCTGAAATATCTGAATATCTACTTACAGTCATTTTTTCTTTATTTTGCAATTTGTAGTAATCCTTCTTTAAGTGCCCCTTTTTCTTAAAGTAGTTACAAATTTGATTACTGAACTTAAATTTCGATTTGCCACTTCCAGAACTACCATGAGCAACCAGCCCTACTCCATCTCTGGCCTCAGAAACCAAATGTTTCATCTTCTCTTTTGAATACAAAGCATCATACACTTCCTTTATTGTGAGAGTATCACGACTATACAAAATCATGTCTCTAAATGAAGAAAACGAAGCAGGCAACAAACATAATAGGATCAAAGCCAAATCTTTTTCATCATACTCTACTTCCAAAGTTTTCAAATTAACGACGATCTCCTTAAATACAGTCAGATGATCTTCCAATGATCCTCTTTCTGCAACTTGATGAGAGTATAAATGCTGCTTAAGGTTCAACTTATTTGTCAGACTTTTAGTCATGCACAATTGCCCTAACCTCAACCATAAAGCAGCTGGTGAATTTTCTTTCAAAACATCCTGAAGAATAGTATTTGATAGATGAAGATGAATGAAAGAAACTGTCTTCTTATCCTTCCGTAATTTCACCTCCGCGGTTAAAGTTGTGGGCATTTTGTCAATTCCCAGCAACGCATCATCAAAATCCAATTGTACGAGTACTACACGTATCTTAACCTGTCATAGAGAAAATCTAGTACTCTGATCCAAAAGCGAAATGTCATACTTCATGAAATCATCACAAGTAAAACATCTTGAACAAATCAAACTTTACGCTCTTGTGGAACTCCTGAACCTGTCGCTTTGATACCAATTATTGTTGAACAAACCTCCGAATTGAAATGTTGAAGTTATATGACAAATAATAATGAAGTATTTGACCAAGTAAAAAAATAAAGAAGACGAGAATATGGTAAATGAATTAAGAAATTTTATTAACTCAAAAATAACAGAGAAGAGAGAAAATTACAATGGATTCTATAATTCTAGTAATCTATTTTCTCACATTTTAAAGTGTATAGAAGAGCTTAATATTTATAGGGAATACGTAAAGAATGTCAAAACTCACCTAATAGAGTTGTTGATGAAGTAGGATACCATAAAATTGAGTCCAAAACAAATTACAACTCCTAATGAGCTTCCAAAATAGAACTTCAAAATGACATAAGATTCCAATAATATTCCAAATTTGAATTATTCAGACGTGCACTTCAATTAGAATTCTTCAATTATTTCAACAATGAATTCGAATCACACCCAAATTCTAATATCTTCCAATTTCTCTTCTTCATTTGCACTTCTAGTCCTCATCGTGCTCACGTTCTTCCCTCAATTCCTCTTAACTTTCCCTACATATTCAACTTCTTCCACAATATCTTCTTTGCCATTTTCTGAAGTCCCTGAATTCACTTCCGTTTGAGAACTTATAAACCTCAAACTCACTTTCCCCACATTATCCATTTCTTCGCAACTATTTTCTAGAACCCTGATTGACCCCCGAGTCCTCCTTCCACGCACCTTTCCCTCATCATTATTCCTCAATTCTCCACCTTCATTTTCCAGAACCACATCTTTTCCATTTCCAGCCATGCCCCTTCCTATCCCCCAATTTATCGTCAATTGCTAACTCAGAACCCTCGTCAATTCCCACCAATTCCACCTCTCCATCCTCGACCCGCTGCTCTTCGCCTCGGATTCCTCCTAGCTTTACCAACATTATCCTCACCCTCACACCCTGTCACTTCAAATTTCATTCTAATTGACATCAGCTCACCTATCTTGACAACATCACCGTTAGATAGAACACTGGGCTCGAAGGGATCAAGCTTAGCGTCGTTCAAGATGGTGCCATTCGACGACGCAAGGTCCGGATGGTCCAGCAACAGTAATTCGAGGCAGGAAACGGATGTGATTTAGGCCCGGATTGGATTAGTACGAGCTTAGAGTAAATGCTGGCATCTTTGATAGTTATACTGTTTCCAAGGACAACCCGACTGATTTGGATCCGAATCTGAAGTTGAAGATTTGACCGGATAGTGTACCCTTTTCCACTATGAGTTGTAGAGATAGGCCTTGTTCTTCCGCCCCGATGCCGCCCCAGATGCTCGTGCCGCGCCATTGGTTTGGTTCAATTTCTGGACTCCTGTGAGAGATTCAAGAGCTGGACTGAAACAAAATGAAAAGAGAGATTTTTTTTTTTTTTTTTGAAAGTTTGAAAATGATTTCACCGTGGGAATGAGATTTTGCCCCCGCTTGACCCCCATTTTCTTCTCTTTTTTTTTTTTTTCACTTTTTTCATTTCAACCACACATTCTATCAATACAATAATACTATACATAAATCCAAAAATTCTCATTACTTTTTAACCACATATTCTTCCATCAATCATTATTCTAGAATTTATTTTTTCTTCAAAATGGGTGTCAAATAAGGGGCATATTTTAGGGAAAGTCTCACCCACAGTGCCCAAACATTTCCATTTATCTCACTTAGATCCCCATTCATTTTTTAATTACACTTATGTCCCCATAATGTCTTTTTTGTTTGCACATAACGACTTTTCGTCCAATAGCCACTTGAAAGGCACGTGGCCCATTCTTTCAACGATATTAATGTCTTAAAATTGAAGGCAGTTTTTGTGGCATGATATTAATTAATCATTTATTACATTGTCACATGTTAAGTCTTGTTTACTTGCCTTGTTATGATTTCGTGGATTTTCGAACATGGGGTATGTTATCAAGACCAAATACGAACTTTCATTATAATAAAACGTCGATGTTAGCAAAATGAAACGTGAGTATCTAAAGAATCAGTAACAAATGAAGCAATCAAATGGGCTAACCTTATTCCCATCCCTAAGCATAACATAGGACAAACCACGCACAACCTTACTAAGAAGCAAACAGTAGAAGCTGGTTAAGAGTTAAATAAAATTGATCACATAGATTTATTTTGATTTCACTAAAACATCACAAGAACCTTATTTCTTACATTGAAAATTCCAATAGAAATTGTAGCATCCCCTCAATTAGACAGCTTTGGTATCAGTCCTTCTAGTATAGGCAGGCTTAGAACAAAAATATAAAGGGACAAAAATCCCTGTCCAAACATCTCTTCAACATTTCTTCTGTGAATCAATCCTCTGAGGCCTCCAATTAAGCACCCCAAATTCAATAGAACCAACATGATTAAGGGTATCATGAAATTTTTTGCGCCTTTGAAATTGAATTTACCCTTCTCATATTTTTCGAGCTTCTCGTGATCAATGGATTTGTTAGTCGATCGGAAACTTGCTTTCGCTATGCCTAACCATTTGAAGAAAACGTCGAGGCATCCAAATAAGCAAGCTGTTACTGATTTTATCATCCAAATTCTCTGTTCATTCCACCATGTACTAACTGAGCCACCACTCGAGAGTACTTCATATAAATGTTGACAAAGGGATGATATGAAAATAGTTGCAAATGCTGCAAACCAGGGGTTTGTAACCTGAAATGGAAAATAACATGACAGTTATCTGTAGAATGATGTTGTTCTCATAGCATGTGCAAGCATCACTTTTAAGGTGAAAAACATGGGATCTATGTGTAGGAGAGATGAGAATGATTGTTGTCAGCAATTGTTTGTAGTAAAATGCAATGTACTCTTGAAGAATACTAATTATTCGACGGTATTGAGCCTTTCGGGTTCAGATGCGATGCCCCCAAGGTGAGTTCTCATACTAGATAAAAGGTTCAAGGGGGTTGGTTTTGAGTGAGCGAGAGGTGTGAATAAAACCTTGTACTCTTCTCCATAAAAGCGAAATAATCTGCAGCAGTGAGTAAACGTAATTCTCACAGCGAGGGTTAACTACTATGAATTTGCATTTTTGCTTTGCTTGGTTTTCACTGACTTTACTATTTCTATTATATGAATTGAGTCGAATAATTAAGTGAAATTTACGTACCTTAGGGTACAAAGGGATTCCATACAGGAAGCAGAGTTGAGGAACTATGCCATATAAAAAGCAGGGCACGGAGAAAAAGTGCGAAAACATGAAGTATCCATAGCAGAGGTTTTGAAGAATGGAAACCCGAGACATTCCATAAGTGAGAGGGCTGAATCTCGATAGACCAGCTTCGACCAATGCAGAAGACCAATTCATGAGTTGAACCATTGCATCTTTCATGTCAATGGTTGCGCAACCAAGAAAACATGGCCTTTTTGGATAAAGATAGACGGACTTCCATCCCTTGCAGTGTAAGAGATAGCCGGTGAAAGTACTCTCCAACATACAGCCGTAAGAGTAACCAATCTGTCGTCAAAAAACCAAAAACAACAAATATTACAGTCAGCTATGTAAGTCATATTTCGTCTATAGAATTTTGCACAAGAAACGACAAAGTTTGCTTCGGGTTGTCAAATAAATGGAAACATAAGTGTGCTAAAACTTACTTCTTTCCCCCATTCAGTGTTGTCTTCATATGTGCAAGAGGCAAGGGATTTGGCCTCTTCTATAATCGTGACAGACAAATTTTCTCTTTTATCGTCAGGTTTTCCGTTTAGTGTCGTTAGGGAATCAATGAACTTACTAGAGCGGCCGAAGTTCTTTTCTGCCTCGCTAAGGAATTCATCTGTCCACCAATGAAATATTAATTGATATTTTTTCATCTTATTCGGTAAATCTCATTGTTTAAACCAATTCCACAAGAAAATTCAGGAATACCTTCATAACTAGGACGACAGTACAAGGCTTTTTTCTTCAAATAATACCCAGTGCCTGCGCAAACCGTGCCCCTTATCCCATCCATACCTTGATACCTAGTCTATATACATATATACAGAAATTCAATCGTGGATAATATCAGTTTCATCAATACCCGTAAGGGGAAAAATGCAGTCAGAGTTTCCATTGAACCTATTGAAATTAGACCAGGTGGGTTCTGAATCTTTAAATTATACAACAAGCAGGAAAGAGATGTGATGGTTTTGGTTCAAATGGAGGTTAGAAAGTCGTGTAACTCGCAAATGACTATATTTTGAATTAAAAGTGCTATTCATCATTAGTTTTAAATATCATTAGTCTAGATGAGAGTAGATCCCTTGATTCATTGTCAAATATTTTGAAATGATTACAATTCTATTAGATAATGAATCAGGGGGCCTAGTGGGATGTAGTACGGTGATGATTGAAACTAATGATGAATAGAATTACTCATTTTGAGTAGGTTGGAGGCCCGAATTGTAACTTTCCTTCACTTGCAACCTAAAAATGGTCATGAGCGTGGAAAATGAGATTCTTGTACCTTGTAAGCAGATCTTGCTTGGCCATCATAAATGTCATTCTTACTGACATTGTAGAAAACTTGAGGGAACTGTGCATATGCAAGTGAGCCTGATATTTTGGGATCAAGATGGAAGCACATTGCTTGCTTAGCAGAAGTAGGATCATTGCAATACATATCACAATCTAACACTAGTGTGTAGGGTGCATTGCTCATTATTCCCGAAACTCGGAGCTGCAAGAGGAACATTATTTTATGCAAGTCATGCACGCGCACATATGATCGCTTATTACCAGAAAAAAGGTCAACAAAGGAAAGAGTTTCTACATACAAGAGCATTGAGGGCTCCAGCTTTGAAGTGATGAGGATGCGATGGCCTCCTCTCGCGGGATACATAAACAAGAAGAGGCATCTTAGATTGATTATCCTCTAGTTTTTCGTTCTTCCTGTTATCGTATATCACCTGTAAAAAGCAAATCAATCAGTTCCTCTAATTTAAACTGGATTTCTATGTGAAAAGGAAATCTTTTTTAGTTCTAGACACCAATCTTTTTTTAATCAATATAAAGAATCTTTTTTTCTCAAATGATCACAAAAAGGAGCCTGATTCTCTTTTGAGTATGACTGAGAAGATAGAAAATCAGAAAAAACCGAGAAAGATAAATTGAATCATCAAAAATTTAGTGTGTTATTTAGAGCATGTTTGGCCTTAAATTCTTCTACAAAGGAAGTTGGCCTATTTCGTTAGTATCACTGTTGATACTATCAAAATAAGCATTTTCATCCTGTCAAGAAAATCTATTTAAGCTGAAACATGCTCATGCTCTAAGCCAAAAAAGAAGCATTTTTTGGCTTAATCTTAACCAAACATGTATGTCCAGACAACAATTTATCTATTTGCAATTTAAATTATGCTTTCAGATTATCATTATCACTTGAATTTGAAAACTAACAGTTCACTTTGAAATCCATACTGTGATATTGAATTGCTGATAACATTCTCATTTATTAATTAACATAGAACAATACGTACCTCAACATGTGCGGATCGATCAGGTCTGTCGGAGTCTTCGACCTCGGGATCTTCATCTACATTTTTCTTGAACTTTTCATAGTTTAACTGCACAAGATTTGGTAAAAATCAGACTCCCGTGTTTTTTCTTTTTCTTTTTTTTTTTTTTCCCCAGGGATTGGTTTCATGCTCTTAGCTAAGTTTCTTATTTTGACACAAAAGTAAGAATAATTTTCGAATAAAAATTAATGTAAATTATTCAAAAGTAATTAAGGATAAAATATTAAATAGTTTCTTAAATTTGTAACATACCTTGATCTTTTGTTCCTCTCCCTTGAATTCGTCGCTCCAAACATGTCGTTCAGAATCATCGGACATTGAAAAATAAGCATCAGGACATCTACTCTTGATACCATATTTCCTACAAAAAGGAATCCACGACCTAGCAAACTCACATGCTTCTTTTATAGCATCAAGTGTCACGGAGGCTCCCCCATCGTCTGAGACATAAACCGCCAGTTTATCCGATGGATAATCGAGCGCCATGGCTGACAGAACCGTATTCATTAGCTCCACCACCGGCTCCTTATTCGACTCAGTTGTACAAATAAACACATCCACCCCAGGCAACTTGTCGTCCTCGGGAAGATTCTCCGGCTCCACGGCCCGAATCACCGGCCTCCACCGGAAAGCTTGTGTTAGAATCCATAAGAACGTGAAAATCAGCTCGGAAATAGTGATAACAATCCATGAAACAAGTGGAACATTGCCATGCAAGAGGTTTGAGATTCTGTAATAAAGTAGAGTTAAAATGGCAGTAAAATGTAAAATAATGTGAACCCGGTTCAGGAGGGCACGAGATTTCTGGACTGTGCATGTATTGAGTGAACCAGACGCCATTTTTGTGTTTCTTGAGCTTAATTTCTGCTATATTATACCTGCCTGTTATGGAAGATGTTTATATAGAATTATTGAAGATGGTAGAGAACAAATGGGAGAACATTTTAATGTAGATGTATATGCTTTGCTTTGTCTTAATAGAAATTAATTAATATTAAATTACTGGTTTGAGGAATCTTACTTTGAATACAGATAAAATACAGCATTAAAATATATACTGTGTTACGGGTTATAAACCGGAAGCGACACTTGACATCATATTTTAGCAGTGGGACTAGCCTAATTAAATCGGGGTATATTTTCCTAGCCTTCGACGTGGATTCCGAGGCATTGACTTGTTTCGAGACCATTATTGTTAACTAAAGCCACGGTTCGGTGGGCATGCACTATCCGAGGCGGACGTGCACTATCCGAGGCCCCTTTGTTGCAGCTAGTGGAGATCCACGTGGAAAGATATAGCAATAATGAAGATCTTTATTTCAAATGATTGACGTGACTTGTGTAAAGTGCATTTGTGTTTTGTCTTGTCAATGTAAGAGCATTTAATGCTTTGTAAGGTTAGGAGAGTCAACTTGATAGTTAGGATTTAATGTCTTGGCCGAGGAGATGAGGCCACGTGTAACTTGATCCAAAGGCCACCATTTGATTTGTAACACTATAAATACCCCCACCATATAACAAAAAAGGGCTAATGAAAATTTTGAATGAAATTCTAACTACTTGGAGCCATATTACTCTCTCGTTTTATCAGCGTATTGTAACTATAAATCTTGTTCTTTATCGGTTGGTTTCTTATACAATCGTGTTACATTTATCTTGCCGGAAGCCCGAACGGTAACGTCTCGTGTCGTTGAGCTCCTCCCACGTTTAGATTTTGAAGATATTCTGACCGTCGATCGGCATTAACGTGTTGGATTTAGCTTACGTGTACATGAGTGGACCCTGCATCTGTTGACAATATTTTTTGGGGTCAACAGATTGGCGCCGTCTATGGGAAACCACACCATAACCGCGAGTAACCCCGTGGAAAAAGCTATTTGAGAAAATACTTCGGGCATCCCCCTTTGAAAAATGATTTGTTCTTGTGAAAAGAACAAGAGGAAGCCCCCAGAGCTGAAAAATATTCGTGACTCCAGATTTCATAAGGTATGAGTTCAGAAGAGGAAGCCCCTCACAGGCGAACAAGAGAGACTGATAATGAGGCCCCAGCGGTCTGACGTCGACCCCATCATCATTATAGACGAGGTGGTAGGAGGTTGGCGGCCCAGCTTACCAGAGAAATGGCTACTATGGCAGCCAATATGAGGAGCATTACCAATCAAAATCTGGCAATGCAAGAATTGTTGATGCAGATGCAAGGCCAGGGAGGTTACCCAATCCTCCCTTATGTGCCCCGGAAGCAGTACCAATCTGAAGAGGTATAAAGTCAAAGAGCTCATCCTCCTAGGTATAATAGGGGAGGAAGTCCTATTGAAAGAGAAGTGGGAGTTGACATCTCCTCCAACTATGCCTCTGGCCGACCCTCTGAGGCCCCGTTTAACATGGAAGGCAACTTTCTTCCAGAATTGAACCAGAACCGAGGCCCCAAAGGTCTATCGTGTATTTGATCGACTAAGTCTAGCACCTAGGAACAGGCCACAACCCCCACCTCCTGGAAGTTGGCAACCGGAGGAAAGGCAAGAACATGCTCCCCGTGCTGTGCCGCCTCGGAGGAATGAAGTTCCAGCGCTTAGGAACAGGCCACAGCCCCCACCTCCTGAAAATTGGCAACCGGAGGAAAGGCAAGGACGTGCCCCCCGTGTTGTACCGCCTCGGCATGAACGCCAGAGGATGGAAGAGGAAGCTGGCAATCAAGCAGGACCCTCTGCGCCACCTAGGTATGAGGCTGAAGCTAATTATGATTCAGATGGTCCACAAAGATCATGTGATTTGGACGACGACGACGACAACCTTCCATTTTCACGAGAGTTGAGAAATGCCCAAGTTCCAAACCACTACGTGATGCCCAAAATACCAAAAAATAATGGGAGAGGCGACCCAGCGAAGCATTTGAACAGCTACAAAACACATATGGGTCTAAGAGGTGCCACCCCAGCTGTGAAGTGCAGGGCATTTCACTTAACACTTAGTGGAGCAGCTGAAATATGGTATAGCAAGCTGCCGCCGGGGAGTATTCGTAGTTGGCCAGAGTTCAAAACCACCTTTTTGAAAAGATTTGCTGTGAGCAAGGAAGGAGAGGCCCCTATTCAGCGTTTCCAAGATATGAGACAACAGCCTGACGAAATCCTGAAGAATTTTTTTATCTCGCTTCACAGACGAAATGACATGCTGTGTTCAAGTCACGGATCGTGAAGCCCTATCTACCTTGAAAGGAGGCTTGAACATGAACACATTGTTTTGGAGGGATGTACAAAATCAGGATCCAACTACATATGATGCACTATTAGAGATGATGCGACGGGTAATCATCAATGAAGAGCTGATAGACCACAGGAATAGGGCAAGCAGAGGCCTCCAGCCCCAGCAAAGGAAATGTGGTAGAGGTCCAACCTCCCACCTGATGGACCAACAATGGAACCAGCCTAATGCTGAAATTGGCCAAAGCTCAGGCCAAGCACTTGCCGCAGCCACATTGAACGTCGTACCAACGCTGGCTTATGAGAATGTACCAGCCACCGACACTCAACCAAACCAGGCGACACATCAGGCCCCCCGTAGAGGACGAGGCCGGGGAAGAGGTTCAAGCCAAGGCAGAACTAATTCCCAAGGGTACTGCACGTATCATCACTCTTATAGCCACGACATGGCGGGTTGTAGGGATATAGCCCAACACTCTAGAAACTTAAATCCCAGAAATAATAATCAGGATACTCATAGACCAAGGAGTAGGCCCCCGCCGAGGCGAGAGTAGCAGCATAGGCGAGATGAGGCCCCTTCCCGCCATAGGGAAGTATCTCCTAGAAGGGGGAACATGAAAGGCATGGGAACCCAGATGAGCATCGGCGGAGAAGCCATCGAAACAGGGCAGAGGACGCCCCAGTTCATGAGATTGATACAATTTTTGGAGGTCCCTATGTTGGTGGAGAAACCAGAAATTCTCAAAGAAATTATGTTCGAGAGGCGAGGGGTCTTCCACTGACCAGCTACATTGTGGGCAACAACTATCGAAGAAACCAGTCACCTCCTATTGTGTTTACACACAAAGATTTTGAGGGTTTTCACTACCCACATTGTGACACCCTGGTGGTAAGGGCTGTGATAGCTAGAAACGGACTGAGACGAATGCTGGTGGACAATGGCAGTTCGGTGAACATACTATTCGGGTCCGCTTTTGATAAAATGATCTTAGACCATGAGCTAACCCCCACCAACACCCCTTTGTATGGTTTCACCGGGGATAGCATCATTCCGAGGGGAAAGATCACCCTCGCTGTGGAATTGGGAGAGCCTCCCCTATCGACAATGAATTTCATGGAATTCCTGGTAGTTGACAGTAGATCAGCTTATCATGGGGTCTTGGGGAGGCCAGCTTTAAAGGACCTAGGAGCTGTCACCTTCATTCATCACCTGTGCATGAAGTTCCTAACTGATCAAGGAGTGGCAACAGTAAGGGGAGATCGGAGAAAAGCCAGGGAATGCTACCTTAACTCTGTAAGGAAAGCCGAGCCTAGGGACATGAACATAGTGATTAGCATCAATGGCCCTGAGATGCCCACATTTGACGAACTCGACCCCCGGGTAATCGAAATCGACTCCCAGGCAGCTCCCATGGAGGAACTAGAAAATTTTCCATCGATCCATTGAGTCCTACCAAACTATTGCAGGTTGGTCAAAGCCTTGCCCCTAGGCTCAGAGAGGAATTGAAAGAGTTTTTGCGCAGGAACCAAGATGTCTTTGCTTGGAGGCATGAGGATATGGTGGGCATTGGCCCAGGGGTCAGTTGCCACCATCTGAAAATTGATCCTAAAGTTACCCCCACATAGACAAAAGAGACGAGCCCTCAACCCAGAAAGATATGAAGCCTTGAAGGAAGAGGTGTAAAAATTAATCAGCAATGGCTTCATCAGAGAGGCCCTCTATCCGAGATGGATCTCAAATCCGGTCCTGGTGAAGAAACATAAAGGGAAGTGGAGAGTTTGCATCGAATTTTCTGATCTCACTAAAGCGTGCCTAAAAGACAGTTTCCCACTCCCTAGAATTGATCAGTTGGTGGATTCCACCGTGGGACATGAGTTACTAAGCTTTATGGATGCTTATTCAGGCTACAATCAAATTCCCATGTACCCAGGCGATGAGGAACACACCTCATTCATCACTGACCGAGGCCTCTACTGCTACAAAATGATGTCTTTTGGATTAAAGAACGCTGGAGCAACTTACCAGAGGCTAGTAAATAAGATGTTTGCTGACTTGCTTGGTAGTACCATGGAGGTCTATGTAGATGACATGCTTATCAAAAGCCTGAAAGCGGAAGATCATATACCCCACCTTCACAGAGCCTTTGAGATTCTACGGAAATACCAAATGAAGCTGAATCCTCTCAAGTGTGCATTTGGGGTAGCATCAGCCAAGTTCCTAGGATACATGGTCAATCAACGAGGTATTGAGGTGAACCCTGAAAAGATCCAAGCGTTGATTGAAATGAAATCCCCCCAGAAACCAAGGGAAGTGCAGAGTTTGACAGGCCGGGTGGCCGCTCTAAGTCGCTTCATTTCGAAGGCCACAGACAAGTGCCTCCCATTCTTCAAAGTATTAAAGGGAGGCCAAAAATTTCAGTGGATGGAGGAGTGTGAAGAGGCTTTCCAGAGGTTGAAAAGGCACCTGGGACAGGCCCCCCTCTTGTCAAAGCCCAAGTTCGGAGAAGTGCTACAACTCTACTTAGCCGTCTCCCTTGATGCCATAAGTGCTGTGCTTATAAGGGAAGAAGGTTCGACCCAGCTACCAGTTTACTACATTAGCAAGGCATTGTTGCCCCCCGAGATGCGTTACCCAGATATGGAAAAATTGGCCCTAGCATTAATCGTTGCATCCCGCAAGTTGAGGCCTTACTTCCAAGCTCATATTATCCATGTGTTGACAAACTTTCCTCTTCGACAAGTATTACAAAAACGAGACGCTTCGGGAAGGTTACTAAAGTGGGCAGTGGAATTGAGTGAGTTCGAGGTGCTATTTAAGACCAGAACCGCCGTTAAAGGCCAAGCCTTGGCAGATTTTGTGGCAGAATTCACCAATGCCCCTGAAGTAGAGGGAGACACCCCCATTGAGCCCCCAACCTGGAACCTATTTGTAGACGAGTCAGCTGGAGAAACAGGTTCAGGAGCAGGTGTCGTTCTTGTAAGCCCTGAAGGTCACAAGTTGAACAGTGATGTACGGTTCTGCTTTAAAGCAACCAACAATGCAGCGGAATACGAGGCCCTCCTCGCCGGCTTAAGGCTAGCTAAGGAAATGCAAGTAAAGAGGCTCCATATCAGCAGCGACTCTTAACTTATTGTGGGACAAGTGAATGGCAACTTTGTAGCTTGGGATAAAGCCATGGCCCCCTACCGTAAATTGGTAATGAGCCTACTCCCTTCCTTTGAGAAATTCGAACTATGTCAAATCCCACGCTTTGAGAATGCACATGCCGATGCCTTATCCAAACTTGCTAGTAGCAAGGATTCTGAATTATTAACAGTGGTTCCTATTGAGCACCTCCTGAAACCATCCACCTCGTCAGAAGTGGTAATGTGGGTAGAAGGAATCCCAACTTGGATGCAGCCTCTTATATCTTATCTCAAAGATCAATCATTGCCTGATAACAAGGAAGAGGCTTACAAAGTACGAAGGAGGTCTGCCCATTTCATGTTATTGGATGATGTCCTCTACAAACGTGGATTCTCCGTACCCCTCCTTCGGTGCGTAGGAGAAGAAGAAGCCAATTATGTGCTCAGGGAAATTCATGAGGGCGTTTGTGGCAACCACTCCGGAGGATTGGCGTTGGCAAATAAAGTAGTGAGGCAGGGATATTATTGGCCTACTTTGAAGAAAGATGCTCTCCAATTTGTTCGCAAGTGCGATAAGTGCCAACGATTCTCCCAAATACAAAGGCAACCCTCACAGGAGCTTACCACAGTGTCCAGCCCTTGGCCTTTCAGCAAGTGGGGCGTGGACCTCATGGCCCCTTGCCTAAAGGCAGAGAATGTGCTAACTTTGCCATTATGGCTATTGACTATTTCACGAAGTGGGTGGAAGCTGAACCCTTGGCAAAGATTACCGAGGTCAACACCTCTAAATTCTTATAGAAGAATATAATATGCCGGTTTGGCATCCCTCACTCAATTGTCTCTGATAATGGGAAGCAATTTGACAACAAAAAGGTGAGAGATTTATGTGAAGAGCTTGGGATTAAGAAGCATTTCTCTACTCCCCATCATCCCCAGGCTAATGGTCAAGTTGAAGCTGTCAACAAAACCATAAAGTACACCTTGAAGAAGAAGCTCGACACGGCCAAAGGGGCCTGGGTGGATGAATTGCCCCAGGTGCTATGGGCAATACGGACTACGAGCAGAACTCCTACTGGTGAAACCCCTTTCTCCATGACATATGGTGCTGAGGCTATGAGCCCAGTTGAAGTAGGATTGCCATCTCCTCGAAGATTAAGCTTCAATGAAATATCAAATGATGAGCTTAGAAGATGCGAGCTTGATTTCCTTGAAGAAAGGAGGAATGATTCCCAGCAGAAGCTAGCAGCCTACCAAAGGAAGATGACCCGATATTATAACTCAAAAGTGAAAAAGAGGTCCTTCCGGATAAACGACCTGGTGCTCCGCAGGATTTTCCTGTCCTCAAAAGAACCAAGAGTGGGCACTTTAGGATCTAACTGGGAGGGGCCATATTGTATAGAAAAAGAAATTCGGCCTGGTACCTACTGGATCAAAGACATGGACGGCAAAATTTAACCTCATCCGTGAAATATCGAGCATCTAAGGATGTACTATCAATGAGTGTAATTTGTAACTGGAAGTTATTTCCCAGCCTTTATAAATAAAAAGTTCTTTCCCAACCTTTGTGAAACAAACAAAAGCATGAGCGCTTCGGAGGAGAGGATGGAACCTTAAAAGAAGGCCACCTCGTTCGAACTCTGAGGCGTACATCACAAACCTCCCTTTGACGAGGCTGAATGTCAGGGGAGAAGCCTTTGCTTAGATGAACCATACACCAAGAAAGGAAGCGTGAGCGCTTCGGAGGAGAGGATGGAACCTTAAAAGAAGGCCACCTCGTTCAAACTCCGAGGCGTACATCACAAGCCTCCCTTTGACGAGGCTGAACGTCAGGGGAGAAGCCTTTGCTTGGATGAACTATCCACCAAGCAAGGAAGTGTGAGCGCTTCGGAGGAGAGGATGGAACCTTAAAAGAAGGCCACCTCGTTTGAACTCCGAGGCGTACATCACAAGCCTCCCTTTGAGAATGCAGAATTGTAAGTTAATTTAAGGTAACTTCAGGATAACGACGCCTTGAGAATGCAGTCATCAGTGGATTGTCAGTTGAGGATACAAGTAATTTTAGTTGGTTAAGGTGACCTCAATTTGATCCTGCTGGACTGGTCTTGTCAAATTGGTTATTCAGTTTTATCTTTAAGAAATCAGTTGATTGAGTTTGACGAAGTTTCCACAGTTCATTGCGATATAATATAAACAGAGAAAGGAGCAAAGTTTTTCATTCATATCAACATAAGAAGTTCAAGTTACAGAGGCCACTGGCCTTACAAAATTTATGAAATTTATGAAGTAGGGAGAGGGGGAGTTGGAGCTGGAGCATTGGAGGCAGAAGCCTCGGTGGATGGCAGCTTAGGCGCTTCTACAGGCTGAGGCCCTTCGGTTGGAGCATCATTAGACTTGAGTTCCACCACCTCGCCTTCCTCCGTCGGGGTCTGTGGAACCTCCTCTTCGATAAATTCGGTCTTCAGCTCACTGATGTCCAATCCCGGATGCAGCTCCTCCAACCTCTCAAAAACTTCTTGGTATGCCACCCTGCTCCAATATATTCTGAAGCGGCGATATTCTTTGGTGAGATGGAAATTGGCAATGTAATTCTTCACCGCGATATCCCCGGCTTCGAGCACATCGGCCTCATATTTCTTTACCTAGGAGGCATGCCATTTCAACTCATTTTCCATGAACTTATTGGCATCTCTGCATCCAGTAAGCTCCAGGTTTGCCTTCTCCAGGGCCTCGGCGGCGACTTTCTGATGGCTATCAGATAGCTCCACTTTCTTTGTCAGAGCTGCCACCTCATACTGAGACTCATGTACCTCCTTCTTCATGGCCTCAATCTCAGCAAGGAGGGAATCCCGTTTGGCATTAGCAACGTCCCTCTGGATCCTTAGCTCCATATTCGCCTCCTTCTTCTACTCAAGCTCAGCTTTGACCGCTGCCAGCTCGTCCCGCGAGGCCCTGTTCTTTGACTGAATGTCAGTAAGAACTGTTTAGCACTCGAGTGCCACACCAAAAGCCCTGGCAATTAGGCTAACTAAAGTGGCCGTGAGGTCCACTGCGTCGCATTTGGCGACGTAGTTCTGCCACCTCTCCGTCCAAAACTTGTTAAATCCCTCGGTGGCAGCCCGCACCTCGGGTGGAAGCATTTCAATAAGGGCAGGCACTATCTTGTCCTCCATGCCTCCCAGGAAGTTCCCAGACTTCCCTAGGGTCCTCTCCACAGTCGCCTTCTTAGTGGCCTCGGAGGCCTTCGCCGCCTCATCGATTACTTTCCTTGATTGTGCCATCAACGCAGTATCAATCGACGACTGGAGAACCTTCGGCTGCTTCGAAACTCCCTTCTCTGCGAAGGACACTGATGTCCCAAAACTCGAAGACCCACCACCTGGGCCCAACTTCCTTTTCTTATGGGGCTCCTCAGCCACGCCCTTACCCTTAATAGCAGGTGGTTTACCCCCCTTGGTGGCCTCTTGAGGGGCCTCCTCCTCAGCATTCTTTTCATTCTTGTCCTTGCTGAGGCGATCAAGCTTGGACTTTACTTGCTTGGCCCCCGAGGACCCAGGCTTCAGTACCTTCGCCCCGGTAGTGGACGTGGCCTTCATTATACTGGCCATATCAGGCAAGGCATAATCCTTCTTGCTGAATTTATCTGCAATCAACAGAAAAAGTTAAGATTATCGAGGTTATAAGAGAATTATGCATTAAAGAGTTTCTTACCCTTGGGAGCCATGAGTCCAAAATCGATAAAGTATCGGTCCCTGTCAATAATGTGGGTAAAGCTTCGGAGCTTCGGAGACCGTTTGTAGATGTCTGCAATAATGCCCCACTCCGCCTCAGTCAGATCGTACCGGGAGCTGCAATCTGCGAATCAACAACTAAGGATCAGTATCTTGAGTTATGCTTAAAATGACAAGTAATTCAAGACGAGGCACTCACAAGCTTCGTAGTACTGGGTCGGCACGGTAACGGCTGTGACAACATCACCCTCAACCATCTGCCACCTACCCGTCACCCAGAACCAGGACTCCTTCCACCCCTTTATGGAGGAGGGGAGCCCAACTACGAAGGGGGCATGGGAGCCCCAAGGGGTGATATAGTACCACCCCTTCGAGTCGTCCTTCCCTACGACCCTAGCGTGGAATAAGGTCTCGAAGACATGCAGGGGCAAGTCCTCGCCTAAGGACACTTCCTTCCAAAGGAAGTAGGTCCCTACGACTTGGCTCTACCCATTTGGAAGAATTTGGGTAGGGGACAACATAAAGGTCCTCAGCACCGCCCTAAAGAAGGGGTGCAGAGGCAGACGCACACCCGCTTTAAGCAAGTATTCACTGAAAGCTACGCAGTTTGGCCTTGGAAAATAGGCTCTTTCGTGGGGATCGGGAACTATGAGCTTTACATAGTGGGGTATGCGATAGGTGTCCCTAAGTTCGGCTAATTTGGAAGAGGTTATGTTGGATGGAATCTTGGCTGCCCCCCAACCCGCCTTATAATCTATTGGCTCCTCGGATATGCTATACCACTCACCCGAAGCCCCAGATACTGACTCCTCCCCACTCCTAACTACTGTGATAGCCAAAGACGTCTCGGTAGACATTGCAAGAAAAAGAAATTTGCAGAAAAACTATGAGAATGGTGTGGAAGGTCGGAGAAGATGCTCCTCAAATGAGAATACCTAAATGCACAAGGAAGCTTGCCGGAGAACTCGCCGGAAAAGATTCGACAGCAAGAGAAACTTGAGAGGTTTTGAAGAGTATTTTGCGAAGGTAAAGTTTGAAAATCACAAGGTTTTAGCTTTTATACCAGCAAAGTACTCAATCCTAGCCGTTGGATCGAATCTCAGTTAATCTGAGGCGTCCAAAAGTAAGTGAATCCGAGCCACAGATTTCGAACAGTTTATATTCTCAACGCTCCAAATTAACGCGTATGTGTACCAACATGGATCCACGCGTGAACGTATTCTCCAAAACCACGCGTCCTAATAATTAGTCATCATTATGCATTAAATTCCAACAGCTGTACGGCTATTGGAGGTTGTTTCGATGCAGCCAACTTGCTTTGGAAACATAAGAAACCATCATGTCACAGGCGCTAATATCTATGAATGTCGCCTCGCTACAAAACACTTCAGCCTCGCCAGTTCGAATATGAACTCGCCTCGCTCCAAAGGATTTCAGCCTCGCCAGTTCGAATATGAACTCACCTCACTCCAAAGCACTTCAGCCTCGCTAGTTCAAATACGAACTCGCCTCGCTCCAAAGCATTTCAGCCTCGCCAGTTCGAATATGAACTCGCCTCGCTTCAGCTCCAAAAGAACTTCGATTTTAAAGGCAACTTTCTTAGCCCTACCCATTACACTTCTTGAATTCCACGCACAGTATGAATATCTCTGCCTGGACTTGAGGGACTGATGTGAGGTACAAAAAAAAAATTAAAACTTTTTCTGACTTATTGAAAATCCACGCATGGCATAAATGACCACACATGGACTTGGGGGACTATTGTTACGGGTCATAAACCGGAAGAGACACGTGGCACCATATTTTAGCAGTGGGACCGGCCTAATTAAATCGGGGTATATTTTCCTAGCCTTCGACGTGGATTCCGAGGCCTTGACTTGTTTCGAGGCCATTATTGTTAACTAAAGCCACGGTTCGGTGGGTATGCACTATCCGAGGCCCCTTTGTTGCATCTAGTGGAGATCCACGTGGAAAGATATAGCAATAATGAAGATCTTCATTTCAAATGATTGACGTGACTTGTGTAAAGTGCATTTGTGTCTTGTCTTGTCAATGTAAAAGCATTTAATGCTTTGTAAGGCTAGGAGAGTCAACTTGATAGTTAGGACTTGATATCTTGGCTGAGGAGATGAGGCCACGTGTAACTTGATCCAAAGGCCACCATTTGATTTGTAACACTATAAATACCCCCACCATGTAACCAAAAAGGGCTAATGAAAATTCTGAATGAAATTCTAACTACTTGGAGCCATATTACTCTCTTGTTTTATCAGCATATTGTAACTATAAATCTCGTTCTTTATCAGTTGGTTTCTTATACAATCGTGTTACATTTATCTTGCCGGAAGCCCGAACGGTGACGTCTCGTGTCGTTGAGCTCCTCCCAGTTCAGATTTTGAAGATATTCTGACCGTCGATCGGCATTAACGTGTTGGATTTAGCTTACGTGTACACGAGTGGGTCCGGCATCTGTTGACAACATTTTTGGGGTCAACATACTGCATGCTAACAATTAGCTAATTATCTTTCATTTCATGGAATCCTCCCCCAGAAAAATTAACTTCTCTTGGCATAATTTATTGAGATGAAATTTTATTTGTTCTTCCAATAATTATGTCTAGTTTGTATATTATTAAGCTTATATATGAAATATGAATATTCAAAAAAGTAGATGACAAAAATGGGTTGAGAAAAACAAAATTATGGTTTGTACAAATAAACTGAAAATGTTATACTCGAGAGTAAAAAGAAGTGGTGGATTTGATATATAAGTCTTTACATTTAGGATATGAAGTAAATTTGTGTTGTAATGTTTAAGCCTATTAGTACATTTTATACTCAATTAATAAAAATAATAAATGTGTATAAATTAAAAAATAATAATTGGGGATGGGGATCCTATTCTCGTCTGTCATCCTCGTCCCATCCGTGCCAACAGATCCGATTAAACGAGGATTCTTTGTACAAACAGATCAAGTTTATATGAGGATTCTCTACCCGATTTTCGTCCCTAAAGATTAAGAACGAAAAACTTTCACATGCGATAATAGGAGGATTACGAACTAGACTATATGTGCAAGGACTAACTAGCTTACATTCAGTAATAAGACAGGTGAAGGCTTGCCTTAAAAAATAATATAATTATGAGCGAGGACTTATAAGATGGCCTCGGGTGGATAGTCGAAGTATAAATTGGATGTCTTATAAGATGATCTCGGGTGGATGGGAGGCATGCATCAATAATAAGCATTGATCAGTGAAAAACTTCGAAATAAGACAAATTCAGGTGGCCATCTTGTGCAACCGTAGGTGTGCAAAAGTCACAATACTGATTTTCATTTGAAGCACGTGCCAGATTTTCGTAACAATCCTAAAGCAATAAGAAAATCCAAGAAGTAATAGACTATGTTACGCCCCGCCTCTGAGATTCAAGTCAAAGTGTCACATAGCAAATCAAGTGGGCAGAAAAGTCAACAAAGACCTAACAGTCAAAAGTAAAGAAATCATATGAGTTGTATAAGCTCTTAAGCCGAAACACTGTCTAAACGGCTGAAGTGCATAATCCGAAGCGTTGAATAAAAGTGGAAGAAGCCGAAGCTCTTCACGAGAAGAACCTTCCTCCAAGGCCCCTAACGCCGTTTAGACTCTCATGGTCGAAGCTCTTAAGCCGAAGCACTGTCTAAACGGCTGAAGTGCATAATCTGAAGTGCTGAATAAAAGTGGAAGAAGTCGAAGCTCTTCACGAGAAGAACCTTCCTCCAAGGCCCCTAATCCAACTGAAGCTCATGAAGCTGAAGTTGTCTCTTCAAAGATCCTTAGGCAATCTTTAGAAATGATTGATGTAACGTTTGTAATAAAGAATGTCAGATGTGTCATCATATTGTTTAGGGCGACTGATCCATTGTCAATGTATTTATTGTATGATAGCCAATAATGTGAAGCATCAGTCAAGGAGATGATGCCATGTGATTCTGATCCAACGACACCACGTCAGCCAATGCACTATAAAAGAACATCTTTGTAACTAAAAAGGGGTTGGATTTTTGGATTTTATACTCTTCAACCATTGATAATAAATGATCTTGCAAAATTCTATAGATATCTTTTAGTTTTTCCTCCATACACGATATTTGATCTTGTTATGGGTTACTCTAGTATTCAATTAATGATTGTTGTTAGTGCAATCATCTTCGTTCCACCAGTCGGTGATTGAATACTTTTGTTTCATGTCGTAAAGCATCTTCTGCGTTCACATTCATACCGCTTCTCATCGGCACTCATGTTAAAATGCGTCAGAATTTACTTGAGTTGGCGTGAGTAAACCCGATATCTGTGTCCACGTAAGCGTCACATTTTTCGGGATCAACAGATTCCATTCATAAGAATTTGGCAAATTTGTATGGTGTTAACACTCCATAATATTTACACCAATTAATCTCTAATAAACCAAATTAAAATATGTTACGCAATTCAATTAATATACAAGTGGACCATATAAGCATATTTTATTAATTCCATCGATCTCCAAATAGGCCACATTAAAATATTATGCATGTGGAAATGACCAGAGAGAAAATTTTGATAGATTAATGATGCCTTCCATACAATTTTTGTAATATTCCGAAAATTTTATAGAGTAAAACTATTTGTTCTATCTGCTATATTTTTATAATTTTGAAAAATTGATGGACTAAGGTAAAATAGTATTAAATCCAATATTATTTTGGGTCAAATAATTAATTATTGATAAAGTGATAATTAGTATATCAATATTGGGCTCGTTAGATAGCTCGTATTTAATCATGCATATTAGGCTAGAAAAAAAGTAAATTCAAATAAGCGAAGCTTAAGTTATTGAAGTTTGAAGAAGTCGTTATTTAGCCCTTTTTTAGCTCCATTAAATTTTTAAAAAAATTTCTATTTCTTAATTTTGACTACACATTCTCCAAATAAAATAATATTACACACAAATTTAAAATTTTTCATTATTTTTCAACCACACATTCTCTTATCAATCGCTATTCCAAATTTTATAAATTCTCCAAAATGGGGCCAAACAATGGCTTAATATTATTTTATTACTTTTTATTTTATAACTTATGAAATTGTTGCAGGCAACTGTAGTAATCCATTTTGATAAAAATTGATTGAAATTAAGTTTTGATTTGATATGGTATAATAGAAATTCTAATATTCAAAATATGTTCTTATCCAAATATCTTGTCCTACACGTTTCCTACTTGACACCAACTCTCTATAGTTGTTATTGGTTATATATATATATATATATATATATATATATATATATATATATATATATGCAAAATTAAAGTTTGAAACGTGATTTTTGGATTTTGTCGTTAAAAAATTTATTTGATCTAACAAAATAGGATTACAAGGTGTAAATCATTTATCCCGTTATGCTAAAAAAAACTCATGATATGATATGAAATGGTCACTCGAAACCAAATATATGATATATTATGAACTCTTACTGATTTCATAAATAATTAAATTATTAAGAATTTTTTTTTAGCAACTTGAATATATAAAATTTGGCTAATTACAGTTTTGGATACTTTTTCAATCATCAAATTATTTTGTAAAAGCTTGCATCAAAGGGAGATAAGGAAAATGATCCACATTTTCGTTCAATAAATCCCATGCTAACCGTGCTAAGGGCATCCCGAATTCTTATAATTTTATGCATTCGAAGTTTCAAATAGGTGATGGACAATATATTGCAACAATGGAGGCAAAGATAGAGCGAAGCCCAAGCCTGCCCCCAAGCCCATTTTAAGGTAAAATAAAGTTTTATGAAATTTTTCTTTTCTATGTATCACAACTTGTATCATTCTAAGTTTATCTTTTGACCCTTACAACTGGTCTCTTCGTTGTTGCATAATACAGCTATTTGCACTGTACTAAGAGTGTCCAACGGTCGAAGCTGGATATGGGGATGCACTATAGCTGCCTCCACAACAGTTGTTGGATGCTAAAATTTCATGTATTGAATTGGAACCCAAATTCCTTTGGGTATAGGTATTTTGGATGAAGAGGCATTGAAGAAATCTAAGATAGATCAAGAGGAAGAAGTCGTCGCTTTTTAGCTTGTTGAGCGTTCATCTCCCGCTATAGCGATGTTGCGGTGCACGCTTCCTACAAGGCTACCGCTCGAGAGGCAGTGCTATCCGGAAAAATATTGTTTTCTTACTTTTTGCTCTTTTTTTAATCTTGTTTCCAATAAAATGTACTCTTTTGAATTCTATATATACTCCACGAAATTCTTGACTTTCATATGACTTTGAATGAGTTTTAAAGAGTTTGATAATAATGTAAACAAAATATTATTGTATTTTTGTCCATATTAATAAATTACCCACTCCTCTGCCAATTGTTCTTGTATTTTTCTAGTATTGTGATTACTACTTCATATTATGTCATATAATCTCGTCCCTAATTTCCTAACACCGTGAGCTATTGAAAGTATCGCCCAGTAGAACCCATATGAAATATTCCTAAGTTGAATGTTCTGTCCAACGCTCTATGTGCGAGGCTGCCTTTTGAATTTCTAGAATATTTGGCAACCTGGTAAGCCTTCTCTAAGGAGAATTATAAAGACCCAAGTCACTATACTCAAGTCGTTATAATAAATATTGTCTGTTTTAAGAGAGCTTGTATCCGTCTTAATACTCACGAATTTTTAACACTCCTTAGGAATCGAAATCAAGACATTTGTCTTATGAGAGACTTAAATTGAATTTCGGTATCAATTGAGCAATCCCCCCAAAGTGGATAGTTCATATAAGTTAAATAGCTAAGGCACATGCCCGAATTGTTAAAGAACACAATCTAATCACTATAACAAAGATATTATGTGCATCAATAGGGAGTAGTGTTGCATACTGACACTCATCAACGTTCTTGTGTCGAATCGCTCAATCACCTTTAAGCATGTACACGGCCAAGAAATCAAAGATGTTGACCTTAAAATATGAATGACCCAAAATCAAGTAGTTAATACTACTCGATCACATTTCGATCCACATGTATAGCTCATGTACACTTATAGACATGTTAGAATACAAGATCACTGAACAGGTAAGGGAGTGCAATAGTCTTTTGCATTCCGACGCTCAAGTCAAAACACAAGAAATTGACCATCACGTCATTTACCTGAAGTATGTTTTGACCATCGGGTTATTCTTTTTTATTCTATAGTATGGAAATGTATCTTTTTGAAATGAAAATAATGTGCCATTTATTAGAAATTGACCATTATTACCGTCTTGTTTGTAATCGTAAATGAGATAAAACAATAAATAAATTTACAGTCAAGTATAATGGTAGAATTTTATTTAGAGCTTGTTTGGGAGAGATTTTTTGGGAAAGAATTGATTTTGAATAGTGATATGATGGGAAATGTGTGGTTAAAAAAGAAGAAAAAATTATTGATGTGATGAAAAATATTATTTTATTGAAGAATGTGTGGTTGAAAATGAGAATTGATTTACTATAGAAAAATTTAATCCCTCCCAAACAGGGCCTTAATTTCATGAAATGCTTATCTTCTCAAACATTTCATTCATTCTTTCATCACTTATCTCATTTTTGTCTCTACATTCATGGTAATAACGACCAATTTCTAATCAATGCAACTGTATTTCATTTCAAAAAGCTATATTTTTTCAACACTACATAACTTAAAAAGAATAAAGCGATAATCAAATCATAAGAAAAAATTTACTAACAAAAATTTTTAAAATCTGAATGGCGCACCTAAACTCCGATATACTTTTAAAATCAATCGACCTCCATCGACGACTAAGTTCTCTTGTTTCGATCGGCAAACATTATATTCCTAGTGTTAGGGGTTATAAGTCTACTATTGCCCCCCTCCCTTGTATTCTTGCAAGTTTCATATATCTCATGATTGAGAAATACTAACACCCATCATCATTCTTTAGCGGATCATAAATATTCACTTAGAATGTGTTGGTGATCTGATTTAAGAAAAAAACAATTTACTTCAAGTTCATCCTAAATAAACAAAAATAAATGAAAATAAATAGAAATCCAGTTCGAACCACTGTTAAAAGCCAAAACCAAATTTTCACTAAGTAGAGCATGTTCAATAAATAAATAAATAAATGCACTCCATGTAAGTTTTCTCCAACCCTATATATAATTTATAAAGTGCACTTAGGTCACAAGCAAGATATGAAAACGATTACTAGTGTACATTAGGTCAAAATACTTGCTTAACACAAAATCTAAACTATTGAAATTTATTACAAACTTTATCATAGATTTAAAAAAACACATTTATCGGTTGTCTTGGAAAAAAAATCATGCTTTGACCCCAAATTAATTAATATGTGAGTTGTTATCAAAAAAAAAAAAAAAAAAATTAATATGTGAGTTACTTTCTTATGATAAAAAGCTGTATTACTTTAAATTTCTATCCCCTTACACTATTGAAACGTAAATTAAATTGAAAAATCAATTCATTAATTTCAACATTTCAATTTTCTGTGTCCGATAAGCCCTCGTGTTGTTTGTGTGGGACACTACTACTTCTAAACTCACATCAAAGTTGCACAACGCCATGACAAGATGTATACCCTTTGGAAGATATTGTAACTTGTGAGTTTTTACTATCGTGAACCATTTTATACGTCGATTTTTGCCCAAAAGGGCAATGTGTTGTAACTATTACACATTTTGTAGGTTTCCATTTGTAATAGAAAATGAAAAGAAAATGTGAGTCTAGTATTAAAGGAATGGTGAGAAACAGTGTGATACCCGACTTGATATTTCTCGTGTTGATCTTTACTCACTAATTCAAATGCTTCAAATTTGGAAAAATATATTATTATTGGCATGTTTAAGTTTTTGTTCTTTCTTGAATACAATTGACATTTCTTATTCCTTTCTAGTTTTTCACTTCTTTTGTTAATTCGGTTTTCAACTCTACCCAAGAAGTTTCTTTCTTTCATATTAATTAAGACTTTTCGACTAAATAAAAATTACATGAATAAGTTCTTTCTTGACTACATAATCGAGATTTTTTAAAATTCTTTTTTGTTTCTTTTGTCAATTCAATTTCCAACTATTTTGTCTTTTAACCTAATTTAGAGTTACTTGTATCCATTTTTTAACCTAGAGAAAAAGGTACACCATTTCTTTAAAAGTACTAAATCATAATTTATATTGGTTTAATAATAGAAAACCCCCTATAAATTTGATCATGTGCGATACATCCCGATACATCCCCATATGAGTATGTCTCTTTCTTGGGTTATCGATATGTAAGATGAGGGGAGACAAGTTGCTCTCGGGTACATCATTGGTAAGCATCTCGAGCATACGATTTCAGACAGTTATTAGCTCTCATCAAAGACCTCATGTGAGTATTATACATTTGCGATTTATATTATACGTAGTTTCAAAATCTAGACACATGATCATTAACTAGTTAAAATGTCAATATGTAAGTTTGAAGTCCTGGATTGAGATTGTGTATGTAAATTGAATATAATTTTTTGATTACCATTTTGTATGAATAAGCTTATTTTAATTAAATTAATAATTTCTAAGTTGTTATTTGTGTAGGAGCACTGTCCGGTTGATCGATGATCACTTTTGTCCTGGATATCATCTTAACTGATAGGATAATCTTCGCCCAGGATCTCCTTCTCCCCCATCTGACATTTCCCTGCGGATTTCCTGCACACAATCGAGTCATTATTTTGATGATTTGTATGTCCGCATGACTAGATTTATCATAGAGGAGATGGGTGCGTTATAATGAAAGTTGAGAGAGGAGGTGGTCGAGCTACGAGAGGAGTTGAAAGAGGAGGTAGAGGTGCTGCGATGAGAGTTGAGAGGCGAGGTAACAGATTTATACCATGATGTTGGAGTGCTACGAAGCTATCCAGTAGACCTTCAGAATGACGTCTCAGCGCTTCGAGGCGATATAGCAGACATCCGAATGGGTGACAATGAGGTGATGGAGACGGGGATTACCCACCTCATAGACAGATGAGGGTGTATTAGAATTATTTTTGTTATCTGTGGAGCATGAGGATGAAGACAGGAAAGGTGGTGAATTAGGAGAGGATGGAGGAAGTGGCCCTAACGGGGACGGGAGAGGTGGGTCAATCCTCATTTTTGTTAGATACTCCAACACCAGGAAATGATTTACTTCATATTTCAACCATAAACTTATTACACTCTTCAACACTGTAAACTTCTTCCGCTCTCCTGAACAGTGAAACCATGTCGTTGTCCCGATACCTAGTTGCCTTGAGAATAAATTCGGTGATACCATTTATTATAGAGAGTCCCTGATCAGCTACAAAGATAAGGTCCTCGACTTTTCCAATTACTTTCCATTTCTTTGTGAAGAACCAACTGATCGACTGATTATTCTCGCTATCGACTACGCAAATGTAAGAAGGTAAATTTGGGTGTTGATACCTTGACATGTAGTAATAATTAATTTACCTTCCTATCTAGCATTCAGAGTTGTACCATCGACTAGAATTAGGGGTCGCAACATATTTCGAAATTCTCGAATGCATTGTTCAAGAGCCATGAATAAAAACTTAAAGCAATTATCGCCCTCTGTCTCAATAAAAAAAGGTCGAGCCAAGATTAATTGACCCCACGTTGTGGAAATACCTGACCAATTTAACTTAAATCTCCTCGACTGAGTCCATTAAATCCTCCAACGTTCATTCTTGCGAACTATAAATAACTCATTCGTGTCTATCTTTGTCACTCGCAAACAATAACGGCAAATATTGTCGATGCAAATAATTGTCAGCAATAACATATTTAATTTCTTCGCTTTTAACTCAAAGTTGTATTTCAGTGCAATCCCGTGCACAGCTTCCTGTAAATCTTTCTTTGTTTCAAACAGTTGTTCGACATGCAAATCCTCATCATCGGGAATCACACGTGAAGAATTAAATGACGGTTCACTCAATCCAACCCCCAAGCTCCCACTTCACTCGTGTTTTTAACGGGATAAAGCAATCAAATCCTCATTTGTAAATTCATTTTCATTCTCGTTGCAGTGAATTATCGAGAGAATTCTGTGAGTAACAGCGAGATCACGATGATGAACAATTATTTCCGGAATAATCACATCATGTTCACGAGCTATCTCTACCGTATCCTAAAAATCATTGGTACTGTGAGCTCTTCCATCCGAATTTTCGTGTTCACCTTCAACGAAATTCTTCCTTACTAAAGTCACACAAGGAGAAGTCGTGTGCATTTTATTTAATTCAAATAGACAACTCACTTCAATATCAGAAGTAACCTTCATAGATGTAATCGAAATGAATGAATGCTCGTTGAATTGAAATTTCAATTCCATATTGTACTGAGAATGATCGACTTTCAACTTGTTTTGTAAATTATGGTACGTTTTCGTATATGATGTACTAGATGTTGTGGAAATTGGAATAACATCACGTATATCACTTAACCATTTCCACAGCCATTGATCTTTTTCATCCAATTTGAAATCACTAAAGTAACAAACCAGGATTACAATCATATTAGCAAACGAAACATAATTTTAATTAAACAAAAAAAAAAAAGGTCGAAAAATCAACCCAACCACTGGACAACAAAATTTTTAATTAAAAAAAAGTGGATTGACTGTTAATAGTCAGCCTAGGCTAGCTAGACTGATTTCATCTAAAGAATATGCATGCAGATGCATTTTTTTTTCTTATTTATGCTTTAAAAAATTATAGAACTTTAAATAAATTTATCTACATGTTAATCTATATCGAAATAAGATTTATCGATTAAAAATATATATATTAATTTAACGAAAATGAAATTAAATATACGTAAATATACTTATCGATTCGAAGTGACATATAAAAAAATATTTTCTTATTCAATGTTTGATAAATTTATGAGATTTTGAGGTTGAAGCAAATGAAAATTGAGAGAGTTTTTTCTGTGTTAGAATAAATAGATAAGGAAAGTTAGTTAGTTTTGAAATTTTAAGTTAGAAGTGTTTGATTTTTACTTTTTAATTAAAATGGTAGTATAGTCTTTTAAATAAAACAATATTTTGTAGTTATATAACATACTTAATGATATTTTTGTCTTTTTAACAACCAAAAGGTTATTGTGGAAATATGCAATTGTTAAAAATTTAAAGTGAAAATTAAGGAATTTTATTAAACCAATTTTAAAAGTAACCCAAGTTATAGTAACTTAAGCAATTGAGTCTCCAACGAAGGTTGCAGCCTCCAATGAAGAAGATGGGCCCACCTTCAATAATCGAAGGTACGCCGAGTTGATGACAAAGACGTTGCCGAAATTGTAGATGAAGTCATCGGAATTGTAGACGAAGAAGTCACTGACAAAGAAGTTATCGAAGATGAGTATGAGAAGAATTTGTTGTCTTTTTGTATATACAATAATGCTTCTCGAACAAGGGAAATGACAGGGTGGAGTGGCAAGACGAGATTGAGTGATTTTTTTTTTCAAACCGTCCAATCATGTATTGACTTGTGTCCCATCTATCATTAATTCTGTCGTTAAGTCTGTCATTATAGCAAGATTGTTGTATATATATATATATGTGTGTGTGTGTGTGTAATATATATAATGATAGTTACATATAGTGCCTCTTTGTTTCTCATTTTTATAGTAAGAAATACATTTTGAAATAATAAATTGACAGATAATGTGTGGTTAAAAAATTAGAAAAAAATTTAATTTTATTGTAATATTATTTTATTAAAGAATGAGTGATTGAAAAGAAAAGAAGAAAAATATATTTTCGAAAAAATGGTTATCAAACAAGGACATAAATTTTTACACTAAAACAATAAGCACCTGATTTTAATTATTAATGCTTTATTTTTGAAATTCAAATTTAAAATATAGGGATTGGGGGTAATTTTCCCTATAAAAAAAGGGTAATGCTACATGTACACACACACTTTTACACAATCTTTTACACCTCTCTCACATGGAGATGGGTCCACGATTATTTTATTATGTGTGGGCCCCCTTCCATGTGAGAGAGATGTAAAAGATTGTGTAAAAAATTGTGTACACTTAGCATTATTCATAAAAAAATATAAAAAGCCCACGTATACAAAACATCAACAAACCATTTGGGTCCACTTCAACTTCAAACCCGACCCACCTATTAAAACCCTAAGAAACCTAGAAACATGGGCCCCACATTATTTTCAGCCAAATCACCTCTTACTGCTCACCATGAAAAAAAAAAAATTTATTAAAAAAAATGTAATTTTTATCCTATTTTGTGCGTATGTTCCGTAAAGTGCAATTTTGACGAGCACTACGGAGCGAAATTAAATGGAACAATAAACGAGAGTTTTGTAATGTATTATTTTTCAATCTTTCTTATTAAAGTACAAGTTAGACCGAAATGAAGTTGAACAATAAAATAGAGTTTTGTATCGTGTTATTCAATTTTTCTTACTAAAAAAATCCTAAAGTTGAGGGACAGAAAGTAATTAATAACATATTTTTAAATAAAATAATATTATACGTAAATAAAAAAAATATTATTTTTTAATAATATACATTTATCAAAAAATTTATTATTCCTCTTCTCATGACGTGAAATATGACATAACACACATTGATACAACACAAACCTAAATTATTAATAATGATTTTATATATTATATTTTCTCCGCCTCTTCGCTTCATTTTCCTCTGCTACTCTCCCCTCCTCTCCATCCTCTATATCTCTTCTACCTCCCATTTGCTAAATTAATCAATAAAGATTTTTTTTATTCCTCAGGTTCGTTTTACTTCTGTCTCTTGATCTGAATTTTTGTTCCTTTGATTTCCTTTTATATAATTAAGGGTAAAAAAAAAAATCTCGATTGCCTTTTTTTATTGGGTTTTTGGGTATTAGGTTTTGTATGTATTGGAAGGGGGATTTCAGAATTTATCTGTGGGTTTTTGAATTGATGTTCTGATTAGGTTAACTGCTTGAAGCTTGACAATTACTGGGTTTTCTTTTATGATTCTTGAAAAATGGGATTGGGTTTTTTAGCGGTGGTTTTTAATCTTGATTGATCATAGTTGAGTTCAGTTTTCTGGTTGGGTTCTTTTGTTACTGTGGATATATGGAATCTAAGGTTTAAAAATTTCTGTACTTTTGTGTGGGATTTTGAATTGGGGGAATTTGATATATGTGTTTTATATAAGTTGATTGATTAGAATAGATGTTTGAAATGTGTGAAATTGAGCATTCATCAACGTGTCAACTTTAAGAGATCTTCTTGATTTTTATTTGAAGAAGCTCACATTTTTTAAATTATACACAATTTTAAGATGTCAAAATGAGTTTAGTTAAGAAAGGTGGCGTGTCAGCCAATTAACTGTTGTTGCTATTTAAATAGTTACATTCGCTAGATCAACTCATTTATCCAAATGTCTGAGTCTGCCTCTCATGTGCCCAAGCGGCTGGACAGATGCATGTGCCCAAACAGCTGTGTAGAGCTGCAGACACAGACATGCTTGGACGCACACATATATATAATTAGGCATTCGTAAAGGGTTCAGTTTTTTGTTGTAGCAGGGTGAAGTAGGGGAAGTGTGACTTGACTTGATAGAGGGGGATATGGCTGGGATTGCAACTGAGGAGTCTGAAGAGGGGAGATCATTGGAAGGGGTTTTAAGCAGCCAGCAGCAGCAATGTCAATCTGGGGAGGCATTAGCGGAATGGAGGTCTTCCGAGCAGGTGGAGAATGGGACCCCTTCAACTTCGCCCCCTTACTGGGACAGCGACCGTGATGATGATAATGGTGTGTGATTTATTCCTTTCAATTACATGGCAGCCTGTGTTTATTATTTCTTTTTTTTTTTTTAGTTCTTGTATATTGCTTGACATTTGTCCTATGGTCTCTCTGAATACAGTTTTCTTCAGTATTTTAGATAGTATGTGTTACTTACCATTTCAAGGAAATGGGTATTAGAGGAGTGAATCAACCCTCTTTCTCCTGGACAGGAAATATTTTAAGGAATGGGAAAACAAAAGGAGAAACTGAATTAGAGAAGGAAGAAGAATCCAAAAGACTTTATTAGCATGGTATATATCGAATTAATGGCCAATATGAGAGAGAATTGATTTGGGAAAGGAAGAAGAACCAAAAGCTTTGGTATCATGTTATTGTGCATCAAATTTATGCATAGAATATGAATTTGTTGGTGGAACTTGGTAAATATTTTTTACTCTGTTTTGTTCACTTTCCATGTAATACTCAGTGAGACCCATAAAGGTTATTGTCTGCAAAGCTGTTGCTTTTGTCTGATGGGTTGACAATTTTAGGTTTGTGAATGTATACCATATGCAAGGGTCATATGTGGATGTTGTCTTTGGGCTGTATTTTTGTTTGATTATTATGAAGTTTCTGAGATTGCAGAATCATCCAAATGCAATCCAATTGGGGTTGTTAAGTAGTGATGATTACTATATATGCTCTAGTATAAATTGTTATATGGAAATTACGACGCGATTAAATTCTCTGGTTGAAACTATAATTCGTGCTTTATTCTTTTTCCTCTTTTAAGAGATGTCTAGAGGCTGATTGTTTCTCTCAATCTTCTGTGGCAACATTATAGTGTTAAATTTGAAGGAATTGGAAATGAATTTGAGCAATTTGCAACTCAACTGCTAATTTCTTTAATTTGTTGCTGACACAAACTTTTTGCATTGGTGCTGAAGATTTACATGAAGCAAACAATTGTTTTCTTGGTAAAGAAAACAAGCAATGATTCTTGTGGTTGATGTGAACTTAGATTACATAGTATTCTTAGGATAATTACTTTCTGCTTTTTACGTTGCAGGACCGCGGCCTTCTGAATTATATGTAAAGTATACATGGAAGATCAACAAGTTTACACAAATTAACAAAAGAGAACTTCGAAGTGGTGTATTCGAGGTCGGGAGCTACAAATGGTATGATTCTTGAGGAAAAAGTGGTTCTAGAATATCTTTACGTGCTTATCATGCAGCTATTATTTGCGTCTCCATTGGCTTCCTATTTATAGAAAAACCATGGGTCCTTTGTGCTAAACTTTTAGTTGAGATATCTTGCCACTTCCTTTGGTTGACCTATGATCTTAGAATTTTCTCGAAGTTGGTATTAAGCTACTGTACTCTCCATGGGTTCTTATTCAACATGGATGCAAAGCATTTTCAGTAAATTATTTTCCTTCAGGATAAATGCTTATTTAATTCTGCCTTTCTACACAACAACTGATGCTCTTTTACAAAATTTTGGGCTATGGGGCCCATCTTGCTGTCTTTGTTTATTCGGGCATTCTTTTCCGTTGATATCTTTTACTGTATGTGCGTGCATATGGCATGTGATGCCATTGTATGATTTCAATATCGCTGCAAACATTAATATTTATTCAAATTTGGATGGTAGGTATATTTTGATTTACCCCCAGGGATGTGATGTCTGTAATCATCTCTCTTTATTTCTCTGTGTGGCTAATCATGACAAGCTTCTTCCAGGTATGATAAATGAAATGTGATGAATTGCTTTGAAATTATATTGTGTGTTTTGGAGTTGATATCATGTGATTTTTCTACTATAAATAGGATGGAGTCATTTTGCGCAGTTCACTATTGCTGTGGTGAACAAAGATGCTAAAAAGTCCAAGTATTCTGGTAAGTTATTCAATTATCACTATTACTTTTGTGGTCAAGATTTCATTTTCAATCATGACCAGCCTGGATATGTATTTAAAAATTTGCAGATACACTACATCGGTTTTGGAAAAAGGAGCACGATTGGGGATGGAAAAAATTTATGGAGCTATCAAAATTGTTAGATGGGTTTATTGATGCTGATAATTTAATAATTAAAGCTCAAGTCCAAGTCATCAGGTGTCTGTGGAGAACATACTTATGAATATTTGCAATGTTTAATTGTTTGACTGTAATAGTTTCACACTCCTTTTATAGATTTGTAGGTTTTAAATTTATCTTATCTTTTTGGATTGAATTAATCTATTAGTGGTTACAATTACAAATTGAATTTATTTGCATCATATGACAATTCTATATATTTTAACCTTTGCCATTGGTTCGCAGGGAGAGAGCTGATCGTCCCTTCCGTTGCCTTGAAATTCAATATAGGAGGGAACTTGTTCGAGTATATTTGACAAATGTTGAACAAATTTGCCGTCGTTTTGTGGAAGAAAGACGAAGCAAACTTGGAAAGTCGATAGAGGATAAAGCTAGATGGTCAAGGTAATAGGGTCTGGTTTTTTTGTTGGTTCTCGTCATTTGTTTAAGACATTGCTTTAAATACTTTCATGGGAGCTTCTCATCTCTCTTGGTGAACGAAATGCCTTGTACGTTTATTTATTTGATCAATTCAGAGCAGCATTATTGGTCCAAGCCCAATTCACATGCATCAACAGATACTACTTAATCTATCCTGTTCAATAATAACAAGAAGGGGTTTTTGTGTTACCGAGTGGTGTTATATGTGTAAGAAGGATGGGGAGACGATTGATCACCTGTTCATTCATTGTGATGGTGTTCGGTGGCTTTGCAATAGCATTCTTGTTTCCCAACATTTGGATTGGGTGATGCCTAGGCGAATTGAGGATGTGGTGCGGGCATGGAGGATGAAATTTCGTGATAAGGATAGCATGATTGTATGAGATCTTATTCCGGGATGCATAATATGGTGCGTATGGAGAGAAAGGAACAGCCGCTGTTTTGAAGACCAAACAAGAACTACAGAGCAGTTCAGAGAATTGTTCTATCTGACTTTGTATAGTTGGTTTAATACTGTGGCTAATAACCATATTGAAGGGTTGCCTAATTTCATGTCGTTTCTGTATTGTTTAAACTGATAATACATTTCCCATGTATTATCTATTGATTTATTAATAAATTCTTTGATTACTTATCAAAAAAAAAAAATATTTTGTTTTGGGAATTTAATATCATAAGAAGCGCGTGCACATGCACACACACATTGTCTTTTTAGATAAATCTACAATAGGCTTCTTTTGAAACTCTAGTTCTTGGACATGTTTAAAAGCTTGTATCTAAGAAACTAGGTTTAGAACTGTGGGGACTGATTCCCACTGAGAGTAGTTTTAGAGCTTGTCAAAGACTAGTTCAGAATCTTCTTTCTCCACCATGATAATTATTTATTTATTTATTTCTATTAGTTGACCAATTGTTGTTATTCTATATATGTCCATTTATTTTTCATTTCCCATTATTCAAATTTAATGCATATAGACAAGGATAATTTTTTGAAAGTAATTATTTTATTCAATTTACATTATCCAAATATTATTTACTGGATATCTGTCATACTTTCCAGCTTCCGTACCTTCTGGATGGGTATAGACCAAAGTGCCAGGCACCACATGTCACGAGAGAGAACAGATTCCATACTAAAAGTACTTGTGAAGCACTTTTTCATAGAAAAAGAAGTCACATCAACTCTGGTCATGGATTCATTATACAGTGGGCTGAAGGCTCTTGAAGGACAGAACAAGGGGAATAAAGATAAGGGAAAATGTTCGGAGGCAGAAGACTTACCAGTTCCTATTGTTCGCATTGAGAAAGATATGTTTGTTTTGGTGGATGATGTGTTACTTCTACTCGAGAGGGCTGCCATGGAACCTTTGCCTCCAAAGGATGAGAAGGGCCCGCAAAATCGTATTAAGGTGAGCATCATGATGTGCAACTATTTATGCGTGCAAAGCATGGCCTTGGTTGCTTATTTTTTAGTAGGTACTAATGAGTAACAGAAATGCTTAGGTTTGGTTGTTTCAAGGAATTGGCATCTCTGAAGGATATTTTAGACATCACCTTATCTGCTTAGATAGTGGAATTAGCTTTTCATTAAAAGCACTTATTTAGGCAGTTTACACCTGGGTAAATGAAAGGCTTTCTGATTTCAAGCGAAACCAAGAACTCTCGACTCCAATGTGAAAAGAGAGAGAAAAAACTTCTCATTTGCTCAAGTGTTAATGAAAGTGAAAGCATGTATTGAATTAATTTATTGTCCTATGAGCATATGCTGAGTCTGCAATTCTTTGTTTTCAAGGATGGGAGTGCTGGTGAGGAGTCCAACAAAGATTCTATTGAACGTGATGAGAGGCGTCTTACTGAACTGGGTCGTCGGACAATTGAAATATTTATCTTAGCCCATTTATTCAGGTATACATTTTACTGAATGTGCATAATTGGTCCTTCTGCTATCATCAAATGCAGCAGTCCTTGGGAGGTTATGATTATATATACTTTACATTGCACTCTCGCTACAATATTTCGTAGAAGAAATGTAGGACGTCAGTATCAGAAAGTATTGAGTTGTTTGCTTTGAGGTTATCTGCACTAGTTAAGCTTTGAATTAGAAGTGCACCATTTGCATTTGTCACTATGGTGGCCAAATAGACATTCATTTTATGGTGGTTGTTTCACCATTATTTCTTTTGATAGACATTAAAAGCTTGTTTGGGAAGTGTATATAAATGGTTTCAATTATAAATCGACAGACATGAGGGGTAGATAAATGGATAGTACGTGTGAGTTCCTTGAAATATGTGGACAAAAAGTGGTTTGAGTATTTATAAACAATTTATAATCATGAGCACAACATAGGCTAAATTTTTTAATATTATACGTGTCTCATCGGAAGTTATGAATGTAGTGGGACATTAATAAATCATTTTCCTCCAATAGTTCCTCCAAGTAGTGGCCTTCAAATACTTTGGCATTATGGTTAGAATGGCACCAAGTTGCAACTTAGCCCCTGTTTGTCTACTATTATTCCAAAAAATTGTTTGCTACATTAAGATTCTCCATCACACATTCACCCAATAAAATATTCTATATACAAACCAATAAAGTTATTTTACTTTTTCAACCACACATTCTCCAAAAAATACTATTCATTACTCTATTTTTCTCCCAATAATGGGAGTCAAACACACCCTTAATATGCTGCATAGGACAATAATTTTTTTTTTTTTTTATCTTTTTTTAATCCAGCATGCAAAACGTACCATGATTCTATTATTTTAGTCCTGAATGTTTACCCTTGCTTGTTATAGCAGTAAAATTGAGGTCGCATACCAGGAGGCCGTTGCTTTAAAGAGGCAAGAAGAGCTCATCCGTGAAGAGGAGGCAGCTTGGATGGTTGAGAATGAGCGGAAAATAAAACGTGGAGCGGCTGACAAGGAAAAGAAGTCAAAGAAAAAGCAGGTTTGGTAAAATCACTTTATACCTCGTGAATGTTTGGCAATTTCCATCCAACTGGAAATAAAGAAGTTAGAGTTACAGTCGAAGTTGTTGAATTTTTACTACTAGACAACAGAAAATGTTGCATGATGTTGATATCCTGGAAGTATATTGCATTAGTCTGGGAAAGTTTTCTTCTTCAGTATGATTGACTTCATGAAGTATCTGCATTTTTTGTTACTCTGAACATATCTTGGCTTTGGATTCAGTGTTAAACGTATGATATCTTGTATGATTCTATGCAGTGTGCCTGCACTGGCACTTACTTTACTATATATATGAGCTAAGAAACGGGTACTTATTATCTTATTATGTACCCCGTATTCAATACATGCTTTTTAAATTTACGATACATATCGGACACTTTTGGACACATGAAGAGGAGTTTTATTGTTTTTAAACTCATTATTATTGACAATAGAAAATATAATTTTCTTCTTTTTGTTTTTTGTTTTTTGTTTTACTTAAAAGATAACTATTGTTATTATCAATAACTTATTGAAATATTTATTGGCAATAGAACATCAATTTTATTTTATTTTTTATTTAATATTTGTTATTGGCATCTCTCTTTTGTGAACTCTATGAGAAGGAATAAAATGATTCGACAACAAGTTAAAGAATTAGTTTTTACCATGACAATTTACGCCTTTTATCAACAACAATTAATTTTTATTCAAGAGGAGAATCCAAAATATAGGATATTTTCGGATATTCATTTGATATTCTTGAAGGTGTTGGGTTGCTTGAGGTTGTTAATTTATCATTAGATGAACCAGAGTTGGATAGCATGATTTTTAATGGTAGTGAAGAAGTTGATGGCGATGTTAAAATAAAAGAAGTTGGGATAATTAAGATTAAGATAAAATATTTTAATATTTTATTTTATTTTTATTTCCAGGCGTATATTTTAATGTTTTCTTTTACAACAATGATATTATGCTGAATTTTATGATTTAACTTGTAAAAAAGTATTACACACATTATGAATATATTCACATCCTATTTTATTTTTTTTAAAAAGCTGTATCGGCGTACCCGTATTTGCATTACATATCTGAATATGTACTATTTAGAATACGAGTAAATAATGTGGTGACACATAAGAAAACGTTGAATTTAGAATATGTAAAGGAGATTAAAATAGTTTCTGCACGTAGTATAAACTTAACATTTCCTTTGTCCTGTTGACCTTTGCATTGTAAATTTTGGTAAATATTCTGTTAGTACTGTAAACTATAGTATTTGGCAGTGCCATGCAACATCTCTATTTTCAAAGAGATGTTATCTTTATATGTGTACTTCCAAACAAGTTTCAAAGTATTGGCCTTATTTGGTCGAATGCCTTCTACCGTTGGTTATTATGTATTATTTTTTTCATTCAGGGAAAACAAAAACGATATAATCGCAAAGCAAAAGACAAGGGAAGGGAAGATAAAGCTGACATTGTTCTGCAAGCCAAGACTGAGCCAGATACTCATTCTGGTGAAAGGAAAGACTATTTGACCATGGATTCCAAAATCGAACTTGAAAAAGCTGATGCAATGGAAGATGTTTCTGATGTATCTGATTCAGTAGATTGTGTTTCAGAAGTACTTTGCCCTGATGCAGAAGACACAGATGTTAGTCCTGTTAATTGGGATACTGATACTGCTGAAATGTATCCTTCCCTAGAAGGCAGTAGCAGTGTGGTTGATAGGCGTTCCAGCGTTCAAAATGGCATAGCAGAGAGAACTCCATCTGTTGTGGATGATAGTTCATCCACATGCTCGATTGATTCGGTCCCTTCAGTTGTAATGAATGGAACTTATAAAGGAAATCCTCCAAATCAAAAACACAAACAATCACCGAGCAGGTAAACATTTATTCCCCTAGTATGTAATTTTTACAAATTGGTCATGGTAAATATAATGACTTCTTTCGTTAACATCTAGAGTGAGGAACCATCAAGGCGAGGTGGCTTTTGACGCGGTTGATTTGGCTAATGAAACACCTAGTCAATCACTCGAATCTGCATCAGTTGCAGGGAAGCAAACTGATCAATCTGGAGCAATAAGTGGATCTGTGTCTCGAACTGTTGTTCAATCCTTCCAGGATAAGGTAAACTGGCCCGTGCAGCATGTGGGAAAGGTGGTTTTCTTGCTTCATAAATTTTATCTTTTGTTTGATAATGTGTTTAGGAAAGATTAGCTGTGTGCATGAATATTCTAAAAACTCCTCACCACTTCCCTTCCCTTCCTGCCTTCCCCTCCCCTCTTGTTGAGTTACACGGATTGATGAGATTCTGCATTGTTGACTATAGGAGAAAGCAATAGTTTCACCACAGAGAAATCTTAGTGCCAAAGACGTGGCTCGGGTGGAAGCATCTGCAGAGAAGACAGCAGGTGTAATATCCTCTCCCAGGAGCCCTTCCAAGAGTATTCCTTCTACTGCTCTGCCAACATCAGAGTCAATGATTAATGCTGCTAGCAACCATGTCGTGGTTAAGAAACCATCTTCAGACAGCATAAAGGAAGCTGATAGGTCACTGAGATTGGAAACTATAGCTGCAAACTCTGCCCCATGGAAACCTGGTGCTCAGAAAATTGCGACTCCAAAACTGGCTGATAAGCCTTCTGGACAGCAAGTACCTACTGCAAGTGAAAGGACTTTTGGACTGCAAGTGCCCACCACAACTGAAAAGCCTTCTATGCAGCAAGTGCTGGTCGCAAAACCAAAAATGCCCATTGTGTCAAGACCCTTGAGTGCTCCTCTAACTCCTGGGCCGAGACCAACTGTTTCCACGGTCCAGACAACCCATCTTTTAGCACGCTCTAGTAGCGCTGCTGGTCGATTGGGTCCTGACCCTTCATCTGAAACTCAGACTTATGTCCCGCAGTCCTATCGAAATGCAATAATGGGTAACCCTGTCACTGGAAGTTCGCAAGCTTATACACCACATCATATAACGAATTCAGTGGTAAATTCTTCGTATTCGCACTCACAGGCGCCAGCTCTTGTAACTGCACCACTCTTTCCACCACAAAGCCCTGATACTATGGAACAAAATTCAGTGAATATAAGTCCTCAATTTGGAATGGTAAATCATGAAATGCAACAAAATGGATCCATATGGATGGAGTCCTCTCAAAGGGATAGCAGCAGGAACATACCTGATAATAATTCTTCTGTGCTTAATGAAATGAAAAATTCTGTTGAATACACGCCTCTGTTGAGCAGATTCCAGGATCACCATACATCATCAGAGTCTCTTGCCCACACATCTGGCCGTCAAAGTCATGGTGCATTTGCAGATGAATTTCCCCACCTTGATATCATCAATGAGTTGCTAGATGAGGAGCAGGGTTATGGAATATTAGCCAAAGAAAATCTGGGTTATCAAAGCTTCAGCAATGGGGCCCACCATCTAAACCAGCAGTTTAGTTTCCAAAGTGAGATGGGCATGTCAAGTGTCCTGGGCCCATCTACGAGCTCATGTAGGTTTGAGCGGACTCGAAGTTATCACGATGATGAATTTCAACATGGTTATGGCGCTTCTGGGAGCCATTTGGATACTCTTAGTATTATGATTCCGCAGTCTAGCCCACAACTTTATTTAAATGGTCAGATTGGTGGTTTGATTCCTAATCAATGGCAAATGGCCAGTTCTGATCTGCCCTTGGTCAGGAATACGGATAGTGATGGCTATCTACATTACATCCGGGAGTATCCAAATCTGGCACATGGCATCAATGGCTATTCAGTATTCCAGCCATCTAATAGACGTTGAAGCCTATTTATGATGGAGCTCAAACAGGAACATAAGAGGTTATAGTCGGTAGTGATAATCTATTCGAGGAAGCCTTGGGTGTTCTAGATTTCTAAAGAGGCTTGTGACCTTTTAATTAAGAGAATATTTTGTAAAAAGTGATTCTGCTTTTCTTTCTTTTATACTTACATTTCTAACAGATGTGGCTTTGCTTCCCCCCTCTTGGAGGTTTCAACTTCAATATATTGATGTTATTTTCTGTTATCCAGACTATATCATCTAAGCTTTTTCTATTTTGCATTAATGACGACGCTGGACTTTTAGTGAGTTTTTCAGGAAATGGACTTCATGTTGGAGGTAGAGTCTTATAAACCTCCGGTATATTTTGTAATTGTGAGGTATTGCTTTTAAGTACTTATAAGCAATAGGTTCTATGGAATATGTGAATAATAAGTGGGTGTTAAGTTGTGGTCCTATGAATGTGTGAATAATAAGTATGCCATAAGTATCAAGGTGTAAGGTAAATTTGTGACACGGGTTGCCATTTATTTCAGTTAGATGACACTCTAGTTTGAACAAGGAAAACCAAGGCAGTGCAGGATTTTTATGTATAAAAGTATATTGCAGTTCTTTATGCCAAGTTATATGAGAAAATGAATGTTCGGTATTATGCATTGGACACAGTAACTACGACTTTGATTAGAACTCGTCCTTAAATTTGATTTGTAAGAGGGAGGGTGTTCAAAGTACTTGTAAAGCTACAAGAAAAGCCTTGTTCTTGTTTTCTCTATTCCTAATTTTCTCTCCAGTCTACAATAATCGTCACAATATGATCTATGGCCAACTATATTCCCCTGAAGTCCTGAAACCATAAGAAAATTTGAACCAAAAAAAAAAAAAAAATTCGTTGAGCAAACATTTTACAAGCATTGCGAAGTACAATTTGGCCCCGTTTGATAGCACACATTTTCTATGAAAAATGGCAACTTTTGTAGCATTTGATGCAAAATTTTCCCGGGAAAATATTTTTCTACTTTCCAAATTTTCCACATTTTTGAGGAAAATAAATTTTTGATGTTTTGGTGGGTAAATATTTTCCAGGTTTTTTTTTTCTTTTTGGCAATTGGAAAAAATTCTAAACATAATGGTAAAAAGAATTTTCACTTTTATTGACAATTTCTATGCAAAACAAAACCAAACGAATGATATTTGGTATGATTTTTTTTTTGGCAATTGGAACATTATCACTTTAATGGACAATTTTCATAAAAAACGAATCCAAACGAACACCAAACTTTTAACATTTTCCATGAAAAATTATATCAATCAAACACAATTAATTACAATTCTCAGTAAAACATTTTCTAGGCAAATCAATTCCTTTTAAAACATTTTATTTCCACCCATTTTCTACATTTGTGATTAAACAGACTCTTAGATAATTTCATTTTAAGTCTCTTCAAAATAGACATGATCCATATTTTTTCAAAGGACTCTAATATCTAAAGAAGTATTCTTCCGCATGTCACCCATCATGAACGAAGGTCTTGCTCTAATATCAATTGTGACAATCATTATGAGTATAACTTGTTGGGAATATTTTCACTAAGAGAGAAAATGAAGAAGAAATAAACAATTATGACCAGCAACAAAATGAACAACACCATGATGAAACTTTAAATTTAACAATGAAAATAACTAAAAGAAGATGATAAACTAATCTCATATTTACACATATTATAGTCTCTCCTTTTGTAGACTTTGATCTTCCACACAAAAACTTGAAAGTAACCAATGCAAGTAATCAAGAACTTTAATGACATGAAAGACTCAAACACGATAAACGTTGTCCTCAAACGATATTTGCCAATCTCTGATACAAATTTGGTGCTTAAAGGTCTTCCAGCAAATGGTTTGGAGGATTAATCAAGCCTTATTGTAGAAATACCAAAACACTAAGTATTTCTATCCAAACTTGAGAAACAAGGAGAGAAATATGAATATAGAAGAAGAAACAAGTTGTTTCTTTTCATTTTGAAATGAATCTTATACTTGTTATGTTTTTTCAACAACTTTACAAGAAATATGATCATCTATATATAGCCCTCATAAAATGTGTACGGAATGGTGCCAAAATATTTTCAAAAGGCACCAAATTCAAAACCACAACGGATAAAAACGGCTAAAAAAAAGGTCGAAAATTTGTACCATGCGGCCACATGGTACAAAACATACCGAGACAAAATGTCTCGGTATATGGCCATGTGGCTGCATGGTTCACTCATGCAGCCATTAGATCCATTTCTCATTCCAAATCTCTTTTTATTGTTTTGAACAATAATATCAACATCACTTACTGATGCAGGGGGATCCGAGCTAGACGAGGCTGAGTTGTCTGATAGTTCGTTAATAGCGCTGAGATACCATGAGTTGGCGGATCAGCGCAAGAATGGCAAGTAATCATCGATTTTTCCTAATTGGGGCTGCTTTTGGACAAGTTTCGGTATTTTGGCCATAACTTTGGCTACGGTTGTCAGAATCACGCCCATGACCCCAATTCGGAAAGCTCTTTCCGGCGCGCATGTCGTGGGTACCTAGCTATGCTCGGTGTACATCGGTTTTGAGGCCAAATTCAGCTATTTTCTCGTCCGAATCATCAATTTAAGTTATTTTTTGCCATTTTTAGTAATATTTCGATTTCCTTTTTGACATAGATTACGATCTCAAATTTAGCCAGATTTTTGGGATCTTCTTCCTTTCATTACGTATTTTGTTTTGGTATGAATAATAGAATTTTACTATTTTTGGCAAAATTCCGATAATTAATATTTTCTAGCTATTTAACCCGACTTGTGGGTTATTTTCGTTCAGTTGTTGAATAATAAAAAATTTTCTCGTTTCTCTTGGTGTTTCTCTTGCATTCTTCTCTGTGTTTGTCAATTGGTTCTAGCCTGTAGAATAATCACTATTCTGCCCGGCATTAGTTGGTATTAGAGCATCAGTATCTTCTTGGGCTAGATTTCATCAGTCAATCATGGTTGGTGGTCGTGGTCGTAGAGGGCAGGTTCCGAATGAGGAAGTTCCACACTGTGATCGTAATATTCAAGAGGTGACGATTGAAGACTTACAGAGGCAAGTAGCAGAGTTAACTCAGTGTCTGGCGGCGCAGGATCTCAGTGACCGCGAACTGGGGGGTCACGAGTCCGATACCAGTTATGAAAACCCGTATCACAATCCTGCTCGAGTCGGGAGCATCGTGGTCGGGAGGATCGTCATGTAGATTTCGGATTTCGGGTGGATCTACCACAGTTTTTTGGTACGTTATAGGCTGAAGGTTTTGTTAATTGGCTGAATGAAGTGGAACGTATCTTTGAGTATAAGGAGGTTCCAGATCATGTCAAAGTAAGGTTAGTTGCCATCAAACTTAAGGGGAGAGCATCTGCATGGTGGGAGCAGTTGAGATGTTCACGCAGTAGGCAGGGTAAAGCCAAAATCACAGATTGGGAGAAAATGAAGAAGAAGATGAAAGGTCACTTTCTTCCTTTTGGCTATACTCAAACTTTGTTTCAACGGCTTCATTCTCTAAGGCAAGACATAAGGTCGGTTGATGGCTACACCGATGAGTTCTATCAATTGGTGGCGTGGAATGATCTGTTTGAAATGGAAGAACAGATGGTGGCGAGATATTTGGGAGGATTACGACGGTCCATACAGGATGTCCTCAGCTTTCACTCGCTGTGGACTGTTTCTGAAGCATATCAGTGTGCACTTGCTGTAGAGAAGTAGCAGAGTAGGAAACCAGTGATCAGAAGCGAAGGTAGCCAGCCCATTCGCCCTCAAGCACCTCGTCCTACTCAACAGCCACTACAGGATAATCTTGGTTCAGGTATTAGATGCTTCAAGTGCGGTGAACAGGGACATCGAGCAACTGATTACAGGAAACCAGCTAATCAGACATGTAAAAATCTCCTAATTGATGAAGAAATTATAGATGAGACTGAGGAGGTTGGAGAGTCCGTATATGACGATGATGAAGAGGAAGGAATGCTGTATGGGGACGGTTATGAAACTCTAGTCTTGCGTAAGAGTCTATTGACCCCCAAAGGCGATTAAGGGGACGACTGGTTGAGGACCAACATCTTTCACACAACTTGCACGGTTGCGGATAAGGTCTGCAAACTAATCATTGATGATGGAAGCTGTGAAAATGTAGTGTCTGTAGAAGCTGTCCAGAAATTATAGTTGAAGACATATCGGCATCCCAAGCCATATAAATTGTCGTGGTTGAGTAAAGGCAGTGCAGTATCAGTCGAAAAGCGATGTCTAGTATCTTTCTCGATTGGCAGGAAATATTTTGACAATGCTTTGTGTGATGTTGTGTCGATGGATGCTTGTCACATATTGTTGGGTCGACCTTGGCAGTATGATCGCAGTGTTGTTCATGATGGGCGGAAAAATACTTATTCCCTTAGCATCAAAGGGAAGAGGGTTGTGTTGGCGCCATGTAGAGAAGAAATCACTCCTGCCCCGATAGCTAAAAGTGCCAACCTGCTTTCTATGTCCAGTTTTTTGGGAGTGATTGAGCATGAAGATGTGGTCTATGCTCTACTTCCTCGTGAGAATAATACCGATGACGAGAATCCAGATTTACCGATCGAAGTACAGCAGATGCTAACGGAGTTCTCTGATTTGATGCCTGAGGATCTCCCTCCGAGGTTGCCGCCTATGAGGGATATTCAACATCAAATTGACCTTGTTCCGGATCAATTCTGCCTAATCGACCAGCTTATCGCCTCAGTCCTAAGGAAGCTGAAGAGTTGCAGCGACAAGTGGTTGAATTGTTGGAGAGGGGCTACATCCGTGAAAGTATGAGCCCATGTGCAGTTCCTGCTCTGCTAGTGCCGAAGAAGGATGGTTCTTGGCGTATGTGTGTTGATAGTAGAGCAATCAATAGGATTGCAGTAAAGTACAAGTTTCCAATTCCCCGTCTGGATGATATGTTAGATCAGCTTTCCGATTCTAAAGTCTTCTAAAAAATTGACCTTAAGAGCGGATATCATCAAATCGGAATCAGGCCTGGAGACGAGTGGAAGACGGCGTTTAAGACGCAGCATGGTTTGTATAAGTGGATGGTCATGCCTTTCGGACTGTCCAATGCACCCAGTACCTTTATGAGATTTATGCATCAGGTGTTACGACCTTTTATGGGAAAGTTCGTGGTTGTCTACTTCGATGATATCCTTATTTACAGTCCGACGTGGGAATCACACTTTGATCACCTCCGTACAATTTTTTATATGTTGAGGACGGAGCGCCTGTTCGTTAATCGGAAGAAGTGTTCTTTCTTCACCACTTCCGTTACTTTTCTTGGTTTCGTTGTGTCTACTGATGGTGTTCTCACAGATCAGTCGAAGTTAGATGCAATATTGGGATGACCCAAGCTGAAAACTTTGCTCGATGTTAGAAGTTTCCATGGATTGGCATCCTTCTACCGTCGGTTCATTTCAACACTTTGATTGCTCGCATCACAGAATGTCTTAAGGGACGTGAATTCAAATGGTCGGATGAAGCAGAAGCCAGTTTTCAGTTGGTCAATCAACGGATGACAGAGGCTCCAGTTTTGGCACTTCCAGATTTTGAAAAGGTATTTGAAGTTAATTGTGATGCATCTAGAGTTGGCATTGGTGGTGTTTTGAGTCAGGAGGGGCGTCCAGTGGTATTTTTCAGCGAGAAGCTATCAGGATCAAAGAGGAACTATTCCACCTATGATCTCGAATTCTATGCCATAGTTCAGTCTTTGAAGCATTGGCGTCACTACTTGATACAGAGGGAGTTCATTCTTATCACTGATCATGAGGCGCTGAAGTATATTAATGGACAACACAAACTGAGTAGAAGACATGCCAAGTGGGTGGCGTACTTGCAGGAGTTCACTTTTTCACTAAGACATCAAGCTGGGAGTTTGAATCGTATCGCAGATGCCTTGAGCCGTCGTACCTCCCTTCTCACCACCATGAGCACCAGCGTCGTCGAATTTGAGGCCTTTCCGGATATGTATGCTGCAGAACCTTCCTTTGGGAAGATAATTTAGGAGGTAACTAACAACCAACGACATGATTTCATTTTACATAATGGCTATCTGTTTCGTGGGTTACAGTTGTGCGTTCCAGATTGTTCACTAAGGCAGCATATTGTTAGTGAACTTCATAACATGTGACATTTTAGGCGAGATAAGATACTGGCGTTGGTCTCCTCTACCTATTTCTAGCCCAAATTGAGTAGTGACGTGGCTCATCATGTTGGGCGTTGTTGTGTGTGTCAGCGGTCAAAAGGGGCTCTTACTAATGCGGGCCTTTATACACCTCTACCAGTACCTGAAGCTCCTTGGATTGATGTCAGTATGGATTTTGTTTTGGGACTACCTCGTACCCAACGGGCCTCGGATTCTATTTTTGTTGTGGTTGACAGGTTTTCGAAGATGGCCCATTTCATAGCATGTCGAAAGACAATGGATGCTACCCGGATTGCCCATCTTTACTTTAAAGAAATTGTGCGTTTGCATGGTGTGCCTCATTCCATTACTTCTGATCGTGACTCCAAGTTCATGAGTCATTTCTGGAAAAGTTTATGGGAGAAACTGGGGACGCAGTTGAACTTTAGTAGCACCTTCCACCCCCAGACAGATGGACAGACCGAGGTGGTGAACCTGAGTTTGGCAGGAACGAAGCCAAAGCAGTGGGATTTGGAGTTACCACATGCAGAATTTGCATATAACAGGTCGAAGAATAGAACCATAAGGATGAGTCCATTTGAGATTGTCTATGGTCGGGCTCCTTCTGGGGTACTTGACTTAGCCCATATTCCACGTGTGGGTCGTCTAAGTCAGAAGGCGGATGAGATGATAGAACATCTTCGAGGTATCCATGAACAAGTGAAGTTAGCCATTCATGAGAGTAATGCCAAGTACAAGGTTCAGGTTGACAGTCACCGTCGTCGGGTTGTTTTCGAAGTTGGTGATTTTGTTTGGGCGGTATTAACTCGTGATCGTTTTCCTGTTGAGGAGTATAACAAGTTTAAGGAGCCGAATATTGGTCCTTGTGAGGTTCTGCAGAAGATCAACGACAGTGTCTATCGACTACGCCTCCCCGGCCATTTGAAGACTTCTGATGTATTCAATGTGAAGCACCTAAATCCTTGCTTTGTGGATTCTGAAGATACTCATGTGAACTCGAGGACGAGTTCTTTCCAACCCGGGGCGACTGATGTAGAGGGATCCGAGTCAGACGAGACTGAGCTGTCTGATAGTTCGTTAATGGCGCTGAGATACCATGAGTTGGCGGATCAGCGCAAGAATGGCAAATAATCATTGATCTTTCCTAATTGGGGCCGCTTTTGGACACGTTTTGGTATTTTGGCCATAACTTTGGCTACGGTTGTCAGAATTACGCCCATGACCCCAATTCGGAAAGCTCTTTTCCGCACGCACGTCGTAGGCTCCCAGCTATGCTCGGTGTGCATCGATTTTGAGGCCAAATTCAGCTGTTTTCCCGTCCGAATCATCAATTTAAGTTATTTTTTGCCATTTTTAGTAATATTTCGATTTCCTTTTTGACATAGATTACGATCTCAAATTTAGCCAGATTTTTGGGATCTTCTTCCTTTCATTACGTATTTTGTTTTGGTACGAATAATAGAATTTTGCTATTTTTGGCAAAATTCCGATAATTAATATTTTCTAACTATTTAACCGACTTGTGGGTTATTTTCGTTCAGTTGTTGAATAATAAAAAATTTTCTCGTTTCTCTTAGTGTTTCTCTTGCGTTCTTCTCTGTATTTGTCAATTAGTTCCAACATGCAGAATAATCACTATTCTGCCTGGCGTCACTTACTCTTAAAATCAACTTGTAAGGTAAAATCATTATCCAAAGTGTATAAAATCCCAAGGCAAGATAATACAAAAAATAAAGAAGTTAAAATCTTGTCTGTTATATAGTATTTAAATTTAAAGATCACTATGTATTGGTTGTAGCACCCCAAATTTTATAAATAAACCGAAGTTACTGAAATGCAATTGATAACCAATTATCGCGAAAAAATATTGTGATAATAAAATTTTTTTCAAACAAAGTTAATTCAAGAATTCCTAACGTTTATCAATATATGAATCATATCATATGAATTTCGTAGAACCCCTACATCCGGAAGGATTTATATCAATTGACCAGAAAGTCTATCTCGAAAGATTTATATAAATTTACCCGAAGATCAAACCCGAAGGATTTACTTTAAATTAAATTCTATCTTATTTGATTTCAAAGAGTATTTTATACCAATCAAATAAACCTTTGGTGGCTTAGTGCGATTAGGATTTAATAATATAATTAATTGTCTAGCATCTAAACGAAAAGCACTTAAATAAATGAATATAAGGATTTATCTAAAAGCTAGATAAAATGATATTACTTTGGAATACATTAAATTGGACATAACTTATCCAAATCAACTTTTTCTCAAGCCATATATACGTTATTAAATGCGAGCTTCGGTTTGAGCTCAAAATTAATATGTAAATTTTCACATTCTCAGTATTTAATTATTAAATCTATACGAATAAAATTCATTTATTAAAATCTATTTGACTGAAAATAGGGATGAGTCGATGACAATTTGAATTAAAAAACTCGTGCCCTGCAGAACCCCACTTCGACAGGGCAGTGGACGGTTTTCGAGGGCGGCTGTCCAAGCCTAGCCTTCATGTTTTGCAGTTTATTTTCGACTTAGAAAGGAGTCCATTTCAATAATAGTTCTTTCCATTACCAACTCAGTTGGTTTGGGCTCTATTAAAATGAAATTTGAGGAGAAAATGTATTTTGAAATAATGATTTTTTTTTTTTTTTTTGAAAATGTGTGATTAAAAAATAAAGAAAAAATTTAGATTTACGTGTAAGATTATTTTATGAAAAAATATATGATTAAATGAAAAAAAATGGGAGGTCAAAACTCGATATCATCATTATCATTTGGAATAATTTCATATTCCTAGTCAAAATTAAGTGTGTATGTATTAGTCTATATATACGTCTGCCTTAAGTAAGTTTGACAAATACAAATGTTCAAAAATTCAAACTTCAACGGGGTTAACAGTTGCTGCCAAGAATTTTCCTTAAAAAAAAAAAAATTCCACAAATTTGGGCAGAATTCTGCACGAATCAATGGAGACACTGATGAGAGTCTAGCTATGAGAAAGAAATACAAAACCGTCTTCTTTATGCAAAACAACGAATAATTTTCTTTCTTAATCTTGTCGGTTACCTATGGTTAAAATGTCAAAGGATAGAAAAACATGGGACATGGGACACATGTTCAAAGCCAACCTCTTCAATTAACTTGTCTTACTATACATCCAAAATTTTCAACTGGAAATGATGGAGAGCTTACGACTAAGAAGTTAAATGAGAAAAATTCTCATGACCCTCCATATAAATACCCAGTTACCCAACATAAAACTCCCCATTATTGCTTATAAATCTGCTTTGTGTTACAAAATGAGACATTTCAATTGCATTGTGCTAGTAGTAACAGTCATTCTTTTATGTGTCCGGCCCGGTAATAGTCGATTATTGACTGATCAAGAGAAGGGATTAAAGAAAAGAGGCATTGTTCTACAAGTACTTCAGACGCATCGACCTGTCCCTCCTTCTGGATCGTCAGGATGCACCCACATCCCTGGAAGTGGTGGCTCTGGTTGTCCCATCAAGGAAATGCACTTTGCCGGTGGTGGTGGTAGTAGTGGTGCGCAGCCTGCAGCTGCCACCTATTCGCCGCCACCGCCGATGAATGTATTTGGTGTGGATAGTACTCATCAAAATTGAAGTCCACTTGCACACAAATTTTTTTTTTCTTTCACTTTTATTTTTCCTTATATTTTTTTAGCGTGTGGGATTTTACACTTGATTATTATCTTAAATAATATCCTTGTTAAGCTTAGATAACATGGTCGATACATTGTAATGAAAATAAAGATTCGAATATCTATATAAAGAGTAGTTAATTAGAAGATATTTACTAATATAGAATTGTTCATGTCGACTTCGTTCTTCCATCAAAGTGGGGTTGAGCAATGTGCACTGGGAGAATTGTTCTCAAATGATAATAAATAAGGTTTTTGGATGTGAAGAAAGAGATTTGGCCTTCGGCGCCATCAACCACAAGTATTGATAGCTAAATCACTTTTAGAAGCCGATACTTCATTTTTAGCATGTTCGACTAAGCTTAAAAAGGGTAAATTACTTCCAAGTAAACTTTTATCGACAAATATGTTTGGATAATTTACTTTTTCTTACTTTTAATTTTGCTAGTAACTCTTATCTTATTTTATATCAATTTTCTCATTTCTAATTTTGAACAAGAAAAGAATTATTTATTTTAAATTTTCTTGTTTATTTATTATTAAACTTTTTAAAGCTTAGCCAAACATGCCGAAGCCAAGAGATCTCCGATTCCATGCAAAGCTTCTATCACAAGAAAGAAGAGAGGAAAAGGGAGAAAAAAAAAGGCAGTATATTTCTCTTTGGAAGAATTTACAAATGATTAAGTTCATAGATAAATATAAATAGAAATGAATGGTGAAGAAGTGAATGATACGTATAAATTTGTAAAAATGTGTGATTAAAAATGAAATTTGATTATTTATATATGACTATAAATTTTGCCAATTGGAGCCTGTTACGTATGTATAATTTAAAACAGATCGTTTTTTAATCGAAGAAAGTGATGAAATACAGTACTTTATACAGGAATTCAATATTACATTAATTACATATGTTGATCAATTAGATATTTAATGGTTCTTGTCCAAAGTAACAAATAAAAAAATTGAAAAAAAAATGTGATTTTAAGTAGGAAATTTTGGTGAATAATTTTTTAAGTGCAGGATTTTTTTCACAGGTTTTATACAACTGTCTTCTTGTACTTATAGCACGTTTCAATTTTGTTTCATCTCTTATTTTAATTCTTCAAAAAGATGAAGCTAGACTCAAGAAGTTGAATCATCCTTGGCACGATGAGCAGCAGCAGCAGCAGCACCACCGGAAAAGTGCTTTGCGTTCAACGAGCACGTGCCGGCGCTCGAACCGGGAGGCCCGGGAATGTAAGTGCAAGGAGAACCACCAGACGGTGGCACTGGACTCCTAGGAAGAGAAGCCAATAATGGAACTAGTTCCCTAAGCCATTTCTCCATGTCCAAAGTTCTTATAGCATTTGCTTCTTGAAAAGATAGTGAAACCAAAAAAGTGCAGAAAATGAGTAGTTTTAATAGAAATAAGTTGGTGAATATTTATAGGAAGCTCAAAGTTTGTTTTTCACATGGAAATTATTATTTTTACTTTGACTTGACCTATATATTTTGTTATTTTTAGTTCTAAAAACCTGACCCGACCGTAGTGTAAGTTTGAAAGTATGCATTCTACGTTCAATATCAAAGGCACGAAATTTTTGAATACTTCAGTATTGATAATATAAAGGTCGAGAAACTGGCGTTTTTAACAGCCTAATTTGATATATATATATATATATATATATATATATATATATATATATATATATACAGAAATGATCTAATGAGCACCGGTGCTCATCTTATCCTAAGCACCGATGTGTTGGCACATTAATTCATTGGTGGATAAAGAGTGCTCATTAGATCATTTCTGTATATATATATATATATATATATATATATATATATATATATATATATATTCCACATTTAACAAATGGTGGGTGGAATAGCAAGTTAGATAATGGTGCTGAGATAAATTACGTCGATCCATCTTTGAAGTTGAGATATAGTGGACAACTCACAAATTCAAATAGAACCTATTGCTCTGTACACGCGTTTATTTTTTTCCTCGTTGTTCTTGTTTAGGACGGAGTATAGGGCATGATTCGCTCGAATTATTGATTAAGTTTTTTTTTTTTTTTTTTGCCACACCACTTTTACTTTTATTATTAATTACCACATATAGTTGAGTAATATTTATCTTTATTGAGAAAAGTTGATCTATTTTTTCTTAATTTTTCTTTTTTATCCTCTATATATATTGGAACTTATTAGAGTGGAATATATTACTCGAAATTGAGAGAGGGATGATTTTTAACTCTTATTTACCTTTGTGGGAAGTAAGGCTGAAGAATGAAATCAAATCGAAACAGTTGGCTTGGGTTTCTATGGATCCATCAATATTTTGGTTTTGAATCGAACCATACCACTTCAAAGTAATTCAGTTTAAATTTTATTTTTTACAAATCATTTCAAACCACCAAACTGCTTATAAAAATAAATCATGAAATAAAATAATTTAAATTTTATTGAGCTAAACATATCCCTATCAAAATAATTTGGTACATTATTTGAATGACAGTTGGGAAGATTTAATTAATGAGTCTTTCAACATATTATTTGTAGAGAATAAATTATGTGTTATAACTGGAGATATTGCGTCAATTAGAATTGGCTTAAATGTTAACGCTAAATTGTTTCCATCATTTTGTTGCATTGTAATGACTAGAACCGTAGAACTTTTGTTTATAATATTTGTAATGATTATAATATTTATGTTTTAACTTGATATTTTGGATTACTATTAATGATTTAACATGTTCGATATATATATATATATATATATATATATATATATATATATATATATATATATATAATTTTTTATTTGCTAAATTGCGATTTTAAATCAAATCAAATTGAAAAAGTGAGTTAATGTGGTTGGGTTTGGAAAATTCTCACAAACTATCAAAATCGAATCATGTTCACTCCTAGAGTGTGTTTGGTAGGGATTTTTAGGGGAAAATTTGATTTTTGAATAGTGATATGATGGGAAAATGTGTGGTTGAAAAAGAAGAAAAAAGTATTGATGTGATGGAAAATATTATTTTATTGAAAAATGTGTGGTTGAAAATGAGAATTGATTTACTGTAGAAAATGAGAATTTGTACCAAACAGGCTCCTAGTGAAAAGAAAGTATTAAACATTTTTTTCCTCTCCTTTTTTTTTTGACAGCAGTCTCTTTTTTCTATTTTTTTTATTTATTTTATTTAAAAATATAGGTATGATCCTTGCTTTGATTATTATTTTTATTTTCATTTTATATTATTGATTTTAAGTCTTGTTTTAACATTATAAAATAAATAAATGGGAAAACACGAGGGAAATTGGGATATATTAATCCCATATAATGCCGCCTCATATCCCAAAAATTTCCGACGACAGAGGAAAATGGGAAGAGCCTGTATGTTCCATTGTTATCCCTAAATGATTAAAATGGATGGACTCGATGATCAATGACTAGCACTGCATCAAAACACACAAGTAATGGAATATTACTGCCAAAAACAAAAAATATGAACGACATTGCAACTGAAACCATAGATTGGACACAAAATATTAAGCTTCAATCTATGACACACTTGATCACTTGGCATATATGGCCACTTACATAGTGCATCAATAACTATAATACCATTTAGACATCGAACTCAGACACGCTACACATAGCACACACAACCTCCTATATATTGGGATACTAACCAATAAAAGGAATACCAGTAACAATTTGAGCGTCATCAACAAGAACCACCCCTTTCACCTTGTAAATCATCAAAAATGCTTGGGGTTCTCTACTCCATCAATGACTTTAGTGAAGACATTAGGATTCTCTATTTCAATAGTTGTCATCGCTATCAATACATTAACACCTAAGAGTTCCGGCTATGGGCTCTTACCTACATAAGCAATAAAATCAAACTTGTAGAAGCATTTCACACTACATCAAGAGCATGTATAATACATTTAATCGACATGACTTTAATCAGTTAATTAAAGATAAAATAAACATGTGAGAAAATATTCTACCTCGAGTACCAAAGTACATATTATAAATGCAATATTTGCATCGAGGGTAGTAAGTAGATACCTAAGATTTCGACTGATATGCTTAGTGTAATGCTTTTTTCTTGCAATTTGATGCCTTCAAGGTCGATGTTTATTTATCTGCAAATGCAAAATGGGTATTTCAAGGCAACTTTTTAATTGCTTCTTGAACTTGTGTAATTGACAAACACATTTGATTAATGTTGGTGAAACCACGAAACAATTGTGATCTAATTATTTTATTTGCACGATTTGGTTAAGAATTAATTAATTATTGTTTACAAAGGGTTGACAAGTGAAAATTACATAATTGATTAACAATAAATAATTGATCACGATTTACTGTATAATAGTTGTCAAATCTGGAGCACGCGGTTGAGTAAGACAAATTTTGGAACGAAGCAAAGGTTCATATTTTACGTGAAATTATTAAATTAAAAAAAAAACATAAATTTTGAGTGCGTGTTTGGCTGAAGAAATTGAATAATATTTAAAATATTAGAATCGTGTTTTTATACAATTTAATACAGTCTAAAATTATAAATAAATTTTTTTATCAATTAAATGATAATTATCAAATCGTTATCGAAATTGTTATTGACACTAAGTCACAAATCATATAAGGTCTATAAGTTGATTGTTATTGACATCAAATCGTTATTGAAATTTCAAAAACTAGTATTTCTATATAATTATAATCATCATGATGTGTAGCATAGATATGTTGAGAAATTATAACTTGTTGAAATTATAATTATGATGAGATTATAGTTTAAATCAAACAAGCACGAAGTAGACTAATTGAAAATTTTGAAATATACAAAATTATGGATAAAAAAAGGTGATGTGTACGTAGGCTTCTGGATAATAATTTAGGTATCATGCCTAAACATATTTTATGGAAGGGTTTGTTACAATTTACGCAATATTGAAAAATAAATAAATAAATAATAATAATAATAATAATAATAATAATAATAATAATAATAATAATAATAATAATAATAATTGAAGTAATCATTTTAAATAAGAAAATATTTACAGTCTTGAAATCAGTAACGACATTTTATCATGTAAAACCAGTATTTAGAGAGTCTTTAATGAATTATGTAATTGTCATCTAGGTTGTCTTCCAAAATTTTCACTTAAGGTCCCGCATAGGAATGCCTAGGGGCATGGAGAAAATGCCCCTTCTAACTCATGGAAGAAAAAAGAAGGTCAACTTTATATTGATCGTCTAAGGCACGCCAAGGCGAGAAAAGTATGTTTCTTTTTTGTTTGACCAGTGGTATAATGTTTTGAAGTCCAGACCAACAAAATATTCAACTACTGAAAAAAATTAAAAAAAAAAAAAATTCCAAAAAATTAACCACAATCCAAACCCAGCGAACGAATATAGCTTTCTTTGCTCTTGAACAAAATATTATTGTTTTACTTTATTTATGATTTTGAGAATCAAATTTTTGATAGAGATTTGAAAAATATATGTAAAGTTCATAAAATTTTCACCGTATCTCACACACCAATTTTATGATCCATCTCAAATTGACGCCCATGAAGGACAATCATTTAACATTATATTTGTGGACCAATAACATGAATGAAGAGTGACAACATTCGTTTCATAACAAAAAGTTAATAATAATAAAAAAAAAATTATCAAATAGTAAAGATGATCCCATTAAAAGGCGTGTATTTTTGAAGAATATTAGGGCCATGTTTGGTTCAAATTATTTTTTTCATTCTCATTTTTCTACTCATTTTCGACCACACATTCTTAAATAAAATAATATTTTTTATCACATCAATAACTTTTCCTTCTTTTTCTACCACATATTTTCCATCATATCAATAGTAAAAATGCATTCTTACTTCAAAATGTGCACCAAACGGGACTATATATAACAAATTATAAAACTTTAAAAGAAAAACAAGTAAATGAAATATTTAAAATTATGATATCTCAATAAATTATATCATTATGAAAAGTGAAATCTAAAATAAAGTTGTTGACAATTCTTTGTACATAATGTAGCGCTTCAAATTATAAATGATAGTGAGGATATTGAAGAAAATCTATTTTAAAATACCAACGTAAAAATAATTGGCCAAATGAAGGATGCAATCCCTAGATAAACCTCAAGTTTCTGGATCTACGATAAGAAAAATGAGAAACATGAAATAGTAACATAATACACGATTCTTGACATGATGAATTTCGCAAAGAAACGTGTAGGCATATAGATTTTCCAATGCTGGATGCAATTATAAATTTAAATCTTGGTAATAGGCAATGCATAAAATCCAATTTGCGTCTAATAATGTGATTCATTTGATATGCCTATTTGTGTGATTCAAAACGCCTGAAGCATGCAAATCAACAAATATTATTGTGATGAGTAAATATGCGTTGTGTTATTTTTTATTTTCTAAGGTTTTGTCCAATTGGAATTTTCTGATAACTTTTTTAATAGCACTGTAGACATAATAAATAAATAAATAAATAAAATAACAAATAATGGGTTTGGTCGATTTAAATAACTCAATTAAGTTTTACTAAACTAAAGCCTTCTAAGGCCCATGAAATTTTAAGGGCCAATCTCACTATTTCAAAATCCTCAATTATTCAATTATAATCAATTTAATTGAATTAATTGAGTGTCTACTAAAATTGGCCAAGAATTTCTCTTATAAATATGATCAAAGGTCCATTGCAGAGAGAAGACAAAAGTAAAGAAGAAAATCATGAAGTGCTGAAAAAATCCCAAAATCGGAGGGAAGAGAAGAAATCATCTCAACCCCAAGTCCGAAGAACACGAAGAATATAAAATCTTCTTCAAATCAAACAAATTCAAGAAGATTGAAATCTTCTTCAAGTCAAGCAAACACATGAAGATCAAAATCTTTTTTGAATTAAATCAAAATCAAGCCCAAGTTTCGAAATCTAAATCCAAATTCCGAAATTCAAGTGTCAACAAGTCAAGTTCTCGGCAAATCAAATTCTCAACAAATCTTGAAATCTTGGATTTAAGTCACGTGGCTCCTCGTCTTCAAACATTCAGATCATTAATGAGAGGGTTTTACAGTTTTGCAATTACAAGAACATTCATATTTATTTGTATTTTTCAAAATACAATTTGTAACGATTTATGTATTTTAACACGCGAAATTCGTCATACAAATTTCTAGGCACGTTCGGTGAGGACTTACTGTCCTCTCATCTTTTGATCTCAGAATTTTCAACTTTCAATCACTACATCAACAATGGCAAACGGACAAGCGAAGCAAACCATGACTCATCTCGAAGAGACACTTGCTGAACTGTTTCGTGCAACCAGAGCCCAAACAAAAAGTGGGAAAACTCAACTAGTTCCACCACTAAAGAAGTTCTCCAACGAAGGCAGAATGAAAATTGCTTTCACAAAGCCAAATTCTAGTTCAACAGAAAAGGCCAAGAGTTCGGCGAAAAATTCTCGTTCGGCCTCTGTCTCCAGTAGCAGATCCTAGTCTGGATTCCCTCGTACCACTTCTCTACAAAGGTGGGGAGACTATAGTTCGTCTGAAGAATTACTTGAGCCAGTGATGGTCACAGAGGCGACCTCAGGTTCGGATGATCGAATCCAACAAATGGCATTAACCATTGAAAAACTAATGAAGTCACTAGAAGAGAAAGACTCACAGGTTGCTTCACTCATGCACAAGCTAGAACTGCAAAATCTGGCGAAAGAAGATCAAAAAAATTCAGAATCTTCCAAAGTTAAGGATCAGTATTTCAAGAATGCCAACAGAAACAAGATATACATGATCGAACAGTTGTTCAAAACATTTTGCGTGATACTACTCAACTTTCTGTTGGCTCCCTACCTGTCCACCAACTTCAACGTATGATTGCAGACACATTCGTACCCAGTATGGTGGTTTAATGCAATCTTCATTTGTGTATGCCAAGCCATATAGCTGTCGAATGGACGAGATAAAAATGTCACTCAGTTACCAACCTCCAAAATTCAAATGTTTTGATGGGAAGGGTAACCCAAAGCAACATGTTGCTCATTTAGGCATGTAATAATGCAGGCACTTACAATAACACCATGGTGAAACAGTTTTTACGCTCCCTCAAAGGTGCTACATTCGAACGGTATACCGACTTACAGGCCTGGTCAATTGATAGTTGGGATCAACTTGAAAGAGAATTCCTAACACGTTTCTATAGCACCAGGGCAGATTGTCAGCATTTCAGAACTTGCTCGAATGACGCAAAACAAAGAAGAACTTGTTGTAGAGTACATCGAACGCTGGAGGAACCTCGTGCTCAATTGCAAAGAACGAATAAGCGAAGCCTCTTCCATTGACATGTGCATACAAGGCATATATTGGGGATTACTCTACAATCTTTAAGTAAATATGCCTCACTCCTTTGAAGAGTTGGCGACATGTGCCCATGACCTGGAGATCCAAATTGAAAGGCATGGGAGTTACTTAACCAGTGATCTATGTGACAAGAAATATCCCAAAAAAGAAATAAAGAAGGACTTCAAGACAGGTAAGTCCAAAGAGGTAATGACAATTTCCACTATCCCTGTAAAGATAGCCTTCCAAGGGTCGAGACCAATCTAAAACCAAAACCAGAGTTCAGACCTATCAAGGAACTAGTCCAAAGCAGAGGTCATGTGACTTTGAAAGAACTTGAAGAAAAAGAGTACACATTCTCAGATTCTAAAATTTTTGGAATTCTGGATCAACTCCTTGAACAAAAGATAATCGAACTTCCAGCACCAAAGAAAACTGAGGAAGTTGGTAAGGTCGATCATCCTAAATATTGTAAATGTCATAGAATCATTAGTCACCCAGTGGAAAAATGCTTTGTATTGAAAGATCTTATTATTCGCTTGGACAAAGAAAATAAGATCAAACTCGAAACCGGAGAAAACCCCAACGACTGCCTGCTCGATGGTTTCGTTTGGATCATTTGATCCAATCCTTGTTGCAAAGAAGGAACATACATTTTCTCATACGTACGATACCATTAAATATTCGGTTAAAGAGTTCAGACCGTAACTTCTAGAAGGAGCCATCCTAATGAAGTTTGAAGTAGACGGAGAAATTACCATCAATTACGTCTATCCAGGAATGGAGGGACCACATGCACCCAATCGTCCAACCTTTTAAGAAATTATGACGATGACTTGGATGTTTCGGATTCTAATTCAGAGTTCGAAGATGAGATTGGCCCATGGTTGGTCTACCTTCATAAGCAAGAAGTAAAAATACCGAGTGTCAAACAAAATAGGTAAAATACCACCTTCTACATTTCTTACAGGATCGAAATTGGGGACAGTGGGCATGAAAGTTCAATCCAGTAAAAAAGTATCACTAGAAGAAAATCAGGAAGGATGGACCCTTGTGAAAAGACGCATCGAACAATTCCACAACTTTCAAGTCCTAGTAACGGGAAACGAAAACTAAGAAACAACCAAAGTAGAAGGTGTAAAGCCAGACCAAAAATGTCTGTTAAATCAACGAGAGTAGAAGTCGCTTCACGCGTTATTCCTAGATTACCTACCCTAGGTGATTATTTTCCCAAGAGTTTCTTCAACAATGAATGTTTTACCCCCCATGTTATCAATGTGGAGGAGAAAGACGAAGCAATGAAGGTATTGAGAGAAAGTTCAAAACAGAAGCAAACTATCTCATGACTCAATAATTTTCCTTCTGACACAAGTTTGGCAGAGTCTCTTAAGCTTTCTTTCGATGATCGAATGGCTCTATTCCCAGCGTTGATAGATCCAGAAGAATACGAAGGCAAAGTCCTAGAACATATCGATCCATAACCCGACAAGACTGTATGACCACCATCACATTTGATGATGAAGATTTGCAACTGCGCTCCTGTTTACATAATAGTCACTCTATGTTAGTGGTTATATTCGAGAATACAAGATAAATCGCATAATGATCGAATGTGGATATGCTATCAACATCATGCCAGTCAAAATGACTAAGAAGATTGGAATTAATGTTGGTAATCTGTCCAAGAGCAAGATCATGATTCAAGGATTCAACGAAAAAAGGTCAACGAGCTATTGACATGATTCGTTTGAAGTTGCAAATAGAGGAGTTAATTTCCTCAACTCTCTTCCATGTCATTGATGCCAAAACATCATATGAATTACTTATGGGACGTGTTTAGCTACATAAAACTGGACTTGTACCTTCGACTTGGCACCAATGCTTCAAATACAGTCGAGATGGAGAAGTCAAATGTGTGGTAGCTGAGTCTAAACCATTCCTCGAAGAAGAATCTTATTTTGCCGACGCTAAATTTTACGTGGATGATGAAGAATGTAATTCTACAGGGTTGACCATGGCCGGATTCAAAATTAAAGGAGATGCAGTCGATGATAATATATCTGATGTTATTCAACCTCATCAAATTATCAAAGGTAAATCAAGACTTACATCTGAAGGACTCTCTAAAGATAAAAAAAAAAAAAAAAACTCAGATGGAATCCACTGATGTTGAGGTATTGAGAAAAGTGTTAACTCTTCCAATACCTAGTATTCTAAAGTTATTTCTACCCCCAATGATTGATGTAAAAGGTAAAACTTTTGTCTTCCAAAGATTAAGTAAAATTCCTTCTTTTTCCACCCAAATTGATGATCACGCACAAGCTCCTTGAAATTCATTTCAAAGACAATCTGCTTTTTCTTGATTTGGAATTAAAACTTTTGATTCGAGTCCAAAGCCTCAACGATCAAGGAGAAGACGAAAATATCAAAAAGTCTGACCTTCTCTAAGCAATAATGATGAAGAAAAAAGTCTTTGTTAATGATAAAGCTTTTGAAGAAGCCCTTGAGTCTGAACTACCCCAACAGATGAAGCAGAAACCGGCTATACCCATATTTGAAGAAGGGGGACAAGTTACTGTGGATGACTTAAAACAATTAAACTTGGGGATTGAAAAAGACCCAAGACTAGTGTCTGTAAGTACTCTCCTTGATCAAAAAGAAGAATTAGAGTACATCCATTTGCATAAAAAATATAAAGATGTATTTGCGTGGTCTTACAAAGAAATGCCAGGGTTGGATTCGAAGGTTGCAGTATATCACCTTGCAGTAAGACATGAAGTTCGACCGATCAAGCAATCTCAAAGAAGATTTTGGCCAAAATTGATCCTCAAATTGAAATGGAAGTTAATAAATTTATCGAAGCTGGATTCGTATATGAAGCTAAGTACCCAACTGGGATCGCAAATATTGTTCTTGTCAAAAAGAAGAATGGACAATTACAAGTCTGTGTTGACTTTCGTGATCTAAATCTAGCATGTCCGAAAGATGATTTTTGTCTCCCATTAATAGAGTTAATTGTGAATGCAACTACCGGGTATAAAGTCTTATCTTTTATGGATGGATTTTCTAGATACAACAAAATACGCAAGAATCCGAAAGATGAGGAACTTACAGCATTTCGTACCCCTAAAGGCATATTGTGTCATAAAGTTATGCCGTTTGGATTAAAAAATGCGAGGACATCCTACCAACAGGCAGTGCAGAAGATCTTCGATGACATGTTGCATAATAACGTAGAATGTTATGTAGATGATCTTTTCGTAAAAACAAAGGAATGCGACAATCACTTACAAGATTTACAGAATGTTTTCGAAAGACTTCGACGACATCAATTAAAGATGAACCCACTGAAGTGTGCATTTTGTGTCACATTCGGGAAAATTCTTGGCTTCATTGTTCGACATAGGGGCATTGAAATAGATCAATCTAAAATTGATGCCACAATTAGGATGTTAGAACCAAGAAATGTACATGAGTTGAAAAGTCTTCAAGAAAAACTCGCATACATTCAAAGATTTATCTCTAACTTTCATGGACTTTGCCATCCATTCAATAAATTGATAAAGAAAGATGTACCGTTTGAATGGGAGGATGTATGTTGAAATGCTTTTCAAAGCATCAAGCAATATTTATCTCATCCACCAATACTCATAACTTCGGTCCCTGGAAAACTGCTGACTCTTTATGTTACAACAAAAAAATATTTTCTAGGAGCACTTTTTGTCCAAACCAACGATGAAGGAAAGGAGAATGTGTTCTACTACTTGAGCCGGACACTGATAGGTGTTGAAATGAACTATTCGCCCATTGAAAAAATATGCCCTGCGTTAATCTTCGCGGCTAAAAAATTAAGACATTATATGCTATCACATACGATAATTCTTGTTTCAAAGATTGATCTGTTAAAGTACATAATGTCCAGACCGATTCATTCCAGAAGGATTGGAAAATGGGCGCTGTTATTGTCCGAATTCACAAAAAGGACAAGATTTGGCAGATTTTCTTGCTGATCATCAAGTCCCAGCGGAATGGAAACTGCAGGAAGACCTTCCGGATGAAGAAGTTCTATTTACTGAAATCATACTATCATGGAGGCTATACTTCGATGGGACAGCCCGAAGTTATGGTGCTGGAGCAGGAGTCATCTTTGTCACTCCTCATAATCTTGTTATACCATATTCTTTTGCCTTAATAGAGAAATGTTCAAACAACATGGCGGAATATCAAGCCCTTATCATTGGCTTGGAGACAGCGTTAGATATGAACATCCAACAGCTCGAAGACTTTGGAGATTCTAAATTGACAATCAACCAACTTTTAGCTGAGTGCGAAGTCCTTAATTCAGACTTGAAGCCATATCATCAATATACATCAACGCTTATGAAATGATTTGATTCGTTAAAAATCAAATTCATACTTAGGAATGAAAATAAGGAAGTTGATGCCTTTGCTAATTTGACCGTTGTTTTAGCCAGGACGGATGAAGATTTCTCTAACTCCATTTCAATTGCTCAAAGATGGGTGCTTACATCGTTACTACCTAGTGATATAGAAGAAAATAATAGTATCGAAGTAATCAAAGATGAGGAAAAAAAAGATTGGAGACAACCGATAATCGATTTTTTTCGACATCAAAAGCTACCAGACAATCCACGGAGAAAAATCGAAGTTAAGAGGCATGCATCCCGCTTTGTCTTTTATAATGGAACGCTTTATCGACGATCATTTGATGAGTTTTCTTTTGATGCTTAAGTAATGATGAAGCAGTATGTGTCGTAGAAGAATCCTACTCTGGAATCTGTGGTGCTCATTAGTCCGGACCTAAGCTCCATTTTTGAATAAAGAGGATGGAGTATTACTGGCCGACCATGGTATAAAACTCTATAGATTATGCAAAGAAATGTGAATCTTGCCAAGTTCACACAAATTTCATCCATAAACCTCCGGAACCATTACATCCGACAGTAGTTTCATGGCCATTTGATGCATGGGGTCTCGATGTAATTGGACTCATAACTCCAAAGTCTTCAGCTAGGCACTCATACATCCTTGCTGGGACCGACTACTTCTCTAAGTGGGCTGAAGCCATACCATTGAGAAAAGTAAAGCAGGAAAATGTTGCAGATTTCATTTGTATCCAGATCATTTATCGATATGGGGTCCCACGATATATCATCACTAACAATGGAAAGCCCTTCCGCAATAGCCACATAAACAGTTTATGTACAAAATTTAGATTTAAACAATACAACTCATCCATGCACAATGCAGCAGGTAACAGTTTAGCAGAGGCATTCAACAAAACTCTTTGCAGTCTACTGAAAAAGGTTGTCTCCAAATCTAAAAGAGATTGACATGAAAGAATCAGTGAAGTCTTATGGGCTTATCAAACTACCTATCGGATTCCAACACAAGCCACTCCTTATGCCTTAGTATATGGAGTGGAAGTTGTACTTCCATTGGAATGTTAGATCCCATCACTTCAAATTGCCATCCAATAAGGTTTTACAACATAGGAAAATGCCTATCTTCGATTGGAGGAGCTAGAAGCTCTGGATGAGAAGAGATTAGATGCACAAATGCACTTGAAATGTTATCAAGCTCATATGGCAAGGTCTTTCAATAAGAAGGTGCGACCAAGATCATTTCAAGTTGGAGATTTGGTACTTTACGTATGTAGACCAATCATAATCACAAGAAAAATAGGGGCAAGTTCCAACCTAAATGGGATGGTCCATTTGTTGTAACTCATGCATTCATAAATGGAGCATACAAGATCGTCGACAAAGATGGATTACAAATCGGACCCATCAATGGGAAATTCCTAAAGCGTTTTTACGATTTAAGTACTTTAGTTTGTAAAATTTTCATTGTAACATACCTGACCTACAAGAGGATAAACTGTGAATGGCCCTCCCTCCAAATAAAAAAAATTGAGTTCTTATAGCGAACTACGTTTGACTTAATCCCGTTTGGTAACAAAAAAAATACACAAGAAGCAGGAAAAAAAAAGTTCATCGTAAAAAAAAAAAAAAAGAACGATGGCAAATCAAAATCTATACAATGTGGTTTTAAAAAAAATTATAAAGGCTCGACTTTGTCACTCGTCGTTAATCACTGGTAAGAAACTATCTTCAAGGGTCTTTTTTCTCTGGTCAATGGATGCTGCGCTAGAGACATCTTTAGTTTGTAATTTTTCCAATGTGGCCTTTGCAGTTCCAAGAATGCTCTTCTGCGCCCAATGGGTTTGAAGTTCATCGTGGAGTCTCTTCAGCTCAGAAGTAGCTGACTAATTTCATCTTCCATGAAGAACACATGGAATCTTCCACTTTGAGCTGAATATTTAAAAGTTTCAATCGCTCAACCTTTTCTTTGGTGGTTGAACACTCCAAGTGTTGCTTTCTTTCAGATAAATAAATGTCAATTTTTTTAAGAAAAACATCCGTACATTTCATCAAAGGTGATGGATCTGTGCAAAATGAGCTAGTAATCACATTTTTAAGAATTACATTATTTTCGTCCCACCAAGATTGGATGTTGGAAAACCCATGCTTCAGGACATCCCTAAAACACTTCCGAAGATAATTAGTTATGGCTTCTTGCAAAGCGGTCTTCAAGTAAGGAGACTCTTGAGTTATCCCAGACATGGGACCAGCCATGGAAGAACAATCTGGAGCTATCCTATGAGTATTTGTTTCCAAAGGCAGAATGATAACTAAAGCCGATGAATGTGGAGTAGCTGGAACTTCTTGATTAATTTCTGAAATGTTAGTTCTCGCAATCTCAAAATTCACTTCATCGTCATTTTGGAAACCATCAACGTTAAATGTCGAATGCCTTCATTAAGCACACTCGGGTATTGGAAGGTGGGTCGTGAAATTTATCAGTACCATCTATTCCTTGAAGTATACCGATCCTACCATTATTCTCGCCAGTTTGATCTTGCAAAGAGTTTGTATTCATATAAAAATCCTATCTTTCAGGATTACTTGGAAAACCTATAAAAAGGGTGGAGATATTAAAAAAATAGAAGAAGAGATAAACAAAAAAAAGGGGCCTACCCGCGTTCTGTGTTCTAGGTAACATAGCTAAAAATTCGTCATCTGATGGTGTATTCGGGAGACTGATGTTAATGTGAGAAATTTCGATGTCACCTTTTAAAGGATTCAGGACTGCTTGAAGCGGCATGGGTTTTACCGATCATTTAATCTTATATATTTGGGAAAGAGGAGCGTATAATTAAAGTTTTGTCTCATAAGACCAAATATAAGTAGCATGTGAAAAAAAAAATTACTTGATCTCCAGAACTTTCATCTCTTAGAGTTAGAGTCTTTTCAGGTGCATGGAACACTCGATCTTCAAGATTACTTCGGTCTGAAATCAAAACTATTTCAGACATCTCATCAACAGCCTCAGAGGTGGGAGCAAACTTTGTTGAAGGAACTTTAATTTTAATCTTCTTAATGACTCTTTCATTTTGAAGGTCCAATTCTCTCTTTCGAGAAATCTCTTCAGGAATGATATGTGGAAGACTTAGCCCTTTGGCTATAACACTGTTCGGAATTGGATTAAGAACAAAGTTGCGGTTCTCACTAAAAGATAAAACCTACACTTGAACCTTGGTCAGGATTGGTAACACTCGATTATTCCACCAAATTTGGTACTCTACATCAACATTTTGATGAGTATCCATTGCATACTCTAGAATATGAAATATATATCCACTCATCGTTTGAGTCAAATGCAACCAAACGTGATACATATCGCTTGCATTGAGAGCAATATCCAACTTTCTTGGTAAATCGGGAAGTTTTTGTCTAAAGCCAGTTGTTTCGTAAACCTATGAGGATTATACGTCTCGAGAATCAAAGGAGAGTTTCCTCGACGGTAAGAGACGAATCCAGACCGAATACTCATCACGAATTTTGAAGTATCCATAGACCTTTGTTGTTCGTCCACTCGTACATGAGGACGGGACGATGAGGGAAATGGATTCAAACAAAAGTCATTGGCATCCATCCTTCCACGAATAAGGTCCCGACAATCAACAACATTTTTCTCTCAAGACCGAAAAGCATTTAAGGTGCCAGCATATCTTCGAATTATAGGACGAGTACAACTCTTGTCCACATGAACATAAATACCTCAGACAAAATAAGTAGCAGCTCAAGCATAAGAAAATGTCCAGGAAATGAATGTGAAATCAAGCCAAGGTCCGGGTTTGACTGATGATTCGATGTCCGCGTAAGTCCTCTATAAATGCCGGCTAATATGGGAGGAACTAGGCTGTAAGTGTACCCACCTGCCACTTTAGAAGATGCTTTAAAAGTCTCAACTCTCATACACTCATCCCCAGATGGAAGAACAAAACGACAAAGCCACGGGAAGAGATAAGCTGCTATTTCTAACTCGTCTTCTTCTTCTATAGACAAAGATATTGGCAAGTCATTCCAATGACTCCGGTCCCTACGAAAAATATCTCTCGGCTTGTCTACGACCACTCGTCTCCGTATTTCCTTTGAAACTCTTTGATGACGACTTTTAAATGGATTAAGACTCATAGCAATCTTCTAATTTTTGTGTTGTCGAGAAGGGCACACCCACTTTCGCGAAACCAGAAATTGATCCATTCCTTGTGATTGACGCAATCAGATTCAATTGTATTCGCAATCAGTACGAAAACATTAAAGAAAAATAGACAGGACTTAGAGTGTTGATATGTCAGCTCTGAAAGGCCTGGGACTACTTCCTCATAGTAATGACTCTCAATCAAAAGTCCACTTATCTAGCAAATATCCCAAAGAGAAATACCAATTTCACCACAGGAGGTCACAAAAGTGTTGATTTTTGGACACCAAACCTCACAAAGAGCTCTGTAGATATAATTTGGGTGATGATAATCCTTCATGGCTGAACTGACTGCAGAAGCTAACTGGCGGAGATTCCTCTTGAACAGAAGTTTTTGGACCCATGAATACCACTCCCAAAACTTTGGAAGAAAAGAAATTTCTCCATGACTGATAAGCGCTTCCCCATCATATTTCTTTATTATCGATCCTCTCACAAATTAAGGCATTCGGGATGCACTCCATGCTTTGAAAATGATGAGGCAGAAAGAGCAAAAAGGAAAGACTTCTAGATCGGCTAGACATGACATCTTCTAAATTCTCGTGACATTCACTAATAATAGACATATGCAACTCCGACAAAGGCTCCAAAAGCTCAGGAGAATGATATGTAGTTAGCTTGTGAATGCAAAGTTTAAGCTCACCTCATTTGCCAGGTTGGGCATGATACTTCACATGAATATCTTTGAAAAGGAAATAACTTTTGCCTTGGCTTTTAAGCTCGACAATTTTGTGTATATCAGAATATACTCTATCATTAGAGTTTGTCTCCGCTATTTCTAAAAAATGGGAGGAATAAAGTTAGCCCAAAAATAAATAAATGAACGGTAGTAAAATCTTTTAAGTTCATTTATTGTCTAAATCATGAACTTCTCGGATATGTAAATAGCCTCCAAAATAAAGTTCCTTGGACAGTTGAAGGAGCCAGTCCTTGGTCCCAAACACAAAATGCCCTGGACAGTCGAAGGAGCCAGTCCTTGGTCCCAAAAACAAAGTGCCTCGGACGGTCGAAAGAGCCGATCATTGGTCCCAAACACAAAGTGCTCGGACAGTCGAAGGAGACGGTCCTTGATCCCAAACACAAAGTGCTTCGGATGGTCGAAGGAGCTGGTCCTTAGTCCGAAATACAAAATGCCTTGGACGGTTGAAGGAGTTGGTCATTGGTCCCAAACACAAAGTGTCTCGGATGGTCGAATGAGCCGGTCCTTGGTCCCAAACACAAAATGCCTCGGACGGTTGAAGGAGCCGGTCCTTGGTTTCAAACAAAAAATGCATTGGACGGTCGACGCAGTCGGTCCTTGGTCCCAAACATAAAGTGTCTTGGACAGTCGAAAGAGCCAATCCTTGGTCCCAAAGACAAAGTGCCTCGGACAGTCGAAGGATTCGATCCTTGGTCTCAAATACAACGTGCCTCGGATGGCGAAAGGTGGCAGCCCTTGGTCTTGAGTTTGTTCATGAACAAATATTTTCTGAATCCGCAAAATAATTGCAGAATAAAATTTTACTCTACACCAAGAAAATCTCAAACCTCAAAATCTTCAACTTGCTCCAAAAGTTGAATCTTTGAAAAAAAAAACGAAGAATGTTAGTTCCAATCTTATAACAACCATACTTTAGTTCCAATCTTATAACAACCATACTTTTAAAAAAAAAAATTACTATTCACGTGAACAGTATACAGTAAAAAAAAAAATCTTGCAAAACCAAGAAAACTATTAAAAAAAAATGTTAAAAACAATTTAAAACAAAATATTGGCAAAAAATCATTATCTATTTCAACATGTTAAACAAGCACAAAAAATTGGGTTTACTATCAAGTTGCATGCAGTTCTTCTAATCAAGTAACTCCAACCGGTTGTTTTAAGTAAAAGAATAAAAATAAAAATTGACCTCAACCAGGAGAAGTAACAAAATAAAAGGAATGAGAAACCTTTTCAGATAAGGATCGAGAAAGCAGACTATTGTTTGATCTCAATCGATAACATAAAGAAAATTATAAAAAAACAGTTGGAGTAAATAGTCAATCATATTCAACATTTGTCGAGTATGAGATCTATCTCTCAACTCTAGTTAGAACAACCAAACAAAATTCATGTTAGCGTACTCTAAGGTTTGCAATATTTTATGTTAAAGCGTGCTTTTGTCATCTTTATTACATAATTCGTGATACATTTCTCTACAATTTCCGTTTTATCTATTGTTCAAACTCAACGAAGGGTTAGCCCATAAACGTGAGTTGAAAATTGTATTTGAATGTCCAAATAAAGCAAAAACAAATAAACAAAATCCAATACAAATTTAATATAGAAACTAGTTAAATACAAAGAAGAATCATCGTGACCTTTAACACTTGCTAGCGAAGGCATGTCCTTTATTTAAAATTTTACTACGATATCACATCAATAACAATAATTTGAGCCTTATTTTCGATATATTGAAATAGACTGATGTAAAAACAACATTATTAAGGTACCAAACAAAGATTCATCATACTATTTCACACATTTGAAAGAGTTTGACCTCCCGTTGGAACCCTAACCAATATGAGGAACCTTATCAACATTTCCATTGTCATCAACATAAACCCACACCCTATCACATCGAAAGTCAGTGATAACATCTGTTCCTGGTGGCACAATTATAGCTGTGACCAAAGGATTCTCCCTTTCAATAGTTTCCACGGCAGTCGCTCCTGGCACGCCTAGGAGCTCTGGCCATGAACTCTTACCTACATTGGCAACAAATAAAAGTTCCATTAACATTTCACACTACAATAGAGGGAATTAGATATATATGGTAATGAAGTAGAGCGTGTGATAAATTTACTAAATATTTTTCGAACTCGGTAATCAGCTGAAATACATGCAATATATATATCAGCATTTGATGGTTGGTACCAATACCTTGGCATTCAGTTGACATGCTTGGTGTTATGCTCCTTTCTTTCAAATGATCGCTTTAAGATTGATGTTATTATGTACAAGCAAATGCAAATTGGGTATTTATAGGCCAATATTTGATTGTACTTTCTTGTCTTTTCTTGACTTTTAGTTGGTCAATGGATTTGAATTTTTGTTAGTACAAGAGGAAAATAAGAATAGAACTCATCTGATAAAGACTGCAATGGATAAAATTAAGCCAATCTTTGATCACGAAGACAATGTTATCTTTTTGCATGTCTTAATTGAAAAGATATATTTTCACAATGTTTATCGCTATAGAAATGGAGTTATAAATTTGAATTACATGAAAAGGAAATTCCACGTAAATGACCAAAACAATTATCTAGGGCTGCAAGGTTGATGCATCAAAAACGTATCGTCTTGATGGTATAATTTCACGGAGATGTAAAATAAATTAGATGTTTTATTAATTAAATTTATCATAACACTCAGTAATAATTATTTTATTTTGATATGTGAACACAGAATCATATAGCATGCTTGATTTTGTACGAACTGGAAATTTTCAAGTATTTGACTGGAAATATTTCATCATTTCAACAGCATAGAAGCGTGCACGTATAAAATAATTAATTGAACTACTTTTCTGGACCATTTTAAAGGCTGTTTTTAATAAATTTAGGTGTCATACTTTGGGCACCTAATCATATAACATGAAACCTTTGTTGTTTTAAATTCCATCCGTATATATCGTATAGAGTAGGATTTTAACATCGCGTGAAGAAAAATATGAAGTAGGCCAATCGAGGTACAAAAGTCTTGATATGTTCCACTTGATATCATTTTTTAAATTATGCCTTTATCAATTTTTAAACTTACTCATTTGTCCTTGAAAAGTATTATGTATTGCATTATTGTTATCAATAAATTACATTCAAATAAATAAATTATGATTCGCAATACTTTAATTATAATATTGCTCATTAAAAATTTTACGAACTTTTGTAAATTCCAAAGAAATCCAAGAAGAAAATAACGAAAACAACTAGGGGGACACATGAGAATTGGGGAAAATTGTTTTGAGAAATTGTGTTCAAAACCAATAAAGTATGTGTGGAATGAAAGAGGAGAAAAACGGCCAATTTGTAGCCTATGCGACTGCATGGCCATTAACAGGGATTCAAGCCCCTGTTTTGAGCTCCTCTATGCGACCGCATAGAGGTCGCATAGACTAATTTTTTGGGACCGTTGAAGGCCTTTTTGACCATTTATATTTTGAATTTGGTAGTTTTTCACTCAAATTTTGGCACTGTTTCATGCCTCTAGTCAGGGCTTATATATAGGGGATCAAAGTTCAAGGCAAAATATATGAAAAACACTTGAGATTCATATATCATTCCAAAATCAAAGATCAAAAAATGGTTCTTCATCATATTCAAAAATTCATTTGTGTTCTTCAAGTTTTGGGGATTACACTTTATGCTTGAGATCATTACAAGTCTTGTTTAATCCTTCAAACCATTTGCCGAAAAACCTTCAAGCATCATTTTCAAGCCGCAAGGGGGCAAATATAGTTTGAGGACAGCGATTACACATTCGAGCCTTCAAGTTTGATCCTGGTTTGTTGGTGTTTTGTTCATCTTGTTGCTGATTTTCTAGTTCATTTTTTCTCCAACTCCGGTGCATCTCTAACAATCTCAAACTATGTTCCTGCAATGGAGAGTGAAATAACAATGACAATAATAAAATTGATGAGTCAAGATTTGGTTCACTTGGATCATTTCGATGGCACGAACTTCACAGAGTGACAAGGCAAGTTAAAGTTTCTACTAACAACGTTGAAGATTTTTTATATACTTGATCCGGAATTAACGCCGTTACCCAAACTAACAAATGGAGAAATTGAAGCCATAAAAGTGGAAAGACAAAAGCGCCAAGAAGATGAATTGATATGTTGGGGTCATATTCTCAATGCATTGTTGGATCACTTATATGATTTGTACACCAACACAACATCGGCTAAGGAGATTTGGAACGCCCTAAGAGTAAGTACAAAGCGAAAGAGGAAAGTACCAAGAAATTTCTGATTTTGAAATATTTTGACTTTAAATTTCTTGATAATATTCAATTACTTCCGTAAATTCATGAACTACAAGTGATTGTCAACAAGATATAAGCGGTGAAGATTGAAACCCCAGAGACCTTTCAAGTAGGGGCTATAATTCAAAACTCCCCGTGACTTGGAAATGATACCGGAAGAAAATAATGCATAGTTCCGAAGATTATAACAATTGCAGAAACATTTGCGCATTGAGGAAGAGTCGAGAATGAAAGATAAGAATGAAAATTCGTATGAAGGCACTTCCAAAGCTAATGTGGTGGAGAAAACTGAATCGTCTTTGAAATTCAACAAGATAAAGCCTTCTAGAAACTTCAACAAGTCCAAGAAGAAGACCAAATGTGGGTGTTCTGTGTATGAAAAATCTGGACGCTACGCAAAAGATTGTAGACACCGAAAACAAAACAACTTCGAATGTAAAATAAATTCCTTCCAAGAAGACAAGTTAGTGGCTACCGTTAGCGAAATAAATGCGATCAAGGGAAATGTTCCCGGGTAGTGGTATGATACTTGTCCAACTGTGCATGTATCATATGACAAATCTTTATTCACTACATACCATGAGGTGGATGGAAACCAAGAGATGCAAATGGGCAACAAGGTCCGATCAAAAGTAATTGGTAAGGGAAATGTCAATATCATCTTCACTTCTGAGAAGACCGTTACTTTAACAAATGTACTTCATGTTCCCGATATGAATAGGAATCTAGTGAATGGAAATATCTTGGGAAAATTGGGCATAAAAAGTGTAATTGAGTCAGATAAACTTGTATTATCCCTTAATGAGAAATTTGTTGGAAATGCTACTCTTGTTAAGGAATGGTCAAATTGTGTACCGTTGACAAATATTTGAATAATAATGTTGATTTTGCTTATGTCGTTGATTTATTTTCATTATGACATGCTATATAAGGTCTCATCGGTAAAAGTACAATGCATAGAATGATGAAATGTGATTTGATTCATATGATGTAAATGGTGAATTTAAATGCAAAACATGTGTAGAAGCTAAAATGACTAAAAGACCATATCAAAGTGTAAAACGAACCTCTAGTATTTTAGAGTTAATTCATTCGGATATATGTGAAATAAATGGAATACTAACTAGAGGTGAAAATAGGTATTTTATTACCTTTATTGATGATTGCACTAGATACACTTATATTTATCTTATGAAGCATAAATATGAGGCCTTTGATATGTTTAAGATTTATAAAAGTGAATTGAAAATCACCTAGGAAAGAAAATTAAAAACTTAAGAAGTGGTAGAGGTGGAGAATACTTCTCTCATAATTTTAATACGTTTTGTGAACTATATGGTATTATTCACCAATGTTCTGCACCTAGGACACCCAAACAAATTTTCTAATTTGACATATATATATTCCACATTTAACAAATGGAGGGTGTAATAGCAATTTAGATAATGGTGGCTGTAAGCCTGTAACAGCAGGTTAGTTTTACTTATTAAATTTAAAGTTGATAAAAGAAGTCATTTTTCACACTTTTGTTTTAATTCGCTACTACTAAATTCTAATAAATTAAAAAATTTACAATCAAGTTATGACATGTTAGAGATTAGATAAATTACGTCGATCCATCTTTGAAATAATATTACACGTAAATCAAATAAAAACCTATTGCTCTGTACACGCGTTTATTTATTTATTTATTTATTTATTTCTCGTTGGTCTTGTTTAGGATGGAGTACAAGACACAATTCGCTCGAATTATTGGGAAAGTTTTTTTTTTTTTTGCCTCACCCCTTTTATTTTTATTATTAATGACCACATATAGTTGAGTAATATGTATCTTTATCCAGAATAGTTGATCTACTTTTTCTTAATTTTTCTTTTTAAACTCTATATATATTGGAATTTATTAGGGTGGAATATATTACTCGAAATTGAGAAAGGGATGATTTTTAACTCTTATTTACCTTTGTGGGAAGTAAGACTGAACAACAAAATATAGTCGAAACAGTTGGCTTGGATTTACATGGATCCATAAATATTTTGGTTTTGAATCAAACCAAACCGCTTTGAAATAATTTAGTTTAGATTTTAATTTTTACAAATCGTTTCAAACCACAAAACCAGTTATAAAAATGAAATCATAAAATAAAATAATTTAAATTTTATCCAGCTCAATTATCCCAATCAAAATAATTTGGTAGATTATTTGAATGATAGTTGTGAAGATTTGATCAATGAGTCTTTCAACATATTACTTTAGTGAAAATTGAATGTAAAAACGTATAATATTGTCTTTCAAATGGTCGAAGATGTGTTAATCATTCAAATATTTATGGTTACTCATTCTCTACAGTTGGTCGGATTTTTTATCCTTTAGGAGTTTATTGAGTTCAAAGATGATTGAGGTGGTGATTTCCATTAGGAATTGGTTGCATAGTAATAAGAAACCTACACTATTTAATCAATATTTGGATAATACAGAAGTATTTGATGATTTAGAGTATCTTATTTGATATTTCTATTCATTTTCTTTTATTAGTTTTTTTATACCATATGAATAAATGTATTTTTATCTTTACGTAGAGAATAAATTTTGTGTTATAACTAGAGATATTGCGTCAATTAGAATTGGCTTAAATGTTTACACTCAATTTAGAACTTCCGTTTATAATATTTGTAATGATTATAATATTTATGTTTTAACTTGATATTTTGGATTACTATTAATGATTTAACTTGTTCGATATATGTTGTTTTTTATTTGCTAAACCACGATTTTAAATCCAATCAAATTGAAAAAAGTTAGTCAATTTGGTTGGGTTTGGAAAATTTTCACACAGTGTCAAAATCAAATCGTGTTAACTCTGAGTGGAAAGAAAGTATTAAACATTTTTTGCTCTCTGTTTTTTTTTGACAGCAATCTCTTTTTTCTATTTTTTATTTATTTTAATAAAAAATATTGGCATGATCCTTGATTTGATTATTATTTTTATTTTATTTTATTTTATTAATTTTAAGTCGTATTTTGACAGAATAAAATAAATAAATGGGAAAACATGAGGCAAATTAGGATATGTTAATCCTATGTAGTCTTGCCTCATATCCCAAAAATCTCCTATGACACAGGAAAATGGGGAAAGTTGGCCTGTTCCATTGTTATCCCTAAATGATTAAAATGGATGGACTCGATGATCAATTACTAGCACTGCAGCAAAACACACAAGTAATTGGGACATTATTGCCAAAAGCAAAAAATATGAACGACATTGCAATTGAGACCATAGATTGGACACAAAATATTAAGTCAGCTTATTCAAAGGTTTGGTTGGTTCACGTGAAAAAATAAGATAAGAGACTTTTAGAGGTGTTATAATTGAAAATTTACAAAAAAACCCTAAAAGTCTTGCCATGTTCCATTTGATATTGTCTGCTTTATTTCTTTTACGTCTTGATTTTATTAACACAAATCAACAAGCTACAACAGAATCTTCATAATCAGTGGACAATCCTCATGATCAGCATCAATTCCTGGAGATGATTACCGTGTGAAACAGCATCAATTTTGTGGACGGAATCTTCAATTTCTGGAGATGATCACTGTGTGAAGATACTTGCATAAAATCAAGACAATACACTCAATTTTATCCTTTTATACCTCAGTCAAAAAAGGGGAATTCTGATACAGTTGCCATAACTCAATGTGTTTCTTTCTCTGTAGCATTTCTAACCGTTGCAAAGCTTCCTTTCTTTGTATATATATGGCCTGTAATTCTCTCTTGTTGCTTATGTTGGTGAAAGAACAATAAAAACATTATCATTTGATACAATTCAAAATTTCTTCTTGGCATTTGAGCCTATGTGAGCAATAAGTTATCTCTCAATGGCCTCCATTTCTCACAACGTCAGTAACTTCATCATCCTCAAACTCAAACTTGACAATTATCCTCTATGGCAGGAGCAAGCTATGGCTCTTGCAGAAAGCCAAGACATGGTTGGTCATCTCCCTGGAGAATCAATCGAACCAACTAAGTCCTTCATATCAACCACAGACAAAATCATAGAAGATGTTATCGCATGGCAAAAATCAGATCGATTTCTTCACGGATGGCTCATTGGCAAGCTTGCTGAAGGAGCACTTAGTCTTGCTATTGGGCAAGACACAGTCAAATCTGTCTGAGATGCTCTCAAGGAAGCTTATGTGCAAGACTTTTAGCAATTAACGTATCTTTGCAAGGATGAAAACACCACAATTGGCAAGCATATTCGCAATTTCAAGGGCATCTGTGACAACTTAGCAGCCATTGCAAGCCCTGTTATTGATAAGGTTAAGGTATTCTCCATTCTCACAAGTCTAGGCCCAAAGTATGAATCATTCACCACAACCATGTTAAAGCCACCTCGTCCAACCTACACGAAACTAGTATCTCTACTGCAAAGATATGAGCAACGTCAAAACTGGTTCACCACCAATGCAACAACTTACCAATTAGCCTTTCATGGTCAAAAGCAGTGTCCTCAACAATATATTTCCACCAACCAAAGATCACAAAATCACTTCAACTTAAATGGTTGTGGTTTCCAAGCTGACAATTAGAACTTCAACAACCACAAATACTCCAACAACCGAGGCACACCACTGTTAGTCGACATCCATCTCAGGACAACATCAAGCAAGATGTTATAACTAGAAGACCACCCTCTCCAGGGTAGTGACGAATGACACCAGCTGAATGAGAAATGTACTGCAATGATACCTATCAAATTTGCGGTGTCATGGCCACATTGCAAAGATCTGTTGGCACTTACCAAAACAATCTCTCAACCAAGATGAAATCCCACTGTGCCCCGGGTCGTTCTCACTATTTAAAACACAGCATTTGCTATGGAATGTACAACAGACACTAGGGCTTCAAACCACATCACAGTTAATGCATGTATGCTGAATAATATACGTCCCTATCTTGGTACTGTTTCTGTCTTACTTGGCGACAGTACATCTCTAACAATTAAATCATGTGGGTGATGCTTTTGTTAAGAATGGAACTCAAGTCCTACCCCTAAATAATGTCTCGCATGTTCCTCATCTAAAATGAAACATACTATCTATAAGCCAACTTACCGATCATTATCCTTTGAATCGTGAATTTTTTTGATGTAGATTTCTGTGTTAAGGAATGGGAGACAAGTCCCAAGGTGATGATAGGAAGGCATAAGGGTGATTTGTATGTTATTTCCGGCCCCTATGAATTAAACTATTATACATGCACAAATCTAGCACTGCAGAAGTATGGCACTAGGGGTTAGGACATCCTTAAGCATCCACTCTAAAGGTACTTCAACACAAAGGCTTAATCCATGTTCAAGGATCCAATAAGTTACAATCAATTTGTGATAGCTGTCAATTAGGCAAACTCAATAAATTACCCTTTTCTTGTTCTGATAATTCTAGTTCAACTATTTTCAATAAGATTTATTGTGATTTATGGGGTCCATCACCTGTCTTATGCATGCTTGGTTGATGATTTCTCTCGATGTACTTGGCTCATTCCCCTTAAAACAAAATCTAAATTTTTTTATGTTTATTTGGCTTTTGAACAATATGTCGTGAGACATTTTGATACAAAAATTAAAATCTTTCACTCTGATGGCGGTGGAGAATTCATTAACTCAAGACTCAATTCTCACTTTCAAGCACATGGCATTATTTATCAAATCTCTTGCCCTCATACCCCAGAGCAAACATGTATGGTTGAACATCATCAAAGAATAATTCGTGAACTAGGTATGTTAATGTTATTCCACTACGATGCTCCTTTATACTCATGGGTTGATGCCTTTGCAACTGATGTTTTTCTTCTTAACCGTCTACCATCAACAACCCTTGTTTCACGGGGTGCCTTTCTCCTTAGCACAGAAATGGACACCGTGCGATAGTAAAGTCTACTCCGTTAGACTACCTTCCGCCTTCTTTCAATCTTTTCAGGATGAAAGAAAACTTGATTACAATTTGTAGAAAGCTTGCAACATAAAATTGAGATACATTGAAAGTAAATTGATCATTGATTAGCTAGAAATTACAATTAATGAAAGCAGAAAATTACAATGTTTGGTGCATAGGGCGAACACCAGAAAGCTTGAAAGATTGTTTGAAAGACTAATACCCCCTATAACAGCTTGTGAAACAAAAATCTAAGTGATAGAAGTAGACGTTTAAATGTCGAGAAATCATACTAAACGTTTACCAATATCAGAGATATTTTACAATTGAAATAAACTATTACAATGGAAAGAAATTACAACTCAAATTTGAACTAATATTTACAATGTGCGGCAGAAGTTGGGCAAACTGGGGCTGCGATTGGGTCAAGGGGTTAGTTGAAGTTGCGGTCATTGACATTCTCCCCTATTTGTTTTGGCGACGTCCTTGGTGCCCTCAATGCATGATATTCTTCAATTAATGGTTCGAAGGCTCCAAGGTCTTTTTCTCTTTCCCAAGTATTCTCTACGCTGCTACATTACTCCATTCGACAATACTTTTGATGATATTTTCTGGAAGTTCGAGTAGTACGATGGTCCAGTATAGCTTCTGCAACTTTCTTTCTGACTTTTTTCAGTTTAAACACAGGTCCTTTCAGCTCATTTCTGGATATGTCCTACTTGGTGTAGTTTGAGTACACCAACATGAAGGACCTTGTGGATTTTTCACCATGAAGGGAGTGCAACTTTGTATACAACTCTTCCAATCCGCTTCATGATAGGTAATTGTCCAATATATTTTGGCACCAATCTTGAGTCTTTCCTTCTTGTCAGTTTATAACAGTTTTTGTCGGGGAGTTTAATCATTACCAAATCTCCAACATTAAATTCAAGGAAACGACGCGTTAGGTCTGCAGACTTTTTGTACCATTTTTGAGCTTACTCAAGATAACTCTGAGCAATTTCAATGTTTTGTTTCCACTATTGAGAGAAGCTTTTTGCTTGAAGGGATTTGGTACTTTGATCGATATCTACAGTATGAGGGAGTAACGGTTGCTGGCCAGTAGCAATCCCAAAAGGACTCTTATTGGTTGAAGAGTTCTTTTGGCAATGAAACACATTTGAGCCACATCCAAAAGTTCCACCCAATTTTTTTGCGAAGTAGAGATAAAGTGCTGAAAATATTCTTCCACATAAAATTGAAGTGCTCCATTTATCCGTCAGATTGTAGGTGAAAACTAGAGCTCATGCTCAAAGTTGAACCAAGAAGTTTGAATAACTCAATCCAAAATATGCCAGTAAATCGAGGATCCTGATCACTGACGATGTCCTTAGGCAGTTCCTAGTGTTTGATAATATGTTTGAAGAAGAGTTGAGTTGTCTCTTCGGCTGATACATACTTGGGCACTGCGATGAAAGTTGCATACTTTGATAGACGGTCTACCACGACGATGATAGTGCCAAAATATCTAACTTTTGACAATCCAACAATGTAGTCCATCGATACACTCTCGAATGGTCTAGTTGGGCCGAAAAGAGGCTCAAGCAAGCTTGTCATTTTTTGATAATTTGTCTTATCTTGCTGACAAATAAGATAGGTTTTCATATAAGTTGCAATGTCGTCCCGCATTTGAGGCCGGTAGTACGTACGTTGCAGTAGTACAAAAGTACGTTCCTCTCCAGGTGCCTGACCAAATCTTGTCGTGGCATTCCGTAATTAATGATTTCCTCAAATCTCCCTCCTTAGGAATAAAAAGGCGATCTCCCTTAGTCTTCACGAGGCCTACATCGAGCCAAAACAGATGAGTTTCGCCCTTCTTGATGAGGTCGACCAAATATTGAGTAGTCGGATCCTTATCCAAAAGTGCCCAAATTTGGTCCATTGTGTTTGTAGTAACTGTGCTCTCCGAAAGAGCAGCAATAGAGTAAATGATGGTCAAGTCTACCCAGCAACTAAAAGCATCAACAACATGATTACTAGATCCGGGATAATACTCTAACATAAAATTGAACTCTAAAAGAAGTTCTTGCCAACGAGCATGTTTGCTTGATAGTTTTGGTTGGGAAATGAAGTGACTAATTGCAGTGTTATCCGTCTTCACAAATAAAGAAAACCCAAGTAAATAGTGGCCCAAGCCCCTAAGGAAATGAACTACTGCCAACAACTCATTTTCGTATGTCGAGTAATAACGTTCTGCTTGATTTAGCTTTCGACTCTCATAAGCTACCAGATGTCCTTCTTGCATAAAGATTCCACTGAGTGCGAAGTTTGGAGCATCATCATGCACTTCGAAAGGTTTAGTCAAATCCAGTAAGGCTAACACCGGGTTTTTCCATATAGAATTCTTCAACTTTTTGAAAGCATTTTGGCATTAGAATGACCAGTCTTAGTCCTTGTCCTTATTTGTCAATTCAGTAAGTGGAAATGCAATTTCTAAGTACCCTTTCACAAATCTTCGATAGAAATTGCATAACCTAAGAAATGAACGTACATCCAGGACATTCTTTGGTGATTGTCAATCTTTGATGACTGTAACCTTCTTCTCATCCATGCATATTTTGCCTTGCTCGATGATATGACCCAAGAAACTAATAGAGGTCTCAACGAATTAGCATTTTGACGGTTCGACATAGAGTTCATTCTCTCATAGCAGATTGAACACCTACCTAACATGTTGCACATATCGTCTAGGTACACCACTACAAAATCGTCCAAGAAACCATGAAGTTTTTGATGCATCATCGTATAAAATGTTGTTGGAGCTTTTGTTAAGCCAAAAGGCATCACTTTGAATTCGAAAGCTCCATATCTTGTTACCACCATAGTCTTTGCTTCATCTCCCTCTTTGATCTGAACTTGCCGGTATCTGGACTTGAGATCGATCTTTATATAATACCTCGTTCGGTTCAGTCGGTCTAAGCAATCCGAGAACAGCGGAATAGGGTAGATATTCTTTACAGTGATCTTATTTGAAGCCCGATGGTCGCAGCACATTCTAAGAGAACTATCGTCCCTTTTCTAAAACAACACGGGAGGTCCATATGGTGATTTCACATGCACAATAATCCTACTTTCCAATATTTCTCCCAATTGTTTCTGAAGCTCTTCAAACTCCAGCTGAGAGATACGATAAGTGCCCTAGCGGGAGGTTTGGTACTTGGAATAAACTCAATCTCATGATCAATAGCCCTCATTGGTGGCCATTTCTTTGGTAACTCACGCATGGTTTAATGAATCGGAATAAGGCAACACTACTGTCTTAGAGTCCTAAAGAAATTCCAATCCCAAAATAACCTTGAAGTCATCCATTTGAACTGTAGACAAGTTTATCATTCCTTCAAAAAGACCTACTTTGAGCAACATAGATTTCGCTACTCCAACTATAAGTTGAGTAGCGGATTTGATTACTTTGACTTTTCCACTACCTTTCTCCAGAACAAGTCTGAGTCGCTCCACTTCGATACTTGCGAGGTAGTTGTGGGTAGCACAAGTATCTACCATAACCCTGATTGGATTTCCATTGATCTTCATATCAATGTACATTAGGCCTTTGACTCTACAAACATGAGTATTCGATTCTATATCTTTACTTCTTTCGAGAGAACATCATCCTTTTTAGTAGTTTGGTACGATAGTCTATTATACCGATGTGAGAATGTGCCAATTACATTCTCATCTCTTCGGAGTCGATCTCACTGTGACAGCTAGCTTGTGAGACATCTTCCTTTAAACTCATTTCGCCACCCGCTAGTTGACAATATACATTCACCATCCGTTTCTGAGGGCATTCTGCCACCACCCGATAAAGTCCTTCACATAAAAAGCACATCAATTTAGGAGTAGCATCAGGTCTGTCCTTCGTTACTTTTCCTTTATTCTAAGTGTTACTGCTGCTACCATCATAGTTTCCTTGACGACTATTTTGATAATTCTCTTGAAAGTTACTCTGATGGGTGCCTCGATAGGCTCCTCTCTTATTATTATTAGAGTAACAATATCTTCCATTTGAGTTCGAGCTAGGTCTATAAGGTCTGCTTCCACCTCCAATAGCTTGAGTATTCCCTAAAGGTCGATCTTTTTTCGACTCGGGTTGAATAGTCACTTAAACCTTCAGCGGCTCCCATGGCCGAACTCAAATCAGTAATCTTCTGTCTCTGAAGTTTCGTGCATATCCACGGTTTCAACCCTTCCATAAAGGTGAATAGCTTATCCTTTTTCGACATGTCTCGAATATCTAGCATATGCCCTGAAAATGCTTTCACATACTCCCAGATGGAGCTTGTATGTTTCAGTTCTCGTAGTGCCGTCGTGCCTGATATTCCATATTTTTTGGGAAAAACTATGATCTGATCACTTCTTTGAGGAGATCTCAAGAATCTATTCGGACCCTGTCGGCCTGAATATCAGCGTACTTTGTTCGCCACCATGATTTTGCATCTCTACTAAGATACATGGTAGTTGTTGTAAACTTTTTTTACTTCATCTTCAATCGAAGCCGCAAGAAAGTATTGTTTCATATCAAACAAGAAGTTCTCGACTTTTTTTACATCGTATGCCCCTCCGTAAGTACATGGTTTCGAAATTCTGAGCCTAGGAATATTATTCTTGTGCAGGGGCTTGCCTATTTCCAACTGCACGTTGAAGTACTAGTAACTAAGCTCTCAACATTTCCATTTCATCATACAGATTAGGCAGGATAGCAACAACTTCAGTCCTTGATGTGCAAGCCCTTCAGCTTCCATCCAATTGGATGTGTGATTCACAAATTTTCATCTTTGTCACCTCGACTTTTTCCTCGAGGCTATCAAAGGCATAGCACAACCTAGTAGTTGTCATCTCAAGCGTATCCACACGCTGTTTTATATTCCTCTTTTGAAGATCTATGACTTCTGTGGTGTTCAATTGAATTGGATACATGGCTTCCATAGCATTCTTATCGAAGGACGTAAGCCGCAACTCTGATACCAACTTTCACGGGGTGCCTTTCTTCTTGGCACAGAAAGGGATACCGTACGGTAGTAGTCTGCTACACTATACTACCTTTCGCCTTCTCTCTGTCTTTTCAGGACGAAAGAAAATTTGATTACAACTTATAGAAAACTTGCAACATAAAATTAAGATGTATTGAAAGTAAATTGATCATTGATTGCTTAAAAGTTAGAAATTATAATTGTTGAAAGTAGAAAATTACAATGGCTAGTGTAAGAGGCGAACACCAAAAAGTTTGAAAGATTGTTTGAAAGACTAATACCCCCGTAATAGCTCACAGAACAAAAACTTAAGGCCCTGTTCTCTTTGTTGTTTTCAGACCGTTTTCTGTTTTCGATTTTTCAAAACAATGAAAATGCGTTCTCTTTTTCATTTTAAAAATGAATTTTTGAAAAAAAAAAATAATTTTTACTGAAAACTCAAGCGTTTTCTTCCCAAAGAGGAGACTGAATGAAAACACGGGAAACAACCTCGTTTTCTATTTTCCCAAAATTCTCCTCTTCAGCAATTGATTTCCATCGCTACTGATCTTCCATCAAAAACTTCCACCGCCCGCCACCTAAGCCGCTGGATCTCTGTACTACGAGTACCCCCTCATCTCCCTCTACAACCTCCGACCATTGCCTGCCCGCCGTCCGTCGAAAACATCTCCAATTCCCATCCAAAATCGCGAGTACAGTCACGGTTTCTCCCCAGTTACCTCTACATCTGGCCACCCTCTCGATCGTGGAGCACCACAACAACATTTCTCTCAACTAGGCACATCTAATTCTACCATAGGTTAGCCTCAATTTCAGAACCCATCGAGAAAACAATCTCCAGGATTCGAGTGCTGAACAGGTATTATGAAGACTTTAATTCAATTTTATTTTTTGTTAATTTGAGTCCCCGATGCTTACATTATAATGACTTATTTTTTGTTAGGGTAAAATTACAATACTTTGTGTGTTTATTTTTCTCTGTTTAATTTAGAAACTTTAATTTGAGAAACTGGACGTGGAGATTTTATTGAACTATCGTTAAGTATGTGATAAGAATGTTTGAAGTGTGTTATTGTGTGTATAAGGTTTTTAATTTTAGATTATTTGAAGGCGAATTTGCTATTCCCTGCTAGTGTAATTTTTCTCAGGTGGCATTATGTTATTGTTTGCTACTTGATCATTAACTCGGGTGGGTTTATTATGTAAATTGTTCGTCTAATCACTAGAACTGAATGTGTTGGAACCTATATAGGGTGGCATCATAACTTCACACTTCTATTTATGCCTGAAACTCGAGGTAATCTCACAACAAGTAACATTATTGTTGGCAATGATGCTTTGGAATTATGATGCAGGTTTCAAAACTCGGCTTCAAAGTTCTGTAGGTGGGGCTGGAAAGCACCGTTTATACGATATGGTCTTCCCATGATTTCACTAACTGTGCTCGGGGCTCTTGGACTTGGTCACCTACTGCAAAGCAGGTTAGTCCAAGCGCTTTGTTGGATTAATATTTCTGATCATGAATCAATTAATTGTGGATATATGTTGAACAAAGAAGGATTCTGCCGTGAAGAGAAGGGCCTTTTCAATAAAAATGACATGACAAGACACATAGAATCTATATTTTTGTTGAACTAAATTCATGATGTACCCACTCAACTCTCAACATAATTAAATTGTAGTTTGTGATCATGGTACTGGCGTGGGAAAGGTTAGCATGAACACAAAAATCTCTGAGTGAGATATTGGTAGGTAATTCTCTATAAAGTACTTCAAAATGGTGGTGGAGTGAAATTTAGTGTTACATAGTGTAACCTATCGATTACATAGCTGTTGGAAGGCATCAGGCCAGAAATAGAGAAAAACCACATGCCTACTTATTCAATATGTCTATTTTCCTTGCAAGCCTTCCACTTTGCTCAGGAGTGTTGGGAGATGAAACTCTGTGTTTAATGCCATGGTTGGATAGAAACTGAGAAATTCATCTATATTTCCTAATCAATTTGCTGATTTTTACATTTTAATCAATTCATCTAAACTTGCGCCAGTCTTGAAATTTCTTGATCTTTAATTACTCGTATAGTTTTAGTGACATCAATGTTGTTTTTCGTTACAGTTCTTGCGTTATTAATTTGATCCGCCACAAGGCTTCTGTTAAAGCTTGAGGCTCAGAACGATGTTAAATGAATGCAGTTTTCATCAAGTCCTATGTTTTTTCCTTTCTGGCCTCTTGAGGTTGTAGATGTTTTAGTTGATGTTGAATAAAATCTAGATGCACCTGTACTGCAGCTAGAGGTTAGTCTGTCGATTTATTTCGAGTCATTGTGAAAAAAATTACCTTGTGAAGTGAGAACAAAATTTTACATGAAAATTTTCCTGTCTCATATAGGAAAGAAATTCTCTATTTCACGTGAATTTTCAAGACACGGACGCGTTTACTTATTGTTAAGAATCATAACTTTTGTTTAATTGGCCCGATTATTTTGAAAAAAAAAATGTTTTGAATAATGATATTTTGGAGAATATGTGGTTGAAAGATGAAGAAAAATTTTGAGTTTACACGTAAAATATTTTATTGCGTTAATGTAATTGAAAATAAGTACGTAGAAAAAAAAAGGTTTTGAAATAATGACCATCAAACATGGACTTAATTTATTTCAACTTGAAATATTGTAAAACTTAAAACTAAAATAAAACAAAAGGCACATGACTCCGTGGATTTATTTTGTATGTTGTTTAGTATTTGCTTTTTTGTCATGACACGTAAATTTCTAATCGTATCGATTGAACTGTTTCATCAAATGTAATTTAGGTTGTATTTTTAATATCTTAACAAAATTTGACGTTTCGCCAATTTCAAAATTTATATGTTATTTAATACTATATTAACATTAAACCATTAAAATTTATTGAATAATTAGATTTATTTAATAAAATATTATTAAAAAAATTCTCAAAATTTCAAAGTAAACGCGTTTTCTATTTTAATGTTTTCGGAAACAGTTTTTCAGAAAAGCAAAAAGAACGCATTTTCAGAAATTTCAAAACAGACACTCAAAATACAAAATACAAAATGAATTCAAAACTCAAAACAGAAAATTTAAATACGAAGAGAACGGCCCCTAAGTGATAAGAGTAGACGTTTAAATTCCGAGAAATCATACTAAACGTTTACCAATATTAGAAATATTTTACAATTAAAATAAATTATTACAATGCAAAAGAAATTACAACTCAAACTTGAACTGATATTTACAATGTGCGGTCGAAGTTGGACAAACTGCGGCTGTGATTGGGTCAAGAGGCTAGTTGAAGCTGTGGCCGTTGACACCTTGACTTGGATAGACCATATTTCAAATGGCAGGGGAAGCATCCAAATTACCACTTTCTACGGGTATTTGGATCTTAATGTTTTCCATATATTTGGGATACTCGAAGAAACAATAATCCAAAGATACTACCATGTATCTTCTTAGGATATAGTGATCGACACAAAGGCTATAAGTGCTTCCATCCACATACACAAAAAAAATTTTATTTTACGGCATGTAGCCTTTGATGAGACCAATTTTCCTTTTAAGAAACCTCAAGGCTATGGTTCTATCACTTCCCTTGATCAATGGATGAGTATTTTTGACTCATGGACTACTCTTCCTATTTCTCAAACTAATTTTTCTCCTCTGTCTACAAGTAAATGTGACTCACCCCTTCCACTACCTGATCTGCCATATCCAACTCCTTCAGAAGATGCTGTAACTGAATTTACAGCTTCCATTCCAATCGCTTCTTTTGAATCAACTTCATCTCTGCCATTTGCCTCTACGGACTTGATGACTACTCCACAGTTGCTGCCTCCTTCATCTGATAGAGCAAGCTCAGACACTACTCATTCTCTTTTAACAAACTCCTCTATGGCTTCACAACATTAGGATTCAAACACAGCATCCACGTCACCTTTTTCCACTCAAAAACACGTTGAGCCTCAACATGAAGTTGTTCCTAATGTTTCTTCTGAGCCACCTAAGTTACTTGAACTATTGGAGCCTCCAAATCAGCGAATGGTAACTCACTCTCAACTTGGCATTCACAAACTCAATCCTAAATATGCACTCATTGTTGTCAATAAAGATATCCCAAGGGTGCCCCCACACGGTTAAATAAGTTTTTACTCATGCTGGTTGGAGGGTAGCAATGGAAGAAGAAATGGAAGGCCGTCATCATAACAACACTTGGAAACTTGTCCCTCTTGACCCTACAATACATGTCATCGATTCCAAGTAGGTCCTCAAGCCAAAACCCAACTCTGATGGAACTATTGATCGACTCAAAGCTCGTGTTGTTGCTAAAGGCTATCTCCAATTAGATGTTGTAGACTATGTTGATACATTATCTCCTGTAATCAAACCCGAAACAATTCATCTAGTCCTCAGTATTACCTTAGTTCGTCAATGGGATATTCGATAGTTAGACGTTAAAAATGCATTTCTCCATGGTTATATCTCTGAAGATATCTATATAGAGCAACCTCCAGGTATGGCTGATCCAGTGTATCCTAAACATGTGTGCAAGCTATAACGTATTCTTTACAGATTAAAACAAGCTCTCCATGCTTGGTTTGATCGCTTCAGTGCTTTTCTCTTATTGTACAATTTCTTTTGTAGTCTAGCTGGTCCATCATTATTTATTTTACATTCGCCTCATAGGACTTTAATACTCTTATTGTATGTTGATGATATGCTCCTTACAGGCTCCAACCCACAGCTTCTATCCAGTTTTATTCAGGTATTACACACGAAGTTTGCCATGAAGGATCTCGGTTCGGTCCACCACTTTCTTGGTATTGAGATCACACATACACCTGATAGATTGCATCCCTCTCAATCTCACTACTCACTTACCATTATTGAGAAAACATAAATGGTAGATTGCAAACCCATGAGCACCCTTCTTGAGACAAAGACTAAGGGTTATGATAATTGTGTTCTACTTGATTATCCCAATCACTATCGTAGGATCGTTGGTGCCTTTCAGTACCTCACACCCACCCATCCTAATCTTTCTTATATTGTTAATTTTGTTTCTCAATTCATACATGCATCCATACTTTCACATCTTAAAATGGTGCGCCCGATCCTGCGATACATAAAAGGCATTATTAATCTTGGTCTTGCTTTCACATCCCACACTACATTTGATCTTTATGCTTTTTCTAATTCAGACTGGGCAGGTTGTCCTACTACTCGTCGTTAACGACTGGTTATTGTACTTTCATTGGCCACAACCCAGTTTTTTGGTATGGGAAGAAGTAACATATAGTCTCTCGCTCCGCCACATAGGCAGAATACCGCGCAATGGCTCACAATGCTGCTGAAATTACATGGCTGATATTCCTTCTTAAAGACCTTCATGTTCCTCAATCTCACCCTCCAATTTTATTTTGTAATAACCTCAAGGCACTCCATATGACAATCAATCATGTCTTCCATTCTCGTAGTAAACATATTAAGTTAGATTATCACTTTGTTCGTGAACGAGTTGCACTAGGTCTTCTTGTCACTCGACATACCTCCACTACACATCAGGTTACAGACATATTCACTAAACCCATGTCTAAAGGCACACTTGCTTTTCTCAATCTCAAACTTTACCTCCAACCCCGGCCAAGTTTGCAGGAGGATATTAACACAAATCAGCCAGCTACAACAGAATCTTCATAATCACTGGACATAATCCTTATTATCAACATCAATTCCTAGAGATGATTACCGTGTGAATCAGCATCAATTTTGTGGACAGAATCTTTAATTTCTGGATACTTGCATAAAATCAAGACAATACACTCAATTTTATCCTTTTATACACTAGTGAAAAAAGGGGAATTTTGATATAGTTGCTATAACTCAATGTGTTTCCTGCTCTATTGCATTTCTAACCGTTGCACAGCTTCCTATCTTTGTATACATATGGTCTGTAATTCTCTCTTGTTACTCATGTTGGTGAAAGAACAATAAAAACATTATCATCTGATACAATTCAAAATTTCTTCTGATTTAACCTAAGGCATTCTTCATTAAGGTTTAGCTAAGTAATATGAGTTTATTTATATTTAATTTATGTGTAAATTATGTACATCTATAAAATTTATCGAGAAACTAGTTAAATAAAAAGAAAGATAATTTGATCTTTAACACGAGTTGCAAACAAAGGCATGTCTTTTATTTAAAATTACTTTCGAAGATTGCATCAATAACAATCACTTGAACCACATCTTCAATAAATTGAAATTGAATAACACAATAACAAATTTAGGCTTTGAACTATGACACACCTGATCACTTAGCATACATGGCCACTTACATAGTGCATCAATAACTATAACTCGATAAATTAAAAGTAAATAACAAAATTACACCATTTAGACATCGAACTCAGACACGCCACACATAGCACGCACAACCTCCTACATATTGGGGCACTAACCAATAAAAGGAATATCAATAATAATTTTAGCGTCATCAACAAGAACCACCACCCTGTCACTATGGAAATCATATAAAATTCTAGAGTCTTCTACTCGATCAATGACTTCGGTGAAGACATTAGGATTCTCTATTTCAATGGTCTTCATCGCTATCAATACATTAACACCTAAGAGTTCCGACCATGAGCTCTTACCTACATAAGCAATGAAATCAAACTTGTAGAAGCATGTCACACTACATCAAGAGCATCTAAATACAAATAATTGACACGACCTTAGTTAGATAGAGATAAAATAAACATGTTAAAAAATACTAATTATCATATTCTATCTCGAGTACCAAATTAATTATTATAAATGCACTATAGTTAGCTCGAATGAATTCAATATTTGCATCGAGGGCAGTAAGTAGATACCTAAGATTTCGACTGACATGCTTAGTGTAATGCTTTTTCTTGCAGTATGATGTCTTTAAGGTTGATGCTTATTTACCTGCAAATGCAAAATGGGAATTTCTAGGCAACTTTTTGATTGCTTCTTGAATTTGTATAATAGATAAACACATTTGATTAACGAAACAATTGAGATCTAATTATTTTATTTGCACAATTTAGTTAAGAATTAATTAATTATTTTTACAAAGGGTTGACAAGTGAAAGTTACATAATTGATTAACAATAAATAATTGATCATAATTTGCTGTATAATAGTTGTCAAATCTGGGGCACTTTGAGTCAAGAAAAGAGCTAATTCAGGGCAATTGAGAGTGATTTGGAGCACGAGAACTTCAGCATTTCATTCTACTTATATACAGCATAAAACCTATACAAGCAAGATACATATAAAAGGAATATTCTGATTCTTTAACCAACTAATGCTAGGTGGCATAACAATTCATATTCTCAATTCAAAACCGGGACCAGTGAGAGTAGTGCAAGCACTAATAATTTTGTTCTGGTGTTAATTTGTTAGTAATGCAAATTTTCGCATTATTTCAACATCTCCTCTCAAGGTGGAGTGTATCTCTAACACTTCAAACTTGTCCCTAAGAAATAAGAACCTGGAATGTGAAAATGGTTTGGTGAGTAAGTCTGTTGTCTGATCTACTGATGGGACATAATTAATTTTCAATTCTCCTCTTTGTACTTTATTTCTAACGAAGTGAACATCAAGCTCTATATGCTTAGTTCGTACATGATAAACTGGATTTGAAGCTAATGCACTAGCACTTAAGTTATCACACCAAATTTTAGGGACTGACATCTGAGGTACTCCTAATTCTTTAAGCAAGGACTGAATCTATATGATTTCAGGTACACTATGAGTAAGGGCTAGTTATTCTACCTCAGTGCTTGACCTTGCTACCACTTGTTGTTTCTTTGAACACCAAGATACTAAGCTATCTCCAAGATAAACACAGTAGCCTGCAGTAGATCTCCTATCATCCAGACATGATGCCTAGTCAGAGTCTGCATATGAGATTATGTCAAGGTTGTCATTCTTACGAATTGTAAGTCCATAGTTTAGTGTTCCCTTCAAATATCTGAAAGCTCTTTTCAATGCTTTCCAATAAGTATCTGTAGGTTTTTGAAGGAATTGGCTCATTCTATGAACAGCATATGTAACATCAGGTCTTGTGTGAGCTAAGTATTGTAGACCTCCAATGGCACTCATGTACAAACTTAGATCTCTCATAGGTTGTCCTTCAGTTTTAGCAATCAATTTCCCGACGGCCATTGGTGTAAGATTTAGTTTGAGGTTTTCATAACCAAACATTTTGAGCAAATCAGTAGCATACCTTGTTTGAGTTAGATATAGGCCTGATGTATCCTTGTGTACCTCCATTCCCAGAAATTGGCTGAGATTCCCAATATCCTTAAGAGCAAAACCTGTGTTCAGAATGTCAATAACTTCCTGGAGTTTTTGAGTGTTGTTCCATGTTATTATTATATCATCAACATAGGCAAGTGCAAACAGTTTGTCTTCACCATCTGAAGAATCTGAAGAGAAGAAGAGTGAGTTATAAGCTTGAGATTGCTTGAAGTTCCATTTCTTCAAGGTAGTTTTCAACTTGTCATGCCAGGCTCTTGGAGCATATTTCAGTCCGTATAAGGTTTTCTCTAGCTTGCATACGAAATCAGGATTCTCCTTATCCACAAAGCCTTGAGGTTGATCCATATATACCACTTCATTCGACTTCCCATTTAGAAAAGGCATTGTTTACATCAATCTACCTAATATGCCAGCCTCTTGTCACGTTTTAATCTGAACACCCATTTGTTTCCAGTTACTTTCAGTCCAGCCTCAGGAGGTACTAGTGTCCATGTTTCATTTTTCACCAGATCATTGTTTTCTAAGACATCATCGACTAATAGAGGTTCACTTTCACCTTGTGCCTGACTTGTGTAGACCTTGGGCTTAAAGATTCCTGCCTTACTTCTGGTAATCATATGATGACCAACAGCTTGAGTGACATTTTGATCCTGAATTTTGAGCTCATTACTTACACCTTGAACTCCATATTCATCTTGATTAGTGTCCTCAACCTCTTGATCAGTTTGATCATTTTGGTACAACCTTTGATTGTCAGCTTGTCTTATTTCAAACCCCAAGCCATGGCTTGCATCCATATCAGAAGAATCTGCTGCAAGTAGTACATCTGAGTGAGTTGTATCAGCTGTGTTCTGAGGAGTTGTTCTATGACTAGACTCACTGTTAAAAGGAAGGAGACTGACAGTAATTTAGGAATTTTGTGGTTGTGACATTTTGTTTAGGAAGCCTGATTTGAATGGAAAGTCTAACTCATTGAATATCAAATGTCTTGAAATATAAATTTTACCATTTGGGCTTAAACATTTATAGCCTTTGTGTGTGTCACTATAACCAAGAAACACACTTCTTTGTGAGTGAAAATCTAAACTTATGTTTTTGGTAAGGTCTAAAGCAAGGATAACATGCACAACCGAAGTTTTTGAGAGTCTTGTGATCAAACTCTCTTCCATATAGCACTTGAAAAGATGATTTGTGTTGAAGTATGGGAGTTGAAAATCTATTGATCTGATATGTTGTCGATGTAAAGGATTCCCACTAGTAGTATGGGGCATTTTTACTTGTACCGACAAGGTTTGTCCGGTTTCAGTGACATGTATATGTTTCCTCTCTGCCCTATCATTTTGTGCTAAAGTGTAGGGACATGAGTACCTACGTTCTATGCCAGATTCAGAGGCGACTTTGTTAAGGGTTCTGAAATCTCCTTCCCAATCAGATTGTAGGGCTTTGATTTTCCTTTCAAACCTGTTTTCTACAAGATTTTTGAACTGAATGAAGGTAGTAAGTGCTTCAGATTTTTGTTTCAAAGGATATATCCATGTGAATCTGCTATGATCATCCACAAAAAGTATAAACATCAGTGTGAATCAAGCCCAAAGGTTTTGAAGCAAGTGAAGGGGATATTTTAAAAAGGTAATGCACGTGATTTTCCTAATTGACAGGATTCACAAAAGGCTAAAATTTCATTATCTTTGGAAAGTTTATTACAATACTTCATAACTTGAGGCCTAGTCTTCTGTGCTACACATTGATTTCAGACTCAAATAGCTCGACTGATTTGATTAGTTCACCACAACTAGACTTCACTATGAAACATGTGGAGTTGTTTTGGATGTTTGACTTTTGGATTGTGATTTTAGGGCTGGAGCTTGGTAATCTCAGCTGATATAACCTATCTTTAGGCACTGGCAACAGATCTTCTTGATTTCCAAATCCTTGACAACAAAAGTTAGAATAAAACTCCATGAAGACATTGTTGTCATTTGTAAGTTGAGAAACACTAATTAAGTTCTTCTTAATTGCATGTACTAGCAGTAGTTTATTTAGAGCAAGAGACTTGTTATCAAGTAAAGGAATACATCCTTTTCCAACATGTGAAATTTCCAAAGACTTTCCATCACCAATTAGAACTTTCTCTTTACCTTCATATCTCTTGGCAATGGATAGGTTTCCTTTATCAGCTGTGACGTGGTTGTTTGCACCAAAGTCTACAAACCAGGTTGAGTCTTCAAAAAACTGAGGCGAGGCTAGAAATGCAGCAGGAATTGAGCTGTTATTTTGCTGATTTTGATTTACAAGCCTGCTTCCCATGAATCTGTCATCATATCTGTTGGAACACCTACTTGCTAAGTGATTGCTCAGCCCATAAATCTGGCAGGGTCCTCTACTTTCACCTTGCCTATTAGCTCTGCCTCTTCCTCTTGTCCTACCTCTGAAATTTCCAGTTCTTCCTCTAAAAACTTTATACTTCCGGAGTTTGTCCTTTGAGTAAGCTGCACACTTGACTGACTAACATTGAGTGAAGCAAAGTTGCTACTTACTTGATTTAGGTACTCAAGTCTACTTTCAAAGGTCTTGAGTACAGAGGAAAACTCATGCCGTGATATATTTTCATGGCTGTTGATCTGTACAACAATAGGCGTATATTCATCATCCAGTCCTGACAAAAACTTGAGTCACCAGATCACTATGATCCACAGGTTTTCCAACCACCTGAAGATTATCAGCAAGTTGTTTGATGGTGGAAAGATATTGATCCATGGTCATAGATCCCTTTCTCGTTCTCTGCAGTTCCCCAATAAGGAAAACTATCCTTGATTTATTTAGTATACCATAGCTTTCTTCCACAGCAGTCCATATGGTGCTTGAACTGGTACAACCCATCACTCTCATTGCTATCTACGGCTTCATGGACAAATATAACCATCTTATTAACAACTGGTCAGTTGAAATCCATTTATTATATTCAGCATTTAGAAACATTCCACTGTTTTTCCTCCACTGGTTATTGTCTGTGTAGCAAGGAATTCTAGTGGGCATTCATTTGTTCCAAGCAAGTACCTTTCGAGATTATGTCCTCTGATTATAGGCACAATCATATTCTTCCAAAGTAAGAAATTGTTCCTGTCAAGCTTAACAGATAGCGTCTGGGTAAGGTTCATCCCAAACAATGAGGCTTCAATTATTCCACTTTGGATGGTTGGTCTGATACTTGGAGTCGATCGATTTGTTGAATCAAAGATCGGCCATTTCTGCTCTGATACCAAGTCAAGAAACGAGCTAATTCAGGGCAATTCAGAGTGATTTGCAGTACAAGAACTTTAGCATTTCATTCCACTTATATACAACATAAAACCTATACAAGCAAGATACATATAGAAGCAATATTCTGATACTTTAACTAAGTGATGTTAGGTGGCATAACAACTTATATTCTCAATTCAAAACCGAAACCAGTGAGAGTAGTGCAAGCACTAATAATTCTTTTGTGGTTTTAATTTGTTAGTAATGCTAATTCTCACATTACTTCAACACGTTGTTGAGTAAGACAAATTTTGGAAGGAAACAAAGGTTCATATTTTACGTGAAATTATTAATTTAAAAAAAAACATAAATTTTGAGTGTGTATTTGGCTGAAGAAATTGAATAATATTTAAAATATTAAAATCACGTTTTTATACAGTTTAGTACTATCTAAAATTATAAATAAACTTTTTGGTCAATTACATGATAATTATCTATAGAAATTACTATAAGTTGATTGTTATCGACATCAAATTGTTATCGAAATTTCAGAAACTAATATTTATATATAATTATTGTTGGAATTTGGGTCATCGACATCAAATTGTTATCGAAATTTCAGAAACTAATATTTATATATAATTATTGTTGGAATTTGGGTGTGACCCAAATTCCTTTGTTGAAGTGTTTAAAGTATTGAAAAGTTCTAATTGAAGTGCACATCAAGGAGAATTCTGTTTGAAATGTCATTGGAGTCCTATATCAAATTGAAGTTCTATTTTAGAAACTTATTGGGAGTTGAAAATTGGTATTGGACTTGAAAAAGAATTTGGAATGGAGAAAATAATTTTAAAAAAAAATTGGCATCGTGGCGATCTGAAGTGGGCGCTGTGGCGCCACCTGTTCCATTCCATTTTTCGCGTTTTCTTCTCTAATTTCGTTTTGGACTTGATTTTTTGGCATCTTACTTCATCAAGAACTCTACTAAGAGGGTTTGAACGTCCCTACATATTCCCTATAAAATTTGATAAGTGTGAGAAAATATATTAGTAGAATTATAGGATCCATTGTAATTTCTCTTTTCTCCATTATTCTTGAATAAATAAAATCTCTTAATTCATCTGTCATATTTTTGTCTTTATTATTCTTTTGCTTGATCAAATACTTTATTATCGTGCCATATAATTTCAACATCTCAATCCGATGGTTTGTTTCACAACAAGTGGTATCAGAACTATTATGATATCTTATTTGTTTTACAAAAATTATAATTATAATCATCATGATGTGTAGCATAGATATGTAAGAGCGTATCCAATAGAATCTATTTTTAAAGATCATATTCTATCATTTGGAGAGCATCTATAAATTTAGAGAGTTAAAATTTGAATTGCTCCAACAAACTCTTTATATTTAACATTTAGTTTTACTACTTCCAAAAAATATTTATTATTTTTCTTTATCTTTTATTTTAAGTAGCTTTTCTTTATGTTATTTTATCATTTTCCTACATTGAAAATTGAAACATTTTGAATGCATTTAATTAAAGAGAGTGGGTTTGGCTCTCCAAAAGAGTCTCTTGGAGCATGATTTTAAATGTTAACTCTTTAAAATAGAGAGTATTTCATATTTAAAGAGTCTCTTGGAGAATGTTCTAAATCAGTAAATGCAACATCATTTAGTATATTGAGAAATTATAAGTTGTTGAAATTATAAATTAATAGAAATGATTGAAAATAAGTGATAGTAATTATGGATCCTATGACTTTTATCTTAAAAGTATAATGAGATTATAGTTTAAATCAAAGAAGCACGAAGTAGACTAGTTGACAATTTTGAAATATGCAAAATTACAGCAAAATAGGTGACGTGCACGTAGGCTACTGGATAATAATTTAGGTATCATGCTTTGGGCACCTAAACATATTTTATGGAAGGGTTTGTTACAATTTACGCAATATTGAAAAATAAATAAATAAATAAATAATAATTGAAGTAATCATTTTAAATAAGAAATTGTTTACAGCCTTAAAATTAGTAACGATATTTTATCATGCAAAACCAGTATTTAGAGCGTCTTTAATCCATTATGTAATTGTATCTAGGTTGTCTTCCAAAATTTCCACTTAAGGTCTGAGAAACGCGAGATTTGACCCTACTACACCTAGAGGGGATGATTAGGTGTAAATACGGAATTAAAATTTTAATTGACAAACAAGTTACAAGTTAATTATATCTAAGTGATTAGTCAAACAATTCAAATTATCCTATCTTTGAATACCACAGTTTGTATAATAAACAATAAATATGAAAACAGTAAATAAAGAACACCAATATGATGACGGAGAAATCCAACTGGGAAAAACTCCGGGACCAAGTAAGTTACCTCCACTATAGATAATATGGATTACAGTATGTTTCCAGCTAGTAAACTTCACTCGTTCTCGCTGTTGTAATTCCCGCAATCTCTAAGATCTGATGTTCCTTCCAAACCCATGACCTGCTACAGTAGACACTATCTAGCTAACCTGCTAGACTTCCCCGATCTACCTCCTGTAGCCTCCTGATCTGCTGTCTCATTCCAACTTCCTAATCTTCTTCTATTATCTCTTCCAAGTGAAATTCCAAAGATCTCCAATTCTTGTACTGTTCATGTGCTTGTAGTCCACCTCTTTCAAATCTCAATGAAAGAGTCAGTTCCCTAAAAGATTAAGGACGCCGGGTGTTTTGGATTATGGAACATTTGATGTTTTCCAAAATTGGGTTACTGAATCTCAAGAATGAATATGGATGAATCAATTAAAGAATAGCTTCTTGGATCTCTCAAAGATGTAGAGAATATGATATGCAAGAGATGCACAATGTAGCAACCTTACAAAGTCTTCCAAAGCCTTTGCATTTATAGTTGGAGGTGTTTGAGTAGTATAGGCCGTGTAAAACTCTCCAAAATCACAAATTAGGGTTGACCGCACAGGTAGGTCGCTCGAGCGAGCTGTCGGGGAAATTCGAGCGAAAAGTTACTGCATTGGTCGCTCGAGCGAGAGAGTTGGTCGATCGGGTGAGATCCCCGGGCAATTGAGCAGTCGTCAGTATTTTCATTATAACTTTCTTTACTGATATCCGATTGCAATGATTCAAATCTCGTTGGAAAGCTAACTCGAAGAGTTACAATTCATCTAGAAATAGACATATCCAAATTCCAATATTTTAAATGTGAAAAATAAATTGCAATTGATGATTGAGAATTTGGAACATAACGTGTGCGGCTCTTTGATACTCTTTAGACTTCTAATTGCATTCACTTTATCATATGTGATCTTCTTGGACTCCTTCAAGGACTCAAACCCTAACTTACCTAATTTATACAAATTGCACCCTAGGTCCTTAACTTTTACATCACGTTACAAATTAGTCATTTGTCCACAGAATTGCCGACACTAAAAACCTAACAAGGTCCCACATAAGCATGCCTAGGGGCATGGAGAAAATGCCCCTTCTAACTCATGGAAGAAAAAAGATGGTCAACTTTATATTGATCGTCTAAGACACGCCAAGGCGGGAAAAGCACGTGTCTTTTTGTTTGACAAGTGGTATAATGTTTTGAAATTCAGTCCAACAAAATATTCAACTATTGAAAAAAAAATTTTAAAAATAAAATAAGTCCAACTAAAAATTAACCACAATCCTAACCCAGCAAATGAACATAGTTTTCTTTGCTCTTGAACAAAATATTATTGATTTACTTTATTTATGATTTTGAGAATCTATTTTTTATATAGAAATTTGAAAAATATGTATAAAGTTCATAAGATTTTCACCGTATCTCACACACCAATTTTAAATGATCAATCTCAAATTGATACCCTTGAAGGACTATCAGTTAACATTATATTTGAAACCCAATAGCATGAATGAAGCGTGATAACATTCGATTTCATAACAAATTTTTTTTTTTATAAATATTTAGCAAATAGTAAAGATGATCCCATTAAAAGGCGTATATTTTTGAAGAATATTAGACATAACAAAATATAAAATTCTAAAAGAAAGATAAGTAAATGAAATATTTAAAATTATGATATCTCAATAAATTATATCATTATGGAAAGTGAAATCTAAAATAAAATTGTTGAAAATTTTTTGTACATAATGTAGCGCTTCAAATTATAAATGATAGCGAGGATATTGAAGAAAATCTATTTTAAAATACCAACGTAAAAGTAATTGGCTAAATAAAGGATGCAATCCCTAGAGAAACCTCAAGTTTCTGACCTACAATAAGAAAAATGAAATTGTAACATAATACACGACTCTTGACATAATGAATTTCGCAAAGAAACATGTAGGCGTATAGATTTTCCCATGTTGGATGCAATCATAAATTTAAATCTTGGTAATAGGCACTGCATAAAATTCAATGTGTGTCTAATAATGTGATTCATTTGATATGTGTATTTGTGTGATTCAATACGCCTGAAGCACGTAGTTCAACAAATATTATTGTGAAAAGGAGTAAATATGCATTGTGTTATTTTTTAGTTTTTATTTTTTTTTTACTAAGGTTTTGTCCAATTGGACTTTTCTGATAACTATTTTTAATAATACAACTTTTGTCCAATTGGACTTTTCTGATATCTATTTTTTATAATACAACTTTTGTAGAGTATTCAAATGAATAATGTCCATTTTTCTTTATTAAGTTTTAGCAAGATATATTTGTTGTGAAATGAATGTCCATGATATATTGTTAAGAATATTGGGTCTAACTCCACCTAATAAAACCGGCTTATTAGGGGAGGATTGCCCTCACCTTATTAAGTGGATCATTTATATTTTCCCAATCAATATGAGATTCTAATATGCCCCCTCACGCACAGCGTGGACCATGCCAACCAACTGTGAACAAATCGATATTGGGTGGCACCCAACATTGCATAATTGGGTCTAACTCTGATACCATGTTAAGAATATTGGGCCTAATTCCACCTAATAAAACCGGCTTATTAGGGGAGGATTGCCCTCACCTTATTAAGTGCATCATTTATATTTTCCCAAATAATGTGGGATTCTAATATATATAAATACAAGACATTTATTTTCAAAATAATTTTTTTTTATATGTTGTAAATTATGTACGAGACCCCAAAATAAAAAAAAATTGTAAGATCTATTTTTTTATCGAATCATCATATTACTACAATCAAAAAAAAAAATTAATAAATATCTTATATAAAGATGATATTGCTTGAATAATATAACAAGACAACTATATATATATATATATATATATATATATATATATATATATATATATATATATATATGCACTAGGTGCAAGCAACGTGCAATGCAGGTTTGCCTAGTTTATATTTAATAATTTTGTTTAAGAATTAATTTGTTATTAATAAAGATATAATTTTTTTGGTTAATTAAATAATTAATGATGTGATGTTTATGTAATTGATAAATAATTAGATGTGTGATTTTAATATTGTGATGTAAGTTGGTGAGATCGAAGAAAATAAGCAAAAGTTGACAAATTTGGAGAAATGACTAAATTGTAAGGGATCCAAAGTTCGGGGACTAAAATGTAAATACTTAAAAGTTGTGCCGAATCTCACGATGAAGATTTGAGAGTGCTCGAAGTCAATTGGATAAAGGAAGATGTCAATGGAATCAAATTTAGTCAAAAAATGATCACAAATCAATTTTCAACCGAAAAGTTATGCTCCGATATTTTAGTCTCATATTGAGACCTATTTTTGGCATATAAAGTGATCGAATTGGAGAATGATGTTTGAATCAAAGTTGTATCCAAATGAGTTAGCTTTTCAACGCATTTTGAATCGCCTCAATCGGAGATCGGAATACAAAATTATGATAAAAACACTGAAAGAATGTGCAGCTGCCTATTTAAAACAAAAAATTCCATTACATTTATTATATATTTTTCTGGTATGATTCTTTTATTAATTATACAATGACTACAACCTGAATCTATCAAACCTAAACACATTATTTCATAATTTTCTATTCTAACATAACATTTTACTTTAATACTTTTTAATTTTTCTAAATTACAAAAAACTTGAACCAATTCTGGTTCAGGAATTATTTCTGAGTTTTTTCCTTTTTTAGAGGATTCCATTAATTCTAATTTTTGTAAAATATACCTTTGCATATCTTCTAAGTTTTCTATTCTTTTCCTTAATATTTTAATTTCTGACAATTCTATCTGAATTGAATTAATTTGCTTATCTTCTTCCAATTGTATTAAATTTTTTTGTAATAAGCATTTTTTACATGCCTCTAAAAAATAATCTTTACATTTTACTCTTAATTTCTTACTAGGATACCATTTACATATATAACATGGTATATTGTCTAAACCTGTTTCTGTTAACCAATTATGTTTACATTCTAATTCCATATCCATTAACTCTAATTCTTCATCTGAATCTGCTAAGTTTTTCACATTTGAAAATTCTTGTATAAAATTTTCATAATCTAATTGTTCTTCTAAATTATTATTATTAGAATCTTCTATTGATACAATACTGTAAACTGATTCTTTATCTGAAATATATTCATCAATTTCTAATAAATATTCATTTGTACATTCTATTAAAGTACTTCTTTTATCATTATTATTTATCTTTTTAGGACAAGTTCTGGCTAAATGATCTATTCCTCCACAGACATAACAATTTAACTTATTAGGATAATTCCTTTCTGGTTTGAATTTTCTAACATGTCTGTTTTCATCTAAATATGGTTTTCTTCTATTAGATTTTCTTAAATAATATTTTTTCTTAATAGGTCTATTAAAGTTTTTTCTATCATATTTTCTTTTTTCTTTAAACTTATTTCATATTAGGTTTTCTTGAAAAGGTTTTAACAAGACGATATTTTATTACTTTAATTTTTAAAAAAATTAATGATACTCGTTTTTCCTTCTTTTGACATTTTTGTCCACTAAATTTTCTTCAAACTGGATTTTTAAGAAGACAATTATTATTGTGCAAATAGTCATCAAAAGGGAAGCGTTGTAAATTTTGATAATTATTTAGTCTTATAAAAAAACGTAGATAAATCTTACTGACTCTAAAAGAATGCATTCTATTCATATTTAACTCACATTGAAACCCTATAATAGAGATTATTGTTATAATGAAACATATATACACACTTGAATTTTGACCTTATTATTTTTATTCTATTGTTCTTTCCTTTCCTCTTAATTTTATAACAGTTTCATATTTTTGAAGGAATACAATTGACATATCTGTGCATACAAACAATCTTAAAAAGAAAATATTGGCAAAAAATCATTATCTATTTCAACATGTTAAACAAGCACAAAAAATTGGGTTTACTATCAAGTTGCATGCAGTTCTTCTAATCAAGTAACTCAATCTGGTGCTTTTAATTAAAAGAATAAAAATAAAAATTGACCTCGACCAAGAGAAGCAACAAAATAAAAGGAATGAGAAAACCTCTGTAGTTAAGGATCGAGAAAGCAGACCATTGTTTGATCTCAATCGATAACATAAAGAAAATTATAAAAAACATTTATAGTCAATAGTCAATCATATTCAACATTGTCGAGTATGAGATCTATCTCTCAACTCTAGTTAGAAGAACCAAACAAAATTCATGTTAGCGTACTCTAGGGTTTACGATATTTCACGTTAAAGCATGCTTTTGTCATCTTCATTACATAAATGAGGAGTTAAAGTCGTGATATATTTCTCTAAAATTTCCGTTCTATCTAATGTTCAAACTCAACGAAGGGTAAGCCCATAAATGTGAATTGAAAATTGTATTTGAATGTCCAAATAAAGCAAAAACAAATAAACAAAATCCAATACATATTTAATGTAGAAACTAGTTAAATACAAAGAAGAATCATTATGACCTTTAACACTCGCTAGCGAAGGCATGTCCTTTATTAAAAATTTTACTACGGTATTACATCAATAACAATAAGTTGACCCTTATTTTCGATATATTGAAATAGACTTATATAAAAACAACATTATTAAGGTACCAAACAAAGATGCATCATACTATTTCACACATTTGAAGAGTTTGACCTCCCGTTGGAACCCTAACCAATACGAGGAACCCTATCAACATTTCCATTGTCATCAACATAAACCCACACCCTATCACATCGAAAGTCAGTGATAACATCTGTTCCTGGTGGCACAATTATAGCTGTGACCAAAGGATTCTCCCTTTCAATAGTTTCAACAGCAGTCGCTCCTGGCACACCTAGGAGCTCCGGCCATGAACTCTTACCTACATTGGCAACAAATAAAAGTTTCATTAATATTTCGCACTACAATATTGGGAATTAGATATATATGATAATGAAGTAAAGCGTGTGATAAATTTACAAAATATTTTTCAAACACGGTAATTAGCTGAAATACATGCAATCTATATATCAGCATTTGATGGTTGGTACCAATACCTTGGCATTCAGTTGACATGCTTAGTGTTTTGCTCTTTTCTTTCAAATTGATCGCTTTAGGATTGATGTTATTGTGTACAAGCAAATGTTAATTGGGTATTTATAGGCCAACATTTGATTGTACTTTCTTGTCTTTTCTTGACTTTTAGTTGGTCAATGGATTTGAATTTTTGTTAGTACAAGAGAAAAATAAGAATAGAACTCATCTGATAAAGACTGGAATGGATAAAATTAAGCCAATCTTTGATCACGAAGACAATGTTATCTTTTTGCATGTCTTAATTGAAAAGATATATTTTCACAATGTTTATCGCAATAGAAATGGAGTTATAAATTTGAATTACATGAAAAGGAAATTCCACGTAAATGACCAAAACAATTATCTAGGGCTGCAAGGTTGATGCATCAAAAACGTATCGTCTTGATGGTATAATTTCACGGAGATGTAAAATAAATTAGATGTTTTATTAATTAAATTTATCATAACACTCAGTAATAATTATTTTATTTTGATATGTGAACACAGAATCATATAGCATGCTTGATTTTGTACGAACTGGAAATTTTCAAGTATTTGACTGGAAATATTTCATCATTTCAACAGCATAGAAGCGTGCACGTATAAAATAATTAATTGAACTACTTTTCTGGACCATTTTAAAGACTGTTTTTAATAAATTTAGGTGTCATACTTTGGGCACCTAATCATATAACATGAAACCTTTGTTGTTTTAAATTCCATCCGTATATATCGTATAGAGTAGGATTTTAACATCGCGTGAAGAAAAATATGAAGTAGGCCAATCGAGGTACAAAAGTCTTGATATGTTCCACTTGATATCATTTTTTAAATTATGCCTTTATCAATTTTTAAACTTACTCATTTGTCCTTGAAAAGTATTATGTATTGCATTATTGTTATCAATAAATTACATTCAAATAAATAAATTATGATTCGCAATACTTTAATTATAATATTGCTCATTAAAAATTTTACGAACTTTTGTAAATTCCAGCAAATCCAGTAAGAAAATAACAAAAACAACTAGGGGGACACATGAGAATTGGGGAAAATTGTGTTGAGAAATTGTGTTCAAAACCAATAAAGTATGTGTGGAATGAAAGAGGAGAAAAACGGCCAATTTGTAGCCTATGCGACTGCATGGCCATTAACAGGGATTCAAGCCCCTGTTTTGAGCTCCTCTATGCGACCGCATAGAGGTCGCATAGACTAATTTTTTGGGACCGTTGAAGGCCTTTTTGACCATTTATATTTTGAATTTGGTAGTTTTTCACTCAAATTTTGGCACTGTTTCGTGCCTCTAGTCAGGGCTTATATATAGGGGATCAAAGTTCAAGGCAAAATATATGAAAAACACTTGAGATTCATATATCATTCCAAAATCAAAGATCAAAAACTGGTTCTTCATCATATTCAAAAATTCATTTGTGTTCTTCAAGTTTTGGGGATTACACTTTATGCTTGAGATCATTACAAGTCTTGTTTAATCCTTCAAACCATTTGCCGAAAAACCTTCAAGCATCATTTTCAAGCCGCAACGGGGCAAATATAGTTTGAGGACAACGATTACACATTCGAGCCTTCAAGTTTGATCCTGGTTTGTTGGTGTTTTGTTCATCTTGTTGCTGATTTTCTAGTTCATTTTTTCTCCAACTCCGGTGCATCTCTAACAATCTCAAACTATGTTCCTGCAATGGAGAGTGAAATAACAATGACAATAATAAAATTGATGAGTCAAGATTTGGTTCACTTGGATCGTTTCGATGGCACGAACTTCACAGAGTGACAAGGCAAGTTAAAGTTTCTACTAACAACGTTGAAGATTTTTTATATACTTGATCCAGAATTAACGCCGTTACCCAAACTAACAAATGGAGAAATTGAAGCCATAAAAGTGGAAAGACAAAAGCGCCAAGAAGATGAATTGATATGTTGGGGTCATATTCTCAATGCATTGTTGGATCACTTATATGATTTGTACACCAACACAACATCGGCTAAGGAGATTTGGAACCCCCTAAGAGTAAGTACAAAGCGAAAGAGGAAAGTACCAAGAAATTTCTGATTTTGAAATATTTTGACTTTAAATTTCTTGATAATATTCAATTACTTCCGTAAATTCATGAACTACAAGTGATTGTCAACAAGATATAAGCGGTGAAGATTGAAACCCCAGAGACCTTTCAAGTAGGGGCTATAATTCAAAACTCCCCGGGACTTGGAAATGATACCGGAAGAAAATAATGCATAGTTCCGAAGATTATAACAATTGCAGAAACATTTGCGCATTGAGGAAGAGTCGAGAATGAAAGATAAGAATGAAAATTCGTATGAAGGCACTTCCAAAGCTAATGTGGTGGAGAAAACTGAATCGTCTGTGAAATTCAACAAGATAAAGCCTTCTAGAAACTTCAACAAGTCCAAGAAGAAGACCAAATGTGGGTGTTCTGTGTATGAAAAATCTGGACGCTACGCAAAAGATTGTAGACACCGAAAATAAAACAACTTCGGATGTAAAATAAATTCCTTCCAAGAAGACAAGTTAGTGGCTACCGTTAGCGAAATAAATGCGATCAAGGGAAATGTTCCCGGGTAGTGGTATGATACTTGTGCAACTGTGCATGTATCATATGACAAATCTTTATTCACTACATACCATGAGGTGGATGGAAACCAAGAGCTGCAAATGGGCAACAAGGTCCGATCAAAAGTAATTGGTAAGGGAAATGTCAATATCATCTTCACTTCTGACAAGACCGTTACTTTAACAAATGTACTTCATGTTCCCGACATGAATAGGAATCTAGTGAATGGAAATCTCTTGGGAAAATTGGGCATAAAAAGTGTAATTGAGTCAGATAAACTTGTATTATCCCTTAATGAGAAATTTGTTGGAAATGCTACTCTTGTTAAGGAATGGTCAAATTGTGTACCGTTGACAAATATTTGATTAATAAAATTGATTTTGCTTATGTCGTTGATTTATTTTCATTATGACATGCTATATAAGGTCTCATCGGTAAAAGTACAATGCATAGAATGATGAAATGTGATTTGATTCATATGATGTAAATGGTGAATTTAAATGCAAAACATGTGTAGAAGCTAAAATGACTAAAAGACCATATCAAAGTGTAAAACGAACCTCTAGTATTTTAGAGTTAATTCATTCGGATATATGTGAAATAAATGGAATACTAACTAGAGGTGAAAATAGGTATTTTATTACCTTTATTGATGATTGCACTAGATACACTTATATTTATCTTATGAAGCATAAATATGAGGCCTTTGATATGTTTAAGATTTATAAAAGTGAATTGAAAATCACCTAGGAAAGAAAATTAAAAACTTAAGAAGTGGTAGAGGTGGAGAATACTTCTCTCATAATTTTAATACGTTTTGTGAACTATATGGTATTATTCACCAATGTTCTGCACCTAGGACACCCAAACAAAATGGGTTGGTCGAAAGGAAAAATGGAACCTAAGTTGAAATGATTAATGCTATGCTTACATATGCTAAGCTGTCATTTAACTTTTAGGGTAAAGCTTTAATGAGTGTATGTAGGATACTAAATAGGATTCCGTCAAAACATACTAGTAAAGTTTCTCCTTATAAATTGTGGAAAGAGATAAAACCAAACATTGGATACTTCAAAGTTTAAGGGTATCTTACGTATTGCAAAAACACGAACCCTATCAGAAACAGGTTGGGTCCAAGTGGCGTTCAATGTTTGGAGCTCAAGCAGTGGCTCAATGTCAAAATTAAGTGTGTATGTATTAGTCTATATATACGTCTGCCTTAAGTAAGTTTGACAAATACAAATATTCAAAAATTCAAACTTCAACGGGGTTAACAGTTGCTGCCAAGAATTTTCCTTAAAAAAAATTCCACAAATTTGGGCAGAATCAATGGAGACACTGATGAGAGTCTAGCTATGAGAAAGAAATACAAAACCGTCTTCTTTATGCGCGCATTGAATTGCTCACAGTCGTGCAAAACAACGAATAAATTTCTTTCTTAATCTTGTCGGTTACTTATGGTTAAAATGTCAGAGGAATAGCTAGAAAGAAATACAAAACCGTCTTCTTTATGCGCGCATTGAATTGCTCACAGTCGTGCAAAACAACGAATAAATTTCTTTCTTAATCTTGTCGGTTACTTATGGTTAAAATGTCAGAGGATAGAAAAACATGGGACATGGGACACATGTTCAAAGCCAATCTCTTCAATTAACTTGTCTTACTATACATCTATTAATTAGTCAATATACATCCAAAATTTTCTATTGGAAATGATGAAGAGCTTACAACTAATAAGTTAATGAGAAAAATTCTCATGACCCTCCATATAAATACCCAGTTTCCCTACATAAAACTCCCACTATTGCTTATAAATCTGTTTTGTTGTACAAAATGAGATATTTCAATTGCATCGTGCTTGTAGTAGCAGTCATTCTTTTATGTGTCCGACCGGGTAATAGTCGACTATTGACTGATCAAGAGAAGGGATTAAAGAAAAGAGGCATCGCTCTACAAGTACTTCAGACGCATCGACCTGTCCCTCCTTCTGGATCATCAGGATGCAGCTACATCCCTGGAAGTGGTGGCTCTGGTTGTCCCATCGAGGAAATGCACTTTGCCAGAGGTGGTGGTGCGCAGCCTGCAGCTGCCACCTATTCGCCGCCATTGAATTTATTTGGTGTGGATAGTACTAATCAAAAATGAAGTTCACTTGCACACAATTTTTTTTGTTCTCACTTCTATCTTTCCTTATATTTTTTTAGCGTGTGGCATTTTACACTTGATTATTATCTTAAATAATATCCACTTGTCAAGCTTAGATACATTGTAATGAAAGTAAAGGTGATTGCAAAGTTTGATCCATTTTATACTTATTTGTATTCATTTATTGCGTTATTCTATGAATTAGAGTTTCATTATATATTTCGTTATAAGTTTATAGACTTGTAAACTTGTAAGTTTATAGATTGAACTTTGATAAATCCTTTTAATAACCCCGATTTCATTACAAAAGAGTACTTATTATTATAATTTTCCTTTTCCCATCAATCAGTTCCTTTAAAAGCAGGTAGTCAATAAAAAATCATTTGTTGGATATCTGGTTTGAACAGACGAAAAAAAAAAAGAGCGCAAAAAAGACAAGTTTACGTGAGCAAGAACTAGGGGTGGGCGTGGGTTGGGTTGGGTTGGGCCGGTTTTTTACTCAACCCAAATCCAACCAAACATGGTCGGTTTGATCTAAAATCAAACCAACCCAACCCATTTATGTGTTTCAACCCAACCCAACCCAACCCGTTCAAGTTTCGGTCGGGTTGGGTTGGATTGATCGGTTTGGACAACAAAAACTGAAGTAGAATTTAAAACACCAAAGCAATGTTATATCCCCAAAAATTGAAGCAAGGATGTGAAGTAATGTACCCACCCCTACCCCTAACAGTGTATAATATTATCTTCATGACTATACTCATCATTTTAGCATATGAAAAAAAAACTGTGAGTGATAATAATCTGCAATTATCAACAAAAAATGAAAAATTCAAAGGTTAAGAAAATACCCATTTGTAAAGCTTTACAGGCTACATCACGAATTCACAAGGCTAAAGTGAACGATGGCAGATTACTTGGTGCTTCCATCTCTCTCAGAATACTTAGTGCTCAATCTCTCTAACACCCAACATATGAAAATAAGAAAAGGGTCAATTAGCAAAGCATCACAGTTTGCAAAACATAAATGAAAAATCAACTTCAAATTTGAAGAAAACAAGTACAGACCGATGATTAGCATCAAGCTCGGATGGAAATAGAGGCGGCGACAGTCGACGGCTTGAGCAAGAGAGAATGAGACAAGCGACATTTAGGTTTAGGGCTTGAGAGTTGAACGTGACTGACTGCGGCTTGAGAGAAAGGGGCAGACTGTTTGTAAGCTAGGGTTGTGATTTGTGAAGTTTGAAATTTCAAGTTTTCAACATTAGTTTTCCTTTTCCCATCAATCAGTTCCTTTAAAAGCAGGTAGTCAATAAAAAATCATTTGTTGGGTTTTCATATGTCAACCCACAACCCGACCCAACCCGACCCGCTTTCCTGTAAAATAAACCGAACCCAACAGATTTTTTTCAAAAAACCGACCCAACCCGGTCGGTTCGGTTTGGGTCGGTCGGTTTTCGTGGGTTGGTTCGGTTTTTGCCCACCCCTAGCAAGAACGCTAAAGCGGGCACAACCTCCTCCAAGATTGAATATCTATATCGACTTCGTTCCTCCATCAAAGTATGGTTGAGCAATGTGCACTGGGAGAATTGTTCTCAAATGATAATAAAGAAGGTTTTTGGATGAGAAAAAAGAGATTTGGCCTTCGGCGGCACCAACCACAAGTATTGATAGCTAAATCACTTTTAGAAGCCGATACGGCATTTTTAGCATGTTCGACTAAGCTTAAAACTTTTATCTACAAATACATTTGGGTAATTTACTTTTTCTTACTTTAAATTTTGCCAGTAACTCTTATCTTATTTTATATCAATTTACTCATTTCTAATTTTGATCGAGAAAAGAATTATTTATTTTTGCATGAAATAGGAGATCTCTTGGCTTGGGCATGTTTGGCTAAGCTTTAGAAAGTTTAATCATAAATAAACAAGAAGTGAATGATACGTATAAATTTGTAAAAATGTATGATTAAAATGAAATTTGATTATTTATATATGAGTATAAATTTTGCCAATTGGACCCTCTTGGCTCTTACGTATGTATAATCTAAAACAAATCTTTTTTTAATAGAAGAAAGTGATGAAATACAGAACTTTATACAGGAATTCAATATTATATCAATTACATGGATCATGCTATAAGTACATAATCATTTACATAATGTATTACATAATTGACATGTGGCGCGCATCCATCGATAGTCTACAATTTTAGACTTTTTCACACTTCACATCCACGGCCGGATTTCTTCCACATGAGGCTATGTAATTCATTATGTATAATAATTATGTACATATAGATTTATCCCAATTACAGATGTTGATCAACTAGATATTTAATGGTTCTTGTCCAAAGTAACAAATAAAAAAATTGAATAAGTACAAAATTTTGTTGAATAATTTTTAAGTACATGATTTTTTTTCACAGATTTTATACAACTGTCTTCCTGTTTTAGCAACAGCCAATCACAGGAAGATAATTGTCTTCCTGTATAGTACCTGTGAAATAGCATGTTTCACTTTTTGTTTCATTTCTTATTTTAATTCGTGAAAAAGATGAAGCTAGACTCAAGAAGTTGAATCATCCTTGGCACGATGAGCAGCAGCACCACCACCGGAAAAGTGCTTTGCGCTCAACGAGCACGTACCGGTGCTCGAACCGGGAGGCCCGGGAATGTAAGTGCAAGGAGAACCACCAGACAGTGGCACTGGACCCCTTGGAAGAGAAGCCAATAATGGAACTTGTTCACTGAGCCATTTCTCCATGTCCAAAGTTCTTATAGCATTTGCTTCTTGAAAAGATAGTGAAACCAAAAAAGTGCAGAAAATGAGAAAATGAGTAGTTTTAATAGAACCCATCTTTGAATTCAGAATAAAACTTGTACTTTTCTGTAAGTATAAGCAGAAAAGTTGGTGAATATTTGAATGATCAAACTCTAAAAGTTGGTGAATATTTATAGGAAGCTCAAAGTTTGTTTTTCACATAGAAATTATTATTTTTACTTTGACTTGACCTATATATTTTGTTAGTTTTAGTTCTAAAAACTTGACCCGACCGTAGTGTAAGTTTGAAAGTATGCGTTCTACGTTCAATATCAAAGGCACGAAATTTTGAATACTCCAATATTAATAATATAAAGGTCGAGAAATTGGTGTTTTTAACAGCCTAATTTGACATATATATATTCCACATTTAACAAATGGAGGGTGTAATAGCAAGTTAGTTTTACTTATTAAATTTAAGGTTGATAAAAGAAGTCATTTTTCACACTTTTGTTTTAATTCACTACTGCTAAATTCTAATAAATTAAAAACTTTACAATCAAGTTATGACATGTTAGAGCTTAGATAAATTACGTCGATCCATCTTTGAAGTTGAGATATAGTGGACAACTCACTAATTCAAATAAAAACCTATTGCTCTGTACGTGCATTCATTTATTTATTTCTCGTTGGTCTTGTTTAGGATGGAGTACAGGACGCGATTCACTCGAATTATTGGGAAAGTTTTTTTTTTTTTTTGCCTCACCCCTTTTATTTTTATTATTAATGACCACATATAGTTGAGTAATATGTATCTTTATCCAGAATAGTTGATCTACTTTTTCTTAATTTTTCTTTTTATCCTCTATATATATTGGAATTTATTAGGGTGGAATATATTACTCGAAATTGAGAAAGTGATGATTTTTAACTCTTATTTACCTTTGTGGGAAGTAAGACTGAACAACGAAATATAGTCGAAACAGTTGGCTTGGATTTACATGGATCCATAAATATTTTGGTTTTGAATCAAACCAAACCGCTTTGAAATAATTTAGTTTAGATTTTAATTTTTACAAATCGTTTCAAACCACAAAACCAGTTATAAAAATGAAATCATAAAATAAAATAATTTAAATTTTATCCAGCTCAATTATCCCAATCAAAATAATTTGGTAGATTATTTGAATGATAGTTGTGAAGATTTGATCAATGAGTCTTTCAACATATTACTTTAGTGAAAATTGAATGTAAAAACGTATAATATTGTCTTTCAAATGGTCGAAGATGTGTTAATCATTCAAATATTTATGGTTACTCATTCTCTACAGTTGGTCGGATTTTTTATCCTTTAGGAGTTTATTGAGTTCAAAGATGATTGAGGTGGTGATTTCCATTAGGAATTGGTTGCATAGTAATAAGAAACCTACACTATTTAATCAATATTTGGATAATATAGAAGTATTTGATGATTTAGAGTATCTTATTTGATATTTCTATTCATTTTCTTTTATTAGTTTTTTTATACCATATGAATAAATGTATTTTTATCTTTACGTAGAGAATAAATTATGTGTTATAACTGGAGATATTGCGTCAATTAGAATTGGCTTAAATGTTAACACTCAATTGTTTCCATCATTTTTTTTTTGTTTTTTGCATTCTCATGATTAGAACCGTAGAACTTCCGTTTATAATATTTGTAATGATTATAATATTTATGTTTTAACTTGATATTTTGGATTACTATTAATGATTTAACTTGTTCGATATATGTTGTTTTTTATTTGCTAAACCACGATTTTAAATCCAATCAAATTGAAAAAAGTTAGTCAATTTGGTTGGGTTTGGAAAATTTTCAGAGTGTCAAAATCAAATCGTGTTAACTCTGAGTGGAAAGAAAGTATTAAACATTTTTTGCTCTCTGTTTTTTTTTTTTTTTTGACAGCAATCTCTTTTTTCTATTTTTTATTTATTTTAATAAAAAATATTGGCATGATCCTTGCTTTGATTATTATTTTTATTTTACTTTATTTTATTAATTTTAAGTCGTATTTTGACAGAATAAAATAAATAAATGGGAAAACATGAGGCAAATTAGGATATGTTAATCCTATGTAGTCTTGCCTCATATCCCAAAAATCTCTGACGACACAGGAAAATGTGGAAAGTTGGTCTGTTCCATTGTTATCCCTAAATGATTAAAATGGATGGACTCGATTATCAATTACTAGCACTGCATCAAAACACACAAGTAATTGGGACATTATTGCCAAAAGCAAAAAATATGAACGACATTGCAATTGAGACCATAGATTGGACACAAAATATTAAGTCAGCTTATTCAAAGGTTTGGTTGGTTCACGTGAAAAAATAAGATAAGAGACTTTTAGAGGTGTTATAATTGAAAATTTACAAAAAAAATCCTAAAAGTCTTGCCATGTTCCATTTGATATTGTCTGCTTTAATTTCTTTAATGTCTTGATTTTATTAACACAAATCAACTAGCTACAACAGAATCTTCATAATCAGAGGACAATCCCCATGATCGGCATCAATTCCTGGAGATGATTACCGTGTAAATCATAATCAATTTTCCAGCATCAATTTTGTGGACAGAATCTTCAATTTCTGGAGATGATCATTGTGTGAAGATACTTGCATAAAATCAAGACAATACACTCAATTTTATCCTTTTATACCTCAGTAAAAAAAAAGGGGAATTCTGATATAGTTGCCATAACTCAATGTGTTTCTTTCTCTGTAGCATTTCTAACCGTTGCAAAGCTTCCTTTCTTTGTATATATATGGCCTGTAATTCTCTCTTGTTGCTTATGTTGGTGAAAGAACAATAAAAACATTATCATTTGATACAATTCAAAATTTCTTCTTGGCATTTGAGCCTATGTGAGCAATAAGTTATCTCTCAATGGCCTCCATTTCTCACAACGTCAGTAACTTCATCATCCTCAAACTCAAACATGACAATTATCCTCTATGGCAGGAGCAAGCTATGGCTCTTGCAGAAAGCCAAGACATGGTTGGTCATCTCCCTGGAGAATCAATCGAACCAACTAAGTCCTTCATATCAACCACAGACAAAATCATAGAAGATGTTATCGCATGGCGAAAATCAGATCGATTTCTTCACGGATGGCTCATTGGCAAGCTTGCTGAAGGAGTACTTAGTCTTGCTATTGGGCAAGACACAGTCAAATACATGCGAGATGCTCTCAAGGAAGCTTATGTGCAAGACTTTTAGCAATTAACGTATCTTTGCAAGGATGAAAACACCACAATTGGCAAGCATATTCGCAATTTCAAGGGCATCTGTGACAACTTAGCAGCCATTGCAAGCCCTGTTATTGATAAGGTTAAGGTATTCTCCATTCTCACAAGTCTAGGCCCAAAGTATGAATCATTCACCACAACCATGTTAAAGCCACCTCGTCCAACCTACACGAAACTAGTATCTCTACTGCAAAGATATGAGCAACGTCAAAACTGGTTCACCACCAATGCAACAACTTACCAATTAGCCTTTCATGGTCAAAAGCAGTGTCCTCAACAATATATTTCCACCAACCAAAGATCACAAAATCACTTCAACTTAAATGGTTGTGGTTTCCAAGCTGACAATTAGAACTTCAACAACCACAAATACTCCAACAACCGAGGCACACCACTGTTAGTCGACATCCATCTCAGGACAACATCAAGCAAGATGTTATAACTAGAAGACCACCCTCTCGAGGGTAGTGACGAATGACACCAGCTGAATGAGAAATGTACTGCAATGATACCTATCAAATTTGCGGTGTCATGGCCACATTGCAAAGATCTGTTGGCACTTACCAAAACAATCTCTCAACCAAGATGAAATCCCACAGGCCCTGGCTGCTCTCACTCTTGAAAACACAGCATTTGCTATGGAATGTACAACAGACACTAGGGCTTCAAACCACATCACAGGTAATGCATGTATGCTGAAAAATATACGTCCCTATCTTGGTACTGATTCTGTCTTACTTGGCGACAGTACATCTCTAACAATTAAATCTGTGGGTGATGCTTTTGTTAAGAATGGAACTCAAGTCCTACCCCTAAATAATGTCCTGCATGTTCCTCATCTAAAATGAAACTTACTATCTATAAGCCAACTTACCGATCATTATCCTTTGAACTGTGAATTTTTTTGATGTAGATTTCTGTGTTAAGGAATGGGAGACAAGTCCCAAGGTGATGATAGGAAGGCATAAGGGTGATTTGTATGTTATTTCCGGCCCCTATGAATTAAACTATTATACATGCACAAATCCAGCACTGCAGAAGTATGGCACTAGGGGTTAGGACATCCTTAAGCATCCACTCTAAAGGTACTTCAACACAAAGGCTTAATCCATGTTCAAGGATCCAATAAGTTACAATCAATTTGTGATAGCTGTCAATTAGGCAAACTCAATAAATTACCCTTTTCTTGTTCTGATAATTCTAGTTCAACTATTTTCAATAAGATTTATTGTGATTTATGGGGTCCATCACCTGTCTTATGCATGCTTGGTTGATGATTTCTCTCGATGTACTTGGCTCATTCCCCTTAAAACAAAATCTAAATTTTTTTATGTTTATTTGGCTTTTGAACAATATGTCGTGAGACATTTTGATACAAAAATTAAAATCTTTCACTCTGATGGTGGTGGAGAATTCATTAACTCAAGACTCAATTCTCACTTTCAAGCACATGGCATTATTTATCAAATCTCTTGCCCTCATACCCCAGAGCAAACATGTATGGTTGAACATCATCATAGAATAATTCGTGAACTAGGTATGTTAATGTTATTCCACTACAATGCTCCTTTATACTCATGGGTTGATGCCTTTGCAACTGATGTTTTTCTTCTTAACTGTCTACCATCAACAACCCTTGTTTCACGGGGTGCCTTTCTCCTTAGCACAGAAATGGACACCGTGCGACAGTAAAGTCTACTCCGTTAGACTACCTTCCGCCTTCTTTCAATCTTTTCAGGATGAAAGAAAACTTGATTACAATTTGTAGAAGGCTTGCAACATAAAATTGAAATACATTGAAAGTAAATTGATCATTGATTAGCTAGAAATTACAATTAATGAAAGCAGAAAATTACAATGTTTGGTGCATGGGGTGAATACCAGAAAGCTTGAAAGATTGTTTGAAAGACTAATACCCCCTATAATAGCTTGTGAAACAAAAATCTAAGTGATAGAAGTAGACGTTTAAATGTCGAGAAATCATACTAAACGTTTACCAATATCAGAGCTATTTTACAATTGAAATAAATTATTACAATGGAAAGAAATTACAACTCAAATTTGAACTAATATTTACAATGTGCGGCAGAAGTTGGGCAAACTGGGGCTGCGATTGGGTCAAGGGGTTAGTTGAAGTTGCGGTAATTGACATTCTCCCCTATTTATTTTGGCGACGTCCTTGGTGCCCTCAATGCATGATATTCTTCAATTAATGGTTCGAAGGCTCCAAGGTCTTTTTCTCTTTCCCAAGTATTCTCTACGCTGCTGCATCACTCCATTCGATAATACTTTTGATGATATTTTCTGGAAGTTCGAGTAGTACGATGGTCCAGTATAGCTTCTGCAACTTTCTTTCCGACTTTTTTCAGTTTAAACACAGGTCCTTTCAGCTCATTTCTGGATATGTCCTACTTGGTGTGGTTTGAGTACACCAACATGAAGGACCTTGTGGATTTTTCACCATGAAGGGAGTGCAACTTTGTATACAACTCTTCCAATCCGCTTCACGATAGGTAATTGTCCAATATATTTTGGCACCAATCTTGAGTCTTTCCTTCTTGTCAGTTTATAACAGTTTTTGTCGGGGAGTTTAATCATTACCAAATCTCCAACATTAAATTCAAGGAAACGACGCTTTAGATCTGCAGACTTTTTGTACCATTTTTGAGCTTTCTCAAGATAACTCTGAGCAATTTCAATGTTTTGTTTCCACTATTGAGAGAAGCTTTTTGCTTGAAGGGATTTGGTACTTTGATTGATATCTATAGTATGAGGGAGTAACGGTTGCTGGCCAGTAGCAATCCCAAAAGGACTCTTATTGGTTGAAGAGTTCTTTTGGCAATGAAACACATTTGAGCCGCATCCAAAAGTTCCACCCAATTTTTTTGCGAAGTAGAGATAAAGTGCTGAAAATATTCTTCCACATAAAATTGAAGTGCTCCATTTATCCGTCAGATTGTAGGTGAAAACTAGAGCTCATGCTCAAAGTTGAACCAAGAAGTTTGAATAACTCAATCCAAAATATGCCAGTAAATCGAGGATCCTGATCACTGACGATGTCCTTAGGCAGTTCCTAGTGTTTGATAATATGTTTGAAGAAGAGTTGAGTTGTCTCTTCGGCTGATACATACTTGGGCACTGCGATGAAAGTTGCATACTTTGATAGACGGTCTACCACGACGATGATAGTGCCAAAATATCTAACTTTTGACAATCCAACAATGTAGTCCATCGATACACTCTCGAATGGTCTAGTTGGGCCGAAAAGAGGCTCAAGCAAGCTTGTCATTTTTTGATAATTTGTCTTATCTTGCTGACAAATAAGATAGGTTTTCATATAAGTTGCAATGTCGTCCCGCATTTGAGGCCGGTAGTACGTACGTTGCAGTAGTACAAAAGTACGTTCCTCTCCAGGATGCCTGACCAAATCGTGTCGTGGCATTCCGTAATTAATGATTTCCTCAAATCTCCCTCCTTAGGAATATAAAGGCGATCTCCCTTAGTCTTCACTAGGCCCACATCGAGCCAAAACAGATGAGTTTCGCCCTTCTTAATGAGATCGACCAAATATTGAGTAGTCGGATCCTTATCCAAAAGTGCCCAAATTTGGTCCATTGTGTTTGTAGTAACTGTGCTCTCCGAAAGAGCAGCAATAGAGTAAATGATGGTCAAGTCTACCCAGCAACTAAAAGCATCAACAACATGATTACTAGATCCGGGATAATACTCTAACATAAAATTGAACTCTAAAAGAAGTTCTTGCCAACGAGCATGTTTGCTTGATAGTTTTGGTTGGGAAATGAAGTGACTAATCGTAGTGTTATCCGTCTTCACAAATAAAGAAAACCCAAGTAAATAGTGGCCCAAGCCCCTAAGGAAATGAACTACTGCCAACAACTCATTTTCGTACGTCGAGTAATAACGTTCTGCTTGATTTAGCTTTCGACTCTCATAAGCTACCAGATGTCCTTCTTGCATAAAGATTCCACTGAGTGCGAAGTTTGGAGCATCATCATGCACTTCCAAAGGTTTAGTCAAATCCAGTAAGGCTAACACCGGGTTTTTCCATATAGAATTCTTCAACTTTTTGAAAGCATTTTGGCATTAGAATGACCAGTCTTAGTCCTTGTCCTTATTTGTCAATTCAGTAAGTGGAAATGCAATTTCTGAGTACCCTTTCACAAATCTTCAATAGAAATTGCATAACCTAAGAAATGAATGTACATCCAGGACATTCTTTGGTGATTGTCAATCTTTGATGACTGTAACCTTCTTTTCATCCATGCATATTTTTCATTGCTCGATGATATGACCCAAGAAACTAATAGAGGTCTCAACGAATTAGCATTTTGACGGTTCGACATAGAGTTCATTCTCTCATAGCAGATTGAACACCTACCTAACATGTTCCACATGTTCCTCCAATGGCTCACTATAGATGACTATATCGTCTAGGTACACCACTACAAAATCGTCCAAGAAACCATGAAGTTCTTGATGCATCATCGTATAAAACGTTGTTGGAGCTTTTGTTAAGCCAAAAGGCATCACTTTGAATTCGAAAGCTCCATATCTTGTTACCACCATAGTCTTTGCTTCATCTCCCTCTTTGATCTGAACTTGCCGGTATCTGGACTTGAGATCGATCTTTATATAATACCTCGTTCGGTTCAGTCGGTCTAAGCAATCCGAGAACAGCGGAATAGGGTAGCTATTCTTTACAGTGATCTTATTTGAAGCCCGATGGTAGCAGTACATTCTAAGAGAACTGTCGTCCCTTTTCTAAAACAACACGGGAGGTCCATATGGTGATTTCACATGCACAATAATCCCACTTTCCAATATTTCTCTCAATTGTTTCTGAAGCTCTTCAAACTCCAGCTGAAAGATATGACGGGTGCCCTAGCGGAAGGTTTGGTACTTGGAATAAACTCAATCTCATGATCAGTAGCGGATTTGATTACTTTGACTTTTCCACTACCTTTCTCCAGAACAAGTCTGAGTCGCTCCACTTCGATACTTGCGAGGTAGTTGTGGGTAGCATAAGTATCTACCATAGCCCTGATTGGCTTTCCATTGATCTTCATATCAATGTACATTAGGCCTTTGACTCTACAAATATGAGTAGTCGATTCTATATCTTTACTTCTTTCGAGAGAACATCATCCTTTTTAGTAGCTTGGTACGATAGTCTATTATACCGATGTGAGAATGTGCCAATTACATTCTCATCCTCTTCGGAGTCGATCTCACTGTGACAGCTAGCTTGTGAGACATCTTCCTTTAAACTCCTTCGGAGTCGATCTCACTGTGACAGCTAGCTTGTGAGACATCTTCCTTTAAACTCATTTCGCCACCCGCTAGTTGACAATATACATTCACCATCCGTTTCTGAGGGCATTCTGCCACCACCCGATAAAGTCCTTCACATAAAAAGCACATCAATTTAGGAGTAGCATCAGGTCTGTCCTTCGTTACTTTTCCTTTATTCTAATTGTTACTGCTGCTACCATCATAGTTTCCTTGACGACTATTTTGATAATTCTCTTGAAAGTTACTCTGATGGGTGCCTCGATAGGCTCCTCTCTTATTATTATTAGAGTAACAATATCTTCCATTTGAGTTCGAGCTAGGTCTATAAGGTCTGCTTCTACCTCCAATAGCTTGAGTATTCCCTAAAGGTCGATCTTTTTTCGACTCGAGTTGAATAGTCACTTAAACATTCCGCGGCTCCCATGGCCTAACTCAAATCAGTAATCTTCTGTCTCTGAAGTTTCGTGCATATCCACGGTTTCAACCCTTCCATAAAGGTGAATAGCTTATCCTTTTTCGACATGTCTCGAATATCCAGCATATGCCCTGAAAATGCTTTCACATACTCCCAGATGGAGCTTGTATGTTTCAGTTCTTGTAGTGCCATCGTGCCTGATATTCCATATTTTTTGGGAAAAACTATGATCTGATCGCTTCTTTGAGGAGATCTCAAGAATCTATTCGGACCCTGTCGGCCTGAATATCAGCGTACTTTGTTCGCCACCATGATTTTGTATCTCTACTAAGATACATGGTAGTTGTTGTAAACTTTTTTTACTTCATCTTCAATCGAAGCCGCAAGAAAGTATTGTTCCATATCAAACAAGAAGTTCTCGACTTTTTTTACATCGTATGCCCCTCCGTAAGTACATGGTTTCGAAATTCTGAGCCTAGGAATATTATTCTTGTGCAGGGGCTTGCCTATTTCCAACTGCACGTTGAAGTACTAGTAACTGAGCTCTCAACATTTCCATTTCATCCTACAGATTAGGCAGGATAGCAACAACTTCAGTCTTTGATGTGCAAGCCCTTCAGCTTCCATCCAATTGGATGTGTGATTCACAAATTTTCATCTTTGTCACCTCGACTTTTTCCTCGAGGCTATCAGAGGCATAGCACAACCTAGTAGTTGTCATCTCAAGCGCATCCACACGCTGTTTTATATTCCTCTTTTGAAGATCTATGACTTCTGTGGTGTTCAATTGAATTGGATACATGGCTTCCATAGCATTCTTATCGAAGGACGTAAGCCGCAACTCTGATACCAACTTTCACGGGGTGCCTTTCTTCTTGGCACAGAAAGGGACACCGTACGGTAGTAGTCTGCTACACTATACTACCTTTCGCCTTCTCTCTGTCTTTTCAGGACGAAAGAAAATTTGATTACAACTTATAGAAAGCTTGCAACATAAAATTAAGATGTATTGAAAGTAAATTGATCATTGATTGCTTAAAAGTTAGAAATTATAATTGATGAAAGTAGAAAATTACAATGGCTGGTGTAAGAGGCGAACACCAAAAAGTTTGAAAGATTGTTTGAAAGACTAATACCCCCTGTAATAGCTCACAGAACAAAAACTTAAGGCCATGTTCTCTTTGTTGTTTTTAGACCGTTTTCTGTTTTGGATTTTTCAAAACAATGAAAATGCGTTCTCTTTTTCATTTTTAAAAATGAATTTTTGAAAACAAAAAAAATAATTTTTACTGAAAACTCAAGCGTTTTCTTCCCAAAGAGGAGGCTGAATGAAAACACGGGAAACAACCTCGTTTTCTATTTTCCCAAAATTCTCCTCTTCAGCAATTGATTTCCATTGCTACTGATCTTCCATCAAAAACTTCCACCGCCCGCCACCTAAGCCGCCGGATCTCTGCACTACGAGTACCCCCTCATCTCCCTCTACAACCTCCGACCATTGCCTGCCCGCCGTCCGTCGAAAACATCTCCAATTCCCATCCAAAATCGCGAGTACAGTCACGGTTTCTCCCCAGTTACCTCCACATCTGGCCACCCTCTCGATCGTGGAGCACCACAACAACATTTCTCTCAACTAGGCACATCTAATTCTACCATAGGTTAGCCTCAATTTCAGAACCCATCGAGAAAACAATCTCCAGGATTCGAGTGCTGAACAGGTATTATGAAGACTTTAATTCAATTTTATTTTTTGTTAATTTGAGTCCCCGATGCTTACATTATAATGACTTATTTTTTGTTAGGGTAAAATTACAATACTTTGTGTGTTTATTTTTCTCTGTTTAATTTAGAAACTTTAATTTGAGAAACTGGACGTGGAGATTTTATTGAACTATCGTTAAGTATGTGATAAGAATGTTTGAAGTGTGTTATTGTGTGTATAAGGTTTTTAATTTTAGATTATTTGAAGGCGAATTTGCTATTCCCTGCTAGTGTAATTTTTCTCAGGTGGCATTATGTTATTGTTTGCTACTTGATCATTAACTCGAGTGGGTTTATTATGTAAATTGTTCATCTAATCACTAGAACTGAATGTGTTGGAACCTATATAGGGTGGCATCATAACTTCACACTTCTATTTATGCCTGAAACTCGAGGTAATCTCACAACAAGTAACATTATTGTTGGCAATGATGCTTTGGAATTATGATGCAGGTTTCAAAACTCGGCTTCAAAGTTCTGTAGGTGGGGCTGGAAAGCACCGTTTATACGATATGGTCTTCCCATGATTTCACTAACTGTGCTCGGGGCTCTTGGACTTGGTCATCTACTGCAAAGCAGGTTAGTCCAAGCGCTTTGTTGGATTAATATTTCTGATCATGAATCAATTAATTGTGGATATATGTTGAACAAAGAAGGATTCTGCTGTGAAGAGAAGGGCCTTTTCAATAAAAATGACATGACATGACACATAGAATCTATATTTTTGTTGAACTAAATTCATGATTTACCCACTCAACTCTCAACATAATTAAATTGTAGTTTGTGATCATGGTACTGGCGTGGGAAAGGTTAGCATGAACACAAAAATCTCTGAGTGAGATATTGGTAGGTAATTCTCTATAAAGTACTTCAAAATGGTGGTGGAGTGAAATTTAGTGTTACATAGTGTAACCTATCGATTACATAGCTGTTGGAAGGCATCAGGCCAGAAATAGAGAAAAACCACATGCCTACTTATTCAATATGTCTATTTTCCTTGCAAGCCTTCCACTTTGCTCAGGAGTTTTGGGAGATGAAACTCTGTGTTTAATGCCATGGTTGGATAGAAACTGAGAAATTCATCTATATTTCCTAATCAATTTGCTGATTTTTACATTTTAATCAATTCATCTAAACTTGCGCTAGTCTTGAAATTTCTTGATCTTTAACTACTCGTATAGTTTTAGTGACATCAATGTTGTTTTTCGTTACAGTTCTTGCGTTATTAATTTGATCCGCCACAAGGCTTCTGTTAAAGCTTGAGGCTCAGAACGATGTTAAATGAATGCAGTTTTCATCAAGTCCTATGTTTTTTCCTTTCTAGCCTCTTGAGGTTGTAGATGTTTTAGTTGATGTTGAATAAAATCTAGATGCACCTGTACTGCAGCTAGAGGTTAGTTTGTCGATTTATTTCGAGTCATTGTGAAAAAAATTACCTTGTGAAGTGAGAACAAAATTTTACATGAAAATTTTCCTGTCTCATATAGGAAAGAAATTCTCTATTTCACGTGAATTTTCAAGACACTGACGCGTTTACTTATTGTTAAGAATCATAACTTTTATTTAATTGGCCCGATTATTTTGAAAAAAAAAATGTTTTGAATAATGATATTTTGGAGAATATGTGGTTGAAAGATGAAGAAAAAATTTGAGTTTACACGTAAAATATTTTATTGCGTTAATGTAATTGAAAATAAGTACGTAGAAAAAAAAAAGTATTCAAATAATGACCATCAAACATGGACTTAATTTATTTCAACTTGAAATATTGTAAAACTTAAAACTAAAATAAAACAAAAGGCACATGACTCTGTGGATTTATTTTGTATGTTGTTTAGTATTTGCTTTTTTGTCATGACACGTAAATTTCTAATCGTATCGATTGAACTGTTTCATCAAATGTAATTTAGGTTGTATTTTTAATATCTTAAAAAAAATTTGAAGTTTTGCCAATTTCAAAATTTATATGTTATTTAATGCTATATTAACATTAAACCATTAAAATTTATTGAATAATCAGATTTTTTTAATAAAATATTATTAAAAAAATTCTCAAAATTTCAAAGTAAACGCGTTTTCTATTTTAATGTTTTCGGAAACAGTTTTTCAGAAAAGCAAAAAGAACGCATTTTCAGAAATTTCAAAACAGACACTCAAAATACAAAATACAAAATGAATTCAAAACTCAAAACACAAAATTTAAACACGAAGAGAACGGCCCCTAAGTGATAAGAGTAGACGTTTAAATTTCGAGAAATCATACTAAACGTTTACCAATATTAGAAATATTTTACAATTAAAATAAATTATTACAATGCAAAAGAAATTACAACTCAAACTTGAACTGATATTTACAATGTGCGGTCGAAGTTGGACAAACTGCGGCTGTGATTGGGTCAAGAGGCTAGTTGAAGCTGCGGCCGTTGACACCTTGACTTGGATAGACCATATTTCAAATTGCAGGGGAAGCATCCAAATTACCACTTTCTACGGGTATTTGGATCTTAATGTTTTCCATATATTTGGGATACTCGAAGAAACAATAATCCAAAGATACTACCATGTATCTTCTTAGGATATAGTGATCGACACAAAGGCTATAAGTGCTTCCATCCACATACACAAAAAAAATTTTATTTTACGGCATGTAGCCTTTGATGAGACCAATTTTCCTTTTAAGAAACCTCAAGGCTATGGTTCTGTCACTTCCCTTGATCAATGGATGAGTATTTTTGACTCATGGACTACTCTTCCTATTTCTCAAACTAATTTTTCTCCTCTGTCTACAAGTAAATGTGACTCACCCCTTTCACTAGCTGATCTGCCATATCCAACTCCTTCAGAAGATGCTGTAACTGAATCTACAGCTTCCATTCCAATCGCTTCTTTTGAATCAACTTCATCTCTGCCATTTGCCTCTACGGACTTGATGACTACTCCACAGTTGCTGCCTCCTTCATCTGATAGAGCAAGCTCAGACACTACTCATTCTTTTTTAACAAACTCCTCTATGGCTTCACAACATTAGGATTCAAACACAGCATCCACGTCACCTTTTTCCACTCAAAAACACGTTGAGCCTCAACATGAAGTTGTTCCTAATGTTTCTTCTGAGCCACCTAAGTTACTTGAACTATTGGAGCCTCCAAATCAGCGAATGGTAACTCGCTCTCAACTTGGCATTCACAAACTCAATCCTAAATATGCACTCATTGTTGTCAATAAAGATATCCCAAGGGTGCCCCCACACGGTTAAATAAGTTTTTACTCATGCTGGTTGGAGGGTAGCAATGGAAGAAGAAATGGAAGGCCGTCATCATAACAACACTTGGTAGCTTGTCCCTCTTGACCCTACAATACATGTCATCGATTCCAAGTAGGTCCTCAAGCCAAAACCCAACTCTGATGGAACTATTGATCGACTCAAAGCTCGTGTTGTTGCTAAAGGCTATCTCCAATTAGATGTTGTAGACTATGTTGATACATTATCTCCTGTAATCAAACCCGAAACAATTCATCTAGTCCTCAGTATTACCTTAGTTCGTCAATGGGATATTCGATAGTTAGACGTTAAAAATGCATTTCTCCATGGTTATATCTCTGAAGATATCTATATAGAGCAACCTCCAGGTATGGCTGATCCAGTGTATCCTAAACATGTGTGCAAGCTATAACGTATTCTTCTGATTAAAACAAGCTCTCCATGCTTGGTTTGATCGCTTCAGTGCTTTTCTCTTATTGTACAATTTCTTTTGTAGTCTAGCTGGTCCATCATTATTTATTTTACATTCGCCTCATAGGACTTTAATACTCTTATTGTATGTTGATGATATGCTCCTTACAGGCTCCAACCCACAGCTTCTATCCAGTTTTATTCAGGTATTACACACGAAGTTTGCCATGAAGGATCTCGGTTCGGTCCACCACTTTCTTGGTATTGAGATCACACATACACCTGATAGATTGCATCCCTCTCAATCTCACTACTCACTTACCATTATTGAGAAAACATAAATGGTAGATTGCAAACCCTTGAGCACCCTTCTTGAGACAAAGACTAAGGGTTATGATAATTGTGTTCTACTTGATTATCCCAATCACTATCGTAGGATCGTTGGTGCCTTTCAGTACCTCACACCCACCCATCCTAATCTTTCTTATATTGTTAATTTTGTTTCTCAATTCATACATGCATCCATACTTTCACATCTTAAAATGGTGCGCCAGATCCTGCGATACATAAAAGGCATTATTAATCTTGGTCTTGCTTTCACATCCCACACTACATTTGATCTTTATGCTTTTTCTAATTTAGACTGGGCAGGTTGTCCTACTACTCGTCGTCAACGACTGGTTATTGTACTTTCATTGGCCACAACCCAATTTTCTGGTATGGGAAGAAGTAACATATAGTCTCTCGCTCCGCCACATAGGCAGAATACTGCGCAATGGCTCACAATGCTGCTGAAATTACATGGCTGATATTCCTTCTTAAAGACCTTGGTGTTCCTCAATCTCACCCTCCAATTTTATTTTGTAATAACCTCAAGGCACTCCATATGACAATCAATCATGTCTTCCACTCTCGTAGTAAACATATTAAGTTAGATTATCACTTTGTTCGTAAACGAGTTGCACTAGGTCTTCTTGTCACTCGACATACCTCCACTACACATCAGGTTACAGACATATTCACTAAACCCATGTCTAAAGGCACACTTGCTTTTCTCAATCTCAAACTTTACCGCCAACCCCTGCCAAGTTTGCAGGAGGATATTAACACAAATCAGCCAGCTACAACAGAATCTTCATAATCACTAGACACAATCCTCATTATCAACATCAATTCCTAGAGATGATTACCGTGTGAATCAGCATCAATTTTGTGGACAGAATCTTTAATTTCTGGATACTTGCATAAAATCAAGACAATACACTCAATTTTATCCTTTTATACACTAGTGAAAAAAGGGGAATTTTGATATAGTTGCTATAACTCAATGTGTTTCCTTCTCTATTGCATTTCTAACCGTTGCACAGCTTCCTATCTTTGTATACATATGGTCTGTAATTCTCTCTTGTTACTCATGTTGGTGAAAGAACAATAAAAACATTATCATCTGATACAATTCAAAATTTCTTCTAATTTCACCTAAGGCATTCTTCATTAAGGTTTACTAAGTAATATGAGTTTATTTATATTTAATTTATGTGTAAATTATGTACATCTATAAAATTTATCGAGAAACTAGTTAAATAAAAAGAAAGATAATTTGATCTTTAACACGAGTTGCAAACAAAGGCATGTCTTTTATTTAAAATTACTTTCGAAGATTGCATCAATAACAATCACTTGAACCACATCTTCAATAAATTGAAATTGAATAACACAATAACAAATTTAGGCTTTGAACTATGACACACCTGATCACTTAGCATACATGGCCACTTACATAGTGCATCAATAACTATAACTCGATAAATTAAAATTAAATAACAAAATTACACCATTTAGACATCGAACTCAGACACGCCACACATAGCACGCACAACCTCCTACATATTGGGGCACTAACCAATAAAAGGAATATCAATAATAATTTTAGCGTCATCAACAAGAACCACCACCCTGTCACTATGGAAATCATATAAAATTCTAGAGTCTTCTACTCGATCAATGACTTTAGTGAAGACATTAGGATTCTCTATTTCAATGGTCGTCATTGCTATCAATACATTAACACCTAAGAGTTCCAACCATGAGCTCTTACCTACATAAGCAATGAAATCAAACTTGTAGAAGCATGTCACACTACATCAAGAGCATCTAAATACAAATAATTGACATGACCTTAGTCAGATAAAGATAAAATAAACATGTGAAAAAATACTAATTATCATATTCTATCTCGAGTACCAAATTACATATTATAAATGCACTATAGTTAGCTCGAATGAATTCAATATTTGCATTGAGGGCAGTAAGTAGATACCTAAGAGTTCGACTGACATGCTTAGTGTAATGCTTTTTCTTGCAATATGATGTCTTTAAGGTTGATGCTTATTTACCTGCAAATGCAAAATGGGAATTTCTAGGCAACTTTTTGATTGCTTCTTGAATTTGTATAATAGATAAACACATTTGATTAACGAAACAATTGAGATCTAATTATTTTATTTGCACAATTTAGTTAAGAATTAATTAATTATTTTTACAAAGGGTTGACAAGTGAAAGTTACATAATTGATTAACAATAAATAATTGATCATAATTTGCTGTATAATAGTTGTCAAATCTGGGGCACTTTGAGTCAAGAAAAGAGCTAATTCAGGGAAATTGAGAGTGATTTGGAGCACGAGACCTTTAGCATTTCATTCTACTTATATACAGCATAAAACCTATACAAGCAAGATACATATAAAAGGAATATTCTGATTCTTTAACCAACTAATGCTAGGTGGCATAACAATTCATATTCTCAATTCAAAACCGGGACCAGTGAGAGTAGTGCAAGCACTAATAATTTTGTTGTGGTGTTAATTTGTTAGTAATGCAAATTTTCGCATTACTTCAACATCTCCTCTCAAGGTGGAGTGTATCTCTAACACTTCAAACTTGTCCCTAAGAAATAAGAACCTGGAATGTGAAAATGGTTTGGTGAGTAAGTCTGTTGTCTAATCTACAGATGGGACATAATTAATTTTCAATTCTCCTCTTTGTACTTTATTTCTAACGAAGTGAACATCAAGCTCTATATGCTTGGTTCGTGCATGATAAACTGGATTTGAAGCTAATGCACTAGCACTTAAGTTATCACACCAAATTTTAGGGACTGACATCTGAGGTACTCCCAATTCTTTAAGCAAGGACTGAATCTATATAATTTCAGGTACACTATGAATAAGGGCTAGATATTCTACCTCAGTGCTTGACCTTGTTACCACTTGTTGTTTCTTTGAACACCAGGATACTAAGCTGTCTCCAAGATAAACACAGTAGCCTGCAGTAGATCTCCTATCATCCAGACATGATGCCTAGTCAGAGTCTGCGTATGAGATTATGTCAAGGTTGTCATTCTTACGAATTGTAAGTCCATAGTTTAGTGTTCCCTTCAAATATCTGAAAGCTCTTTTCAATGCTTTCCAATAAGTATCTGTAGGTTTTTGAAGGAATTGGCTCATTCTATGAACAGCATATGTAACATCAGGTCTTGTGTGAGCTAAGTATTGTAGACCTCCAATGGCACTCATGTACAAACTTAGATCTCTCATAGGTTGTCCTTCAGTTTTAGCAATCAATTTCCCGACAGCCATTGGTGTAAGATTTAGTTTGAGGTTTTCATAACCAAACATTTTGAGCAAATCAGTAGCATACCTTGTTTGAGTTAGATATAGGCCTGATGTATCCTTGTGTACCTCCATTCCCAGAAATTGGCTGAGATTCCCAATATCCTTAAGAGCAAAACCTGTGTTTAGAATGTCAATAACTTCCTGGAGTTTCTGAGTGTTGTTCCATGTTATTATTATATCATCAACACAGGCAAGTGCAAACAGTTTGTCTTCACCATCTGAAGAATCTGAAGAGAAGAAGAGTGAGTTATAAGCTTGAGATTGCTTGAAGTTCCATTTCTTCAAGGTGGTTTTCAACTTGTCATGCCAGGCTCTTGGAGCATATTTCAGTCCGTATAAGGTTTTCTCTAGCTTGCATACGAAATCAGGATTCTCCTTATCCACAAAGCCTTGAGGTTGATCCATATATACCACTTCATTCGACTTCCCATTTAGAAAAGGCATTGTTTACATCAATCTACCTAATATGCCAGCCTCTTGTCACGTTTTAATCTGAACACCCATTTGTTTCCAGTTACTTTCAGTCCAGCCTCAGGAGGTACTAGTGTCCATGTTTCATTTTTCACCAGAGCATTGTACTCCTCTTGCATTGCTTTCTTCCAATCATTGTTTTCTAAGACATCATCGACTAATAGAGGTTCACTTTCACCTTGTGCCTGACTTGTGTAGACCTTGGGCTTAAAGATTCCTGCCTTGCTTCTGGTAATCATATGATGACCAACAGCTTGTGTGACATTTTGATCCTGAATGTTGAGCTCATTACTTACACCTTGAACTCAATATTCATCTTGATTAGTGTCCTCAACCTCTTGATCAGTTTGATCATTTTGGTACAACCTTTGATTGTCAGCTTGTCTTATTTCAAACCCCAAGCCATGGCCTGGATCCATATCAGAAGAATCTGCTGCAAGTAGTACATCTGAGTGAGTTGTATCAGCTGTGTTCTGAGGAGTTGTTCTATGACTAGACTCACTGTTAAAAGGAAGGAGACTGACAGTAATTTAGGAATTTTGTGGTTGTGACATTTTGTTTAGGAAGCCTGAGTTGAATGGAAAGTCTAACTCATTGAATATCACATGTCTTGAAATATAAATTTTACCATTTGGGCTTAAACATTTATAGCCTTTGTGTGTGTCACTATAACCAATAAACACACTTCTTTGTGAGTAAAAATCTAAACTTATGTTTTTGGTAAGGTCTAAAGCAAGGATAACATGCACAACCGAAGTTTTTGAGAGTCTTGTGATCAAACTCTCTTCCATATAGCACTTGAAAAGATGATTTGTGTTGAAGTATGGGAGTTGAAAATCTATTGATCTGATATGTTGCCGATGTAAAGGATTCCCACTAGTAGTATGGGGCATTTTTACTTGTACCGACAAGGTTTGTCCGGTTTCAGTGACATGTATATGTTTCCTCTCTGCCCTATCATTTTGTGCTAAAGTGTAGGGACATGAGTACCTAAGTTCTATGCCAGATTCAGAGGCGATTTTGTTAAGGGTTCTGAAATCTCCTTCCCAATCAGATTGTAGGGCTTTGATTTTCCTTTCAAACTTGTTTTCTACAAGATTTTTGAACTGAATGAAGGTGGTAAGTGCTTCAGATTTTTGTTTCAAAGGATATATCCATGTGAATCTGCTATGATCATCCACAAAAAGTATAAACATCAGTGTGAATCAAGTCCAAAGGTTTTGAAGCAAGTGAAGGGGATATTTTAAAAAGGTAATGCACGTGATTTTCCTAATTGACAGGATTCACAAAAGGCTAAAATTTCATTATCTTTGGAAAGTTTATTACAATACTTCATAACTTGAGGCCTAGTCTTCTGTGCTACACATTGATTTCAGACTCAAATAGCTCGACTGATTTGATTAGTTCACCACAACTAGACTTCACTATGAAACATGTGGAGTTGTTTTGGATGTTTGACTTTTGGATTGTGATTTTAGGGCTGGAGCTTGGTAATCTCAGCTGATATAACCTATCTTTAGGCACTCCCTGCAACAGGATCTTCTTGATTTCCAAATCCTTGACAACACAAAAGTTAGAATAAAACTCCATGAAGACATTGTTGTCATTTGTAAGTTGAGAAACACTAATTAAGTTCTTCTTAATTGCATGTACTAGCAGTAGTTTATTTAGAGCAAGAGACTTGTTATCAAGTAAAGGAATACATCCTTTTCCAACATGTGAAATTTCCAAAGACTTTCCATCACCAATTAGAACTTTCTCTTTACCTTCATATCTCTTGGCAATGGATAGGTTTCCTTTATCAGCTGTGACGTGGTTGTTTGCACCAAAGTCTACAAACCAGGTTGAGTCTTCAAAAAACTGAGGCGAGGCTAGAAATGCAGCAGGAATTGAGCTGTTATTTTGCTGATTTTGATTTACAAGCCTGCTTCCCATGAATCTGTCATCATATCTGTTGGAACACCTACTTGCTAAGTGATTGCTCAGCCCATAAATCTGGCAGGGTCCTCTACTTTCACCTTGCCTATTAGCTCTGCCTCTTCCTCTTGTCCTACCTCTGAAATTTCCAATTCTTCCTCTAAAAACTTTATACTTCCGGAGTTTGTCCTTTGAGTAAGCTGCACACTTGACTGACTAACATTGAGTGAAGCAAAGCTGCTACTTACTTGATTTAGGTACTCGAGTCTACTTTCAAAGGTCTTGAGTACAGAGGAAAACTCATGCCATGATATATTGTCATGGCTGTTGATCTGTACAACAATAGGCGTATATTCATCATCCAGTCCTGACAAAAACTTGAGTCACCAGATCACTATGATCCACAAGTTTTCCAGCCACCTGAAGATTATCAGCAAGTTGTTTGATGGTGGAAAGGTATTGATCCATGGTCATAGATCCCTTTCTCGTTCTCTGCAGTTCCCCAATAAGGAAAAATATCCTTGATTTATTTAGTATACCATAGCTTTCTTCCACAGCAGTCCATATGGTGCTTGAACTGGTACAACCCATCACTCTCATTGCTATCTACGGCTTCATGGACAAATATAACCATCTTATTAACAACTGGTCAGTTGAAATCCATTTATTATATTCAGCATTTAGAAACATTCCACTGTTTTTCCTCCACTGGTTATTGTCTGTGTAGCAAGGAATTCTAGTGGGCATTCCTTTGTTCCAAGCAAGTACCTTTCGAGATTATGTCCTCTGATTATAGGCACAATCATATTCTTCCAAAGTAAGAAATTGTTCCTGTCGAGCTTAACAGATAGCTTCTGGGTAAGGTTCATCCCAAACAATGAGGCTTCAATTATTCCACTTTGGATGGTTGGTATGATACTTGGAGCTGACTGATTTGTTGAATCGGCACTGGCCATTTCTACTCTGATACCAAGTCAAGAAACGAGCTAATTCAGGGCAATTCAGAGTGATTTGCAGTACAAGAACTTTAGCATTTCATTCCACTTATATACAACATAAAACCTATACAAGCAAGATACATATAGAAGCAATATTCTGATTCTTTAACTAACTGATGTTAGGTGGCATAACAACTTATATTCTCAATTCAAAACCGAAACCAGTGAGAGTAGTGCAAGCACTAATAATTCTTTTGTGGTGTTAATTTGTTAGTAATGCAAATTCTCACATTACTTCAACACGTTGTTGAGTAAGACAAATTTTGGAAGGAAACAAAGGTTCATATTTTACGTGAAATTATTAATTTAAAAAAAACATAAATTTTGAGTGTGTATTTGGCTGAAGAAATTGAATAATATTTAAAATATTAAAGTCACGTTTTTATACAGTTTAGTACTATCTAAAATTATAAATAAACTTTTTGGTCAATTACATGATAATTATCTATAGAAATTACTATAAGTTGATTGTTATCGACATCAAATTGTTATCGAAATTTTAGAAACTAATATTTATATATAATTATTGTTGGAATTTGGGTCATCGACATCAAATTGTTATCGAAATTTCAGAAACTAATATTTATATATAATTATTGTTGGAATTTGGAACTAATATTTATATATAATTATTGTTGGAATTTGGGTGTGACCCAAATTCCTTTGTTGAAGTGTTTAAAGTATTGAAAAGTTCTAATTGAAGTGCACATCAAGGAGAATTCTATTTGAAATGTCATTGGAGTCCTATATCAAATTGAAGTTCTATTTTAGAAACTCATTGGAAGTTGAAAATTGGTATTGGACTTGAAAAAGAATTTGGAATGGAGAAAATAATTTAAAAAAAAAAAATTGGCGTCGTGGCAATCTGAAGTGGGCGCTGTGGCGCCACCTGTTCCATTCCATTTTTCGCGTTTTCTTCTCTAATTTCGTTTTGGACTTGATTTTTTGGCATCCTACTTCATCAAGAACTCTACTAAGAGGGTTTGAACGTCCCCTACATATTCCCTATAAAATTTGATAAGTGTGAGAAAATATATTAGTAGAATTATAGGATCCATTGTAATTTCTCTTTTCTCCATTATTCTTGAATAAATAAAATCTCTTAATTCATCTGTCATATTTTTGTCTTTATTATTCTTTTGCTTGATCAAATACTTTATTATCGTGTCATATAATTTCAACATCTCAATCCAATGGTTTGTTTCACAACAAGTGGTATCAGAACTATTATGATATCTTATTTGTTTTACAACAATTATAATTATAATCATCATGATGTGTAGCATAGATATGTAAGAGCGTATCCAATAGAATCTATTTTTAAAGATCATATTCTATCATTTGGAGAGCATCTATAAATTTAGAGAGTTAAAATTTGAATTGCTCCAACAAACTCTTTATATTTAACATTTAGTTTTACTACTTCCAAAAAATATTTATTATTTTTCTTTATCTTTTATTTTAAGTAGCTTTTCTTTATGTTATTTTATCATTTTCCTACATTGAAAATTGAAACATTTTGAATGCATTTAATTATAGAGAATGGGTTTGGCTCTCCAAAAGAGTGTCTTGGAGCATGATTTTAAATGTTAACTCTTTAAAATAGAGAGTATTTCATATTTAAAGAGTCTCTTGGAAAATGTTCTAAATCAGTAAATGCAACATCATTTGGTATATTGAGAAATTATAAGTTGTTGAAATTATAAATTAATAGAAATGATTGAAAATAAGTGATAGTAATTATGGATCCTATGACTTTTATCTTAAAAGTATAATGAGATTATAGTTTAAATCAAAGAAGCACGAAGTAGACTAGTTGACAATTTTGAAATATGCAAAATTACAGCAAAATAGGTGACGTGCACGTAGGCTACTGGATAATAATTTAGGTATCATGCTTTGGGCACCTAAACATATTTTACGGAAGGGTTTGTTACAATTTACGCAATATTGAAAAAAAAATAAATAAATAAATAATAATTGAAGTAATCATTTTAAATAAGAAATTATTTACAGCCTTAAAATTAGTAACGATATTTTATCATGCAAAACCAGTATTTAGAGCGTCTTTAATCCATTATGTAATTGTATCTAGGTTGTCTTCCAAAATTTCCACTTAAGGTCTGAGAAACGCGAGATTTGACCCTAATACACCTAGAGGGGATGATTAGGTGTAAATACGGAATTAAAATTTTAATTGACAAACAACAAGTTACAAGTTAATTATATCTAAGTGATTAGTCAAACAATTCAAATTATCCTATCTTTGAATACCGCAATTTGTATAATAAACAATAAATATGAAAACAGTAAATAAAGAACACCAATATGATGACGGAGAAATCCAACCGGGAAAAACTCCGGGACCAAGTAAGTTACCTCCACTATAGATAATATGGATTACAGTATGTTTCCAGCTAGTAAACTTCACTCGTTCTCGCTGTTGTAATTCCTGCAATCTCTAAGATCTGATGTTCCTTCCAAACCCATGACCTGCTACAGTAGACACTATCTAGCTAACCTGCTAGACTTCCCCAATCTACCTCATGTAGCCTCCTGATCTGCTATCTCATTCCAACTTCCTAATCTTCTTCTATTATCTCTTCCAAGTGAAATTCCAAAAATCTCCAATTCTTGTACTGTTCATGTGCTTGTAGTCCACCTCTTTCAAATCTCAATGAAAGAGTCAGTTCCCTAAAAGATTAAGGACGCCGGGTGTTTTAGATTATGGAACATTTGATGTTTTCCAAAATTGGGTTGCTGAATCTCAAGAATGAATATGGATGAATCAATTAAAGAATAGCTTCTTGGATCTCTCAAAGATGTAGAGAATATGATATGCAAGAGATGCACAATGTAGCAACCTTACAAAGTCTTCCAAAGCCTTTGCATTTATAGTTGGAGGTGTTTGAGTAGTATAGGCCATGTAAAACTCTCCAAAATCACAAATTAGGGTTGACCACACAGGTAGGTCGCTCGAGCGAGCTGTCGGTGAAATTCGAGCGAAAAGTTACTGCATTGGTCGCTCGAGCGAGAGAGTTAGTCGATCGGGTGAGATCCCCGGGCAATTGAGCAGTCGTCAGTATTTTCATTATAACTTTCTTTACTGATATCCGATTGCAATGATTCAAATCTCGTTGGAAAGCTAACTCCAAGAGTTACAATTCATCTAGAAATAGACATATCCAAATTCCAATATTTTAAATGTGAAAAATAAATTGCAATTGATGATTGAGAATTTGGAACATAACGTGTGCGGCTCTTTGATACTCTTTAGACTTCTAATTGCATTCCCTTTATCATATGTGATCTTCTTGGACTCCTTCAAGGACTCAAACTCTAACTTACCTAATTTATACAAATTGCACCCTAGGTCCTTAACTTTTACATCATGTTACAAATTAGTCATTTGTCCACAGAATTGCCGACACTAAAAACCTAACAAGGTCCCACATAAGCATGCCTAGGGGCATGGAGAAAATGCCCCTTCTAACTCATGGAAGAAAAAAGATGGTCAACTTTATATTGATCGTCTAAGACACGCCAAGGCGGGAAAAGCACGTGTCTTTTTGTTTGACAAGTGGTATAATGTTTTGAAATTCAGTCCAACAAAATATTCAACTATTGAAAAAAAAATTTAAAAAATAAAATAAGTCCAACTAAAAATTAACCACAATCCAAACCCAGCAAATGAACATAGTTTTCTTTGCTCTTGAACAAAATATTATTGATTTACTTTATTTATGATTTTGAGAATCTATTTTTTTTATAGAAATTTGAAAAATATGTATAAAGTTCATAAGATTTTCACCGTATCTCACACACCAATTTTAAATGATCAATCTCAAATTGATACCCTTGAAGGACTATCAGTTAACATTATATTTGAAACCCAATAGCATGAATGAAGTGTGATAACATTCGATTTCATAACAAATTTTTTTTTTTATAAATATTTAGCAAATAGTAAAGATGATCCCATTAAAGGGCGTATATTTTTGAAGAATATTAGACATAACAAAATATAAAATTCTAAAAGAAAGATAAGTAAATGAAATATTTAAAATTATGATATCTCAATAAATTATATCATTATGGAAAGTGAAATCTAAAATAAAATTGTTGAAAATTTTTTGTACATAATGTAGCGCTTCAAATTATAAATGATAGCGAGGATATTGAAGAAAATCTATTTTAAAATACCAACGTAAAAGTAATTGGCTAAATAAAGGATGCAATCCCTAGAGAAACCTCAAGTTTCTGACCTACAATAAGAAAAATGAAATTGTAACATAATACACGACTCTTGACATAATGAATTTCGCAAAGAAACATGTAGGCGTATAGATTTTCCCATGTTGGATGCAATCATAAATTTAAATCTTGGTAATAGGCACTGCATAAAATTCAATGTGTGTCTAATAATGTGATTCATTTGATATGTGTATTTGTGTGATTCAATACGCCTGAAGCACGTAGTTCAACAAATATTATTGTGAAAAGTAGTAAATATGCATTGTGTTATTTTTTAGTTTTTTTTTTTACTAAGGTTTTGTCCAATTGGACTTTTCTGATAACTATTTTTAATAATACAACTTTTGTCCAATTGGACTTTTCTGATATCTATTTTTTATAATACAACTTTTGTAGAGTATTCAAATGAATAATGTCTATTTTTCTTTATTAAGTTTTAGCAAGATATATTTGTTGTGAAATGAATGTCCATGATATATTGTTAAAAATATTGGGCATAACTCCACCTAATAAAACCGGCTTATTAGGGGAGGATTGCCATCACCTTATTAAGTGGATCATTTATATTTTCCCAATCAATGTGAGATTCTAATATGCCCCCTCACGCACAGCGTGGACCATGCCAAATAACTGTGAACAAATCGATATTGGGTGGCACCCAACATTACATAATTGGGTCTAACTCTGATACCATGTTAAGAATATTGAGTCTAATTCCACCTAATAAAACCGGCTTATTAGGGGAGGATTGCCCTCACCTTATTAAGTGCATCATTTATATTTTCCCAAGTAATGTGGGATTCTAATATGTATATATACAAGACATTTATTTTCAAAATAATTTTTTTTATATGTTGTAAATTATTTACGAGACCCCAAAATAAAAAAAATTGTAAGATCTATTTTTTTATCGAATCATCATATTACTACAATCAAAAAAAAAAAATTAATAAATATCTTATATAAAGATGATATTGCTTGAATAATATAACAAGACAACTATATATATATATGCACTAGGTGCAAGCAACGTGCAATGCAGATTTGCCTAATTTATATTTAATAATTTTGTTTAAGAATTAATTTGTTATTAATAAAGATATAATTTTTTTGGTTAATTAAATAATTAATGATGTGATGTTTATGTAATTGATAAATAATTAGATGTGTGATTTTAATATTGTGATGTAAGTTTGTGAGATCGAAGAAAATAAGCAAAAGTTGACAAATTTGGAGAAATGACTAAATTGTAAGGGATCCAAAGGTCGGGGACTAAAATGTAAATACTTAAAAGTTGTGCCGAATCTCACGATGAAGATTTGAGAGTGCTCGAAGTCAATTGGATAAAGGAAGATGTCAATGGAATCAAATCTAGTCAAAAGATGATCACAAATCAATTTTTAACCGAAAAGTTATGCTCCGATATTTTAGTCTCATATTGAGACCTATTTTTGGCATATAAAGTGATCGAATTGGAGAATGATGTCTGAATCAAAGTTGTATCCAAATGAGTTAGTTTTTCAACGCATTTTGAATCGCCTCAATCGGATATCGGAATACAAAATTATGATAAAAACACTGAAATAAGGTGCAACTGCCTGTTTAAAACAAGAAATTCCGTTACATTTATTATATATTTTTCTGGTATGATTCTTTTATTAATTATACAATGACTACAACCTGAATCTATCAAACATAAACACATTATTTCATAATTTTCTATTCTAACATAACATTTTACTTTAATACTTTTTAATTTTTCTAAATTACAAAAAACTTGAACCAATTCTGGTTCAGGAATTATTTCTGAGTTTTTTCCTTTTTTAGAGGATTCCATTAATTCTAATTTTTGTAAAATATACCTTTGCATATCTTCTAAGTTTTCTATTCTTTTCCTTAATATTTTAATTTCTGACAATTCTATCTGAATTGAATTAATTTGCTTATCTTCTTCCAATTGTATTAAATTTTTTTGTAATAAGCATTTTTTACATGCCTCTAAAAAATAATCTTTACATTTTACTCTTAATTTCTTACTAGGATACCATTTACATATATAACATGGTATATTGTCTAAACATGTTTCTGTTAACCAATTATGTTTACATTCTAATTCCATATCCATTAACTCTAATTCTTCATCTGAATCTGCTAAGTTTTTCACATTTGAAAATTCTTGTATAAAATTTTCATAATCTAATTGTTCTTCTAAATTATTATTATTATTAGAATCTTCTATTGATACAATACTGTAAACTGATTCTTTATCTGAAATATATTCATCAATTTCTAATAAATTTTCATTTGTACATTCTATTAAAGTATTTCTTTTATCATTATTATTTATCTTTTTAGGACAAGTTCTGGCTAAATTATCTATTCCTCCACAGACATAACAATTTAACTTATTAGGATAATTCCTTTCTGGTTTGAATTTTCTAACATGTCTGTTTTCATCTAAATATGGTTTTCTTCTATTAGATTTTCTTAAATAATATTTTTTCTTAATAGGTATATTAAAAATTTTTCTATCATATTTTCTTTTTTCTTTAAACTTATTTCATATTAGGTTTTCTTGAAACGGTTTTAACAAGACGATATTTTATTACTTTAATTTTTAAAAAAATTAATGATACTCGTTTTTCCTTCTTTTGACATTTTTGTCCACTAAATTTTCTTCAAACTGGATTTTTAAGAAGACAATTATTATTGTGCAAATAGTCATCAAAAGGGAAGCGTTGTAAATTTTGATAATTATTTAGTCTTATAAAAAAACGTAGATAAATCTTACTGACTCTAAAAGAATGCATTCTATTCATATTTAACTCACATTGAAACCCTATAATAGAGATTATTGTTATAATGAAACATATATACACACTTGAATTTTGACTTTATTATTTTTATTCTATTGTTCTTTCCTTTCCTCTTAATTTTATAACAGTTTCATATTTTTGAAGGAATACAATTGACATATCTGTGCATACAAACAATCTTAAAAAGAAAATATTGGCAAAAAATCATTATCTATTTCAACATGTTAAACAAGCACAAAAAATTGGGTTTACTATCAAGTTGCATGCAGTTCTTCTAATCAAGTAACTCAATCTGGTGCTTTTAATTAAAAGAATAAAAATAAAAATTGACCTCGACCAAGAGAAGCAACAAAATAAAAGGAATGAGAAAACCTCTGTAGTTAAGGATCGAGAAAGCAGACCATTGTTTGATCTCAATCGATAACATAAAGAAAATTATAAAAAACATTTATAGTCAATAGTCAATCATATTCAACATTGTCAAGTATGAGATCTATCTCTCAACTCTAGTTAGAAGAACCAAACAAAATTCATGTTAGCGTACTCTAGGGTTTACGATATTTCACGTTAAAGCATGCTTTTGTCATCTTCATTACATAAATGAGGAGTTAAAGTCGTGATATATTTCTCTAAAATTTCCGTTCTATCTAATGTTCAAACTCAACGAAGGGTAAGCCCATAAATGTGAATTGAAAATTGTATTTGAATGTCCAAATAAAGCAAAAACAAATAAACAAAATCCAATACATATTTAATGTAGAAACTAGTTAAATACAAAGAAGAATCATTATGACCTTTAACACTCGCTAGCGAAGGCATGTCCTTTATTAAAAATTTTACTACGGTATTACATCAATAACAATAAGTTGACCCTTATTTTCGATATATTGAAATAGACTTATATAAAAACAACATTATTATGGTACCAAACAAAGATGCATCATACTATTTCACACATTTGAAGAGTTTGACCTCCCGTTGGAACCCTAACCAATACGAGGAACCCTATCAACATTTCCATTGTCATCAACATAAACCCACACCCTATCACATCGAAAGTCAGTGATAACATCTGTTCCTGGTGGCACAATTATAGCTGTGACCAAAGGATTCTCCCTTTCAATAGTTTCCACAGCAGTCGCTCCTGGCACACCTAGGAGCTCCGGCCATGAACTCTTACCTACATTGGCAACAAATAAAAGTTTCATTAATATTTCGCACTACAATATTGGGAATTAGATATATATGATAATGAAGTAAAGCGTGTGATAAATTTACTAAATATTTTTCAAACACGGTAATTAGCTGAAATACATGCAATCTATATATCAGCATTTGATGGTTGGTACCAATACCTTGGCATTCAGTTGACATGCTTAGTGTTTTGCTCTTTTCTTTCAAATTGATCGCTTTAGGATTGATGTTATTGTGTACAAGCAAATGTTAATTGGGTATTTATAGGCCAACATTTGATTGTACTTTCTTGTCTTTTCTTGACTTTTAGTTGGTCAAAGGATTTGAATTTTTGTTAGTACAAGAGAAAAATAAGAATAGAACTCATCTGATAAAGACTGGAATGGATAAAATTAAGCCAATCTTTGATCACGAAGACAATGTTATCTTTTTGCATGTCTTAATTGAAAAGATATATTTTCACAATGTTTATCGCAATAGAAATGGAGTTATAAATTTGAATTACATGAAAAGGAAATTCCACGTAAATGACCAAAACAATTATCTAGGGCTGCAAGGTCGACGCATCAAAAACGTATCGTCTTGATGGTATAATTTCACGGAAATGTAAAATAAATTAGATGTTTTATTAATTAATTTTATCATAATACTCAGTAATAATTATTTTATTTTGATATGTGAATACAGAATCATATAGCATGCTTGATTTTGTACGAACTGGAAATTTTCAAGTATTTGACTGGAAATATTTCATCATTTCAACAGCATAGAAGCGTGCACGCATAAAATAATTAATTGAACTACTTTTTTGGACCATTTTAAAGGCTGTTTTTAATAAATTTAGGTTTCATACTTTGGGCACCTAACCATATAATATGAAAACTTTGTCGTTTAAAATTCCATCCGTAGTAGGATTTTAACATCGCATAAAGAAAAATATGAAGCAGGCCAATCGAGGTACAAAAGTCTAGATATGCTCCACATGATGTCATTTTTTCAATTATGCCTTCATCAATTTTTAAACTTACTCATTTGTCCTTGAAAAGTATTAAGTATCGCATTATTGTTATCAATAAATTACATTCAAATGAATAAATTATGATTCACCATTCAAAATTAGAATATTTCTCTTTAAAAAGTTTACGAACTTTTGTAAATTCAAGTAAATCCAGTAAGAAAATAACAAGAACAACTAGGGGGGCACGCGAAAATTGGGGAAAATCGTTAGTTTTCCTTCTATTATTCAAGGCTTCTTTTCAACATGTATATAGATTTAATACAACTAATTACAAGACTAATCTTAGAATAAATTCTGTTCGAAAAATACGTGTGGTGACATATTTTTACTAATTATTTACTGATTTTACTTTTTAAATTTTCTGGATTTTTATGATCGAGCTTCCGTGTTTTATATGCGTGGACATGCCTATACGGACAATTTATATTGCTTTTGGATGTTCGAGTTTGTTATATATTTCCAATTATATTTGGGATCTAATGTTATAATATTAGAAGAAAAATTGTTGTGGTTTTATGAAATAACCAAAATATCTCTTATGAGAAGAAATATTAATATGCTCGGATCGTTGTAAGTAATGTTGAAAATACAAGAATTATGTATTGTTTGAATACCACTTGATGAAACCAACCACCAGAATGAATTGTTATGACAAATAATGAAGTATTATATTAAGCAAAAAAATAATAAAGACAAGAAATATGGTAGAGCAATTAAGAGATTTTATTGACTTAAGAATAATGGAGAAGAAAGAAATTACAATGACTCCTATAATTCTAGTAATTTGTTTTCTCGCATCTATAAAATTTATAGAGGAGCCTAATATTTATAAGGAATATGTAGGGGACGTCCAAACTCTCCTAATAGAGTTGTTGATGAAATAAGATGTCAAAAAATTGAATTCAAAACGAAAAGGAAGAGAAAAATGTGGAAACCGGAACAGGCAAGATAGGCGCCCATGCCAAGAAAAAAATAAATTTTTTTTTTATTTCCAAATTGTTTTCTCCATCCCGAACCCTCCAATATCAATTTTCAACTCTCAATGGGCTTTCAAAATAGAACTTCAACTTGACATAGGACTCCAATAGCATTCCAAATTGAATTCTTCTTGACGTGCACTTCAATTAAAATTCTTCAATACTTCAAACAAGGAATTTAGGTCACAACTAAAATCTAACAGTGGTAGTCATATTAAGATTCCCTAGTGTCTGTGTATCAAATAAGGTAGGAGACTATAAGGAATCCAAAGTTCTTGAAATTTTCTTATGGCTCACTAGCTAATTCAAAGATTATAAAGGCTTGTTATTGAAATTGATCTAATATATTTCTACCAACGTGCTTTCAAGATATTTAAATATGAGGTCTAATTCTAAGAAGTTCTAATTTAACAGGTCTCATCTTATTGTCTCCTTAATAAGTCACAATTCTTAAGAAATCAATCTATTTACATAAGATTTAAGTTTATAATCTATTTCTATTTGATTATTTTCATGTTTGGATCCATATAGTGTGAGTAAATTTTAATTCATATAATCTTATGTTAGATTGACATACTTGTGTTAAAAGTTGTAGATGCAATGTGCTTATTTGATGAAATACTTGCTTATTTGCATTGTGACGAAGTTTTCACTAAAAGTATTTGATCATTTGTGCCAAGGATGTTGAGAATGCACATATCCCTATAGATGTTCGATAAATTGGGCCAAAGGCATTTTTGAAGATTTGCATGCAAGATATTTTATTCGATTGAGCCATCTGTTTCATGATTCATACCATACATTTGTTTACTCTACTATAACCATGCTTGTATATGCACTAAAAGACTTAATGGAGTTGGGATATAATATGCTTACATGTAATTAGACTACATTTTGCATGTGTTTGGCACCCATTTTGGGTGTATTATAAATTTTGAAATAGTGATTTATGGAAGAATGTGTGGTTAAACAGTAATGAAAAGTTTTAGATTTGTGTGTAATATTTTTTTATTTGGAGAATGTGTGGAAATAATTAAGAAAAAAAAAATTTAGAAATAATTGGTGCCAAACACAAGTTTTACCTCCTGTTTGGTCGGAATTAAAATCTAGATTTAGATTTAAGTTAAAGTCAACAATTGATTTTAACCACATATTCTGTGAGACTCACAATTTTTCAACCACATATTTTATCAACGTTTACGAAAATCTACTAAAATTTTTATTTTAATATCCACCAAACAAGGACTTAATATATTTATATTAGAATAGTCTACATTTAATAAATTTAAATTCTTCAAGACTTGATTAATGAAGTTGAGATGCAATATCCTTATTAGCGTATGATGGTTTGTAGCAGAAAATGAGGCTACAAGCAAGTGTTTGATTTGATTAAGCAGGTTGATGCATGCTAGATGCTGTATTTTTTTATTTTTTTATTTCTTTTCACCTATGGTATAAATTTTTCATGACTTGATCGATGGAAGTATTTGAAAGAGATCCTTCCATGTATATTGATTTCAATGCCTATTATGTGATCTTGGCACTTGCATGTCTATTTTGGTACAATTACGCTATATTGACTTATTATTACATGTGTCGATCTTTACTCGTTGTACATCGTTGTTCATAAGTCACATAATGACTTATTGTAGCCATGGTACGGAAGTACTTTGATTTTGTGGAGTCCCGATGGAAGAAGTCAACCGATGACAAAGAATACTTTCGAATTATCGAAAGGGCGTGCGGTTTATTGCCTTCGACACCTTGGCGACCTAAAAATTTTAATCTAGTCTCCTCTTTTGGATGTCTCACAAAGGATTTTTTAGGTCACTTTTGAAACTAAGTTATGTTCAAGTGGTGATTATGAAAAATATCGTTTTGAATATTTTGGCTTAAGCTTTTGTAATTATACTCAAGCCGGAAGTTGAAATTATAACTTTTTTCATGCTACTATGATGTTATTCGGCTTGAGGTCATAGCTACAGAAAGTTGACGAACGTAATTATCAATGAAATGGGGATCGTAATCTATCTATTGTTGCCTTTATACTTCATTTGAAAATTTATTTCCTCGTTGTATGCTTGCTTTTAACAAAATGCAAGGCCGATGTAAGTAAATGACGACTCAAGCAATTAAATGATATATTCTTAATGTAATATATCTCTGAAATCATTTTTAAACAAGTTTGAAACGTTTTTTTTTATAAAACAAAGAGCAATCTATCCTTAGCCTATATATATATATATATATATATATATATATATATATATATATATATATATATGAGGGACCAACAGTGCCGCAAAGTTAGAAGGCTGGGGACTTGCTGTCAAATAAAATAGATAAATGATCAAGTTGAAGTAAAGATCATATTTAGGGACCAATGATGCAATTATCTAATAAGTATAAGAAGCTAAGGTGGGCTGGAGATTCACAACCATCTTTGTTATAATTGAAAGTTTATAAAAGACCCCTAACTGTCTTGGTATGTTCCATTTTAGCCCAAAAATGTGAGTTGAATTGTGCTCGAATGTCCAACCAAGGCTTAAATAAACAAAATACATCAACAAAACTAGCCGAGTGTAAAGGAGAAGAATCACTATGATCTCTTAACGCTTGTGAACAAAGACATGCCCTTTATTTAAAATTTTATTACAAGATTTTGTATCAATAAAAACAATAACTTGAGCCTTATTTCTAATAACTTGCAATTGGCCACTAACACAATAACAACATTATATAGATACCGAACCAAGATAAATCACTTATACATAGAGTTGATGAACTCAACCTCTTATTTGGACCTAACCAATACGAGGAACCCAATCAACATTGCCGTTGTTATCAACAAAAACCCACGCCCTGTCACAACGAACATCAAGGATGATACTTGATCCTGGTGGCACAATTATTGCGTTGACCAAAGGATTCTCCCTTTCAATGGTTGTCACGGCAGTTGCTCCCGACACACCTAGGAGTTCTGGCCATGAGCTCTTACCTACATAGGCAACAAATCAAATTTGTATCAACAATTCATACTATATAAATGCAAGATTAATACTCTAAATTGACCAGACTTGATATCAAAACAAAATAAAGCATGTGATAATTTTATTAATTTTTTGTGTGTGTGTGTGCGCGCGCGCGCGTGTGCACACTGGAAAATTTCAAATATTTGACTAGAAATATTTCAAATATTTGACTAGGAATATTTCAAAATTTCAGAAATATAGAAAGTGTGCACATACAAAATAGTTGAACCACTTTTCTGGACCAGTTTAGAGGTTGCTGAAATTAAGTCAGATCTAACTTTTTAATTTCATCGTATTAGCTTTATGGAGTAGGATTTCGATTGCGTACAAAAGTCTTGATTTGTTCCACTCGATGTCTTTTTGCTTCAATTTCTTTTATATCTTCACATAACCACCAAACATGGTTGAAAATGTGAAAGAAATCAGAGAGTGCTAAAATTCAAAGTTATGAATGTCTTCATTGCCTCCCAAAGCATTAACTAATGATTCGCTCGAATTATTGAGATTTTTTTTCTCACCCTTTTTAATTTTTATTAGACCACATATAGTTGAGTAACATGCATCTTTTGTTAGATATTTATACTATAAATATAATATGTGAAAGAAATAATTAATTCAGATTAAGTACCCAATTGGTGAAAAGTGTGAAATTTGTGTGAGAAGTCGGGGGTTCGAGTCACACCTCACGTATTATATTAAAAGTCTGCCTTGGGGCCAAAAAATTACAAATAAATACTAGATTATGGTGGAGGCAGTTATTTGATTTTTCTGCCTATATAAACAAACATCTGGGCATTAGAAATATACAACAAAAAACGAAATTGTATCTTCATATTCATAAAAAATATTATACTCTATTTTACATATTTTCTGGAGTACACTTGAGAGTTCTGAAAATCATTTATAATTGCTGCACAATTGGTTTATTTGATTGTTGTATCCTGGAGGCGATTGTCCACAGAGGTCGCAGCAGTTATCGACGGGCAATTTCGCTTTAGGACAACGTGCTATCACGAGACTCGATCAGTTGATAAATTTTTATTTCTAGTAAAATTTCTAACAATCTAAAGTGAAAATATTACGTTTTTAATTAGTTGCCATGTCTGCAGTAGATATTTCCGTTCCTAAGTATTCTGAAAAGCCTGAATTATTTGATGGAAACAATTTTAAGAGATGGCAAATGAAGTTACGATTTTATTTGACAACTCTTAAAGTTGTTAAAGCCATTGAATCTGATAAACCCGTTTCTGAAATTGTTGATGAGCCTACTGATAAGGAAATATCAGATTTAGCTAATTGGGAACATAAGGATTATATGTGCAGAAACTTTATTCTGAATTGCTTGACATTGGATTTATATGATGTTTACTAGTTGTGTAAATCTGCTAAAGAATTATGGAAATCATTAGAAAAGAAATATGCCACCGAAGATGCTGGAACTAAGAAATTTGTTGCGGGAAAATTTATAGATTTTAAAATGGATGACATTAGAACGGTGGTCAGTCAAGTTAAAGAATTACAGATTATAATTCACGAAATTATTGTTGGGGGATATAAAATCTGTGAGGGTTTTCAAGTGTCTGCTATAATTGAAAAATTACCACATTCTGGGAAAGAGCATAAAAGAAAATAAATGTCATTAGAGGATTTAATTATCAGAATTAGAATTGATGAGGATAATAGAATGGCAGAACGTAGGGAGAGACCAGATTTGGGTACAAAAGTCAATCTTATTCAATGAAGTTCTAGTAGTAAAAAAACTGTTGAGAATTTTACCAAAAGTCAGAACTTTAAAGGCAAAATCCAGGGAAAGCAATTCATAGCAAAGAACAATCGGCCTAAGCCCCAATTTAAAAATAAAACTGTTAGTGACTGTTTTGTTTGTGGTAAATCATGTCACTCTGCAAAGGATTGCCGAAATTGGAAAGGAAAAAACCAGTGTTCTAAAATGCGCCGCTTAGGCGCGACATGCGGCCAAAACGCGTCGAATTCGGGAATGCGAGGGAAAATGCATTTTCCATCTAAAAGGCGACGCAATGCTCGCGCCTAATCCCGCCTAATGCGAACATTAAGCCGCCTAGGCGCGCATTATGCCGCCCAAATTTTTTTTTTTTTGATAAAAAATCTATTTTTTTTATATAAAAATATATTTAATGCCTTAAAAATACGAAAAGTATCATGGCGCTTATTTTTCGCATTGACACGCCTAAACTTGTGATTCTTGATTCTCGGCCTCGACGCATCGCAACGCATTAGGTATTTTAGAACACTGGGAAAAACTATGAAGCATCAGGCACATGTAGTAGAAGATGAGAATTTCTCTACTATGGTGACAAAAGTTAATCTAGTAAACAACATGACAGACTGGTGGGTAGATTCTGGAGCTATCAAACACATTTACTGCACGAGATGTGCATTTTCTTCATTCACTTCTATTAGTGATGGAGAATGTCTGTTCAAGGGAAATGTTTCCTCCTCCAAAATCGAGGGAAAAGGAACTGTGACACTTAAATTTACTTCTGAAAATATCATTAGTTTGAAGGATGTCCTTTATGTACCTGATGTTAAGAAAAATCTAGTGTCTGGATCTATTTTAGTCAAAAAGGGATTTAAAATTGTATTTGAGGGTGGTCAAGTTGTACTGTCTAAGGGTGGTACTTTTGTTGGGAAATGGAATGCAAATAAGAGTCTATTTAAACTAAATGTTTTTGTGATTAATAATAAAGCTTCTGCTTCTTCTGTTTACTTGTTTGATTCTTATGATTTATGGTATGCTAGACTTGGGCACGTTAACGTAAATTCTATTAAAAAATTAATAAGATTTGGGAAATATTCTCAAAACTAATAAGTTTCCAAATACAAAATGTGAAACGTGTGTTGAATCTAAGTATGCTAGAAAACAATTTCCACATGTTATCTAGATTTTCTTGATAAAAGGAATAATTTGATAAAAATGTATAAAAGTTGTTGAGAAGATGACACAATCTCGTGAACAGGATACCAATGACCTTTCCTCGAAAAAAAATCATAATCAATTTCAATACGTTAAACGAGCACGAAAATTGGGTTTACTATCATGTAGCATGCAGTTCTTCTACTCAAGTAACTCAAACCGAGTTTTAAGTAAAAGAATAAAAATAAAAATTGACCTCGACCAAGAGAAGCAACAAAATAAAAGGAATAAGAAAACCTTTTCAAATAAGGATCGAGAAAGCAGGCCATTGTTTGATCTCAATCGATAACATAAAGAAAATTATAAAAAACGGTTATAGTCAATAGTCAATCATATTCAACATTTGTCTATCTCTCAACTCTAGTTAGAACAACGAAACAAAATTCATGTTAGCATACTATAGGGTTTGCAATAATTCACGTTGAAGCGTACTTTGTCATCTTCATTACATAAATGAGGAGTTACCGTCGTGATATGTTTTTCTACAATTTTCTTTCTATCTATTGTTCAAACTCAACGAAGGGTTATCCCATAAATGCGAGTTGAAAATTGTATTTGAATGTCCAAATAAATCAAAATAATAAATAAATGAAATCCAATACAAATTTAATATAGAAACTAGTTAAATACAAAAAAGAATCATTATGACCTTCAACACTCACTAGCAAAGACGTGTCCTTTATTTAAAATTTTACTACGATATTACATCAATAACAATAAGTTGAGCCTTATTTTCGATATATTGAAATAGACTGATATAAAAACAACATTATTAAGGTACCAAAAAAAGATGCATATATTTCACACATTTGAAGAGTTTAACCTCCTGTTGGAACCCTAACCAATACGAGGAACCCTATTAACATTTCCATTGTCATCAACATAAACCCACACCCTATCACATCGAAAGTCAGTGATAACACTTGTTCCTGGTGGCACAATTATAGCTGTGACCAAAGGATTTTCCCTTTCAATAGTTTCCACGGCAGTCGCTCCTGGCACACCTAGGAGCTCCGGCCATGAACTCTTACCTACATTGGCAACAAATAAAAGTTTCATTAACATTTCACACTACAATAGAGGGAATTAGATTATATATGGTAATGAAGTAAAGCATGTGATAAATGTACTAAATATTTTTCAAACACGATAATTAGCTGAAATACATGCAATATATATCAGCATTTGATGGTTGGTACCAATACCTTGGCATTCTGTTGACATGCTTGGTGTTATGCTCTTTTCTTTCAATTTGATCGCTTTAAGATTGATGTTCTGGACATGTATATGCAGATTGGGTATTTATAGGCCAATATTTGATTGTATTTTCTTGGGTCTTTTCTTGACTTTTAGCTGGTCAAAGGATTTGAGTTTTGTTCGTACAAGAGAGAAAAAAATAATATAAATGGATATGACTAGGTCAATCTTTGATCACGAAGACGATGTTATCTTTTTGCACGTCTCAATTAAAAACATATATTTTCACAATTATCGCACAATAGAAATGGAACTATAAATTTAAATACATGAAAAAGAAGTTACCTTTTAAAATTAATTAACTATTTTTATTTTGAAATACACACAAATGACCAAAACTATTATCTAGGTATGCAAGGTCGACGCATCAAAAACATATCATCTTGGTGGTATAATTTCACGAACACGTAAAATAAATTAGATGTTTTATTAATTAATTAGTTTTATCATAATTCTTGGTAATAATTATGTTATATTGATATATATGTGAATACAGTACCATATGGCATGTTTGATATTGTACTGACTTGAAATTTTCAAGTATTTGACTGGAAATATTTCATCATTTCAACAATATAGAAGCGTGCACGTATAAAATAATTAGTTGAACCACTATTTTGGACCATTTTAGAGGCTGCTTGAAATAAATTTAGGTGTCACACTTTTGGGCATCCAACCATATAATATAATATGAAAACGTTGTTGTTTTAAATTTCATCCGTTTATATTGTATGGAGAAGGATTTTAACATCGCGTAAAGAAAAATATAAAGTGGGCCAATCGAGGTACAAAGTCTTGATATGTTCCACTTGATGTCGTTTTTTTCAATTATTTATACCTTGTTTGATCCCTTTTTTTTTAAATATATTTTCCTTTATCTTCTTTTCAATCACACATTCTTTAATAAAATAATAATATAAGCAACTTAACAATTGTTCCTTCATTTTTAACTACACATGCTCTATCAATCTATTATTTCAAAATACGCTCTGCCTAAAAATGAGGCTCAAACGAGATATTAATTTTTGAACTTACGAATTTAGAGATAGCAAAAAAAAACCCGCAACACGTGGGCCCCCGAATGGAGCGGGGATTACCTGCCTAATTAGGTAAACGAGGCGAGGACGGAGCGAAAGTCATTGTCCCGAAGCGAGTACAGGGCGGAGACGGGAATTATAGTCCTCGCCCCGTTACCCATCCCCGTTCAAAGTTAATTTTAAATTGAAGTTTTTTATCAAACAAAAATAATATATTTATCATATTTTTAAAGAGAATATAAGTTATTTCTAGCAAATTGATAAAAAAGTAATAATATTTATTGAGTAAAAATAAATAAAAGTAAAAAATAAAATAAATAAAAAATAAATGGAGCGATATATGGGACAAGGGCCCCGCCCCTCTTTAAACGGGTTTGGGGATGGGGCAAAATAAAAAAAAACCGGATGAGTCTGAGGTGAGAATGTTCAACCCGTTCCATACCCGCCCTATTGCCATCCACATACTCAGGGGCGGACCCAGCACCTGGCCAGCCCCCGCGGCCGCCCGTGCTGGATCCGCTGGGAGCTTCAGGAAGTTAGTCGCCGACTTGCCGTCCGCCGGGAAGAAATGAAGAAGGCGCCTGAATTTTTTTATTTTTTTTCCTTTTCTTATTGACATTGTTTCACTTGGCGAGGGATGGAGGGAGCGCAGCAACGCGTGCTAGCTCCGTCGGAATTTTCAGTAGCTGCCGATCGCTAGTATTGTAGTTGCAGAGGCAGAAATCGTGGAAGCAAGAAGCGAAGGAGGAAGATGATTGAATTGGGTTATTTTTTTAGTTTTGGCCCTTTTATTTGGGCTGATGGGCCTCTTGTTTTTGAAAAATGATAGGCCCAATTCATGGATATATGACAATGTATATCATTGAAAATCCATTACTAATTACGTAGATCAAATCACACAATTGGCAAACCTTTCTCCAGTTCTCCTCTTGCCCTGCGATTTGCGAAGTGCGAACTCATAAGTCAGACCTGCTGCCGTTGTCGATGAGTTGCCGCCAACATCAACCTCTCCAGTCTCAAACTCTCAGGCGAACTGTGAGTGCCTCTCTCTCTCTCTCTCTCTCTCTTTTGTTTTTCGTTTTTGTTCGTCTAATTCATTTTTTCATTTATTATTTATGAGTTATGAGTTATATTTATATTTTATAAGTTGTGAATATGATTTGTGAAAAATGAAAGTAGGAATAAAAGTGAAATTGGAGTACGTGTCTACGTGATATTTAGGGATTTTTAATATGGATAAATTCACTTCTTTAGTTAGGGATTGAGAGAATTTAGGGATTGGAATTGAGACTAATTTGGTAGGATAAGTAATATGTGGATTGATTGAGAATTTTAACTGGAGTGAATGTAATTGATTAATTCCCGTTAGTAATTGAATTAGAATAAGGATTCAAGTGATTTGAATATTTTTATTTATACTATTTTGGAGTCGGAGTGAGATTGTATTTGTATCATATTTTTTTATTATTCTTTTGTGTTATATTGAATTATATTTTTACACACACACATGTATATGATTTTTACGTTTTAGTGCATTTACATTGAATTTTTTAATATTATTTAATTAAATATTAATAAACGACATTGCTATTATGGACATTGACTGTTTTATTTGCCATTTCTGTTTAATTGGGGATTCTTTTTGGCTCTAGTAGATACTTTACGGACTGGTGATCTGTCTTGGTAATAAAATGATGTCCTTCAAGTTAGTGCCTAAATTTACTCACGGCGTTAACGAAGGCTAATCGCTCATTTTCATATATAGACGGCCTCAAGTTCCTAGCGTCAAACTGTCAATGCCTCAAGTTCTTAGTGTCAATAACCTTACTTAAATAGGTTAACAGCATGTTATTCTGTATTATCACAGCCCCAAATCCCCTGGTATCTCGCATCTATCTCAGTATAGAAGGGTTGCTCAAAATGGAGGAGAGAGCTAGTACTAGTTTAGTGCTCATAGCTATCTTGAGCCTTTGAAAAACCTCTTCTGCTACCTCAAACCAGAGGATATGGCCCTTCTTTAATAAATTTGTCAAGGGCTTGGCTAAAGACCCGTATCGAACTCGCTCTTACGATCGTTGACTGTCGACGTTTGACTCCGCCCAGGCTGAACTTCGAGGCTGGGTCCGCCACTGCACATACTCATCTATCCTTGAAATGAATTAGTATATGTATTGGATTGTTGTTATCAATATCTTTCTCGAAATCCGTTTAGTTTAAGAGGGCACTAAACTACATTCAAGCTACATGAATTAAGATTCACAATACATTAATTATAATATTTATAATATTCCCCATTAAAAATTTTACAAACTGTTTCAAATTCAAATAAATCTAGTAAGAAAATAACAAAAAGAAGTAGAAAGAATTGGGAAAAACTGTTACTTATCCTTCCGTGTATATATATATATATATATATATATATATATATATAAGATTAATTTTAGAATAAATTGTGTTAGAAAAATATGTGTGGTAACATATCTTAATTATATGGATTTATATGATCATATCTAGAGCTTCCGTGCTTTATTTGAGTTTTATCGGATCATATCTAAATGGATGAAGTGTCTGAAAAATGTCTGAGGCCGTTGGTTGATGTTCACGTGCACGTTTGGATGAACTAGTCGACATGCCTAAACATATCATTTTTACTGTTTTAGAACATTTTCAAGAGACTCTTTAAACATGAGATGCTCTCTATTTTAAAGAATCAATATTTAAAATCATATTTTAAGAGATTCTTTAAATTAACATTTTAATTTAGAGAGTGTGTTTGACTTTTCAAATTTGGAGAGTCAAACTCACTCTCTATAATTAAATACATTCATAGTGTTTCAATTTTCAATGTATGAAAATAATAAAATAATCTAAACAAAGGCTAATTAAACTAAAAGATAAACAAAAATAATAAATATTTTTTGGGAATAGTAAAATTTATTGTGAAATATAAAGAGCTTATTGGAATAGTTCAAAATTTAACTATGTAAATTTATAGATACTCTTCAAATGATAGAATACGCTCTTTAAAAATAGAGAGTCTATTGGAGTCTGGAGATGCTCTTACAAATTTTTATCGAGTTTGTGATATTTTTCGCCCTTAGTTGATCCCAATTTTTCTCTCTGTTCTTTTCGATCACACATTTTTCAATAAAATAATATTACACGCAACTTAGAAATTTTTTTTTCATTTTTAATTACACAATTTTCATTAATTTACTATTTCAAAATGGAAAACAATTCTAGTCAATTCAATTCTCTAGAATTTATTTTATTTCCACTCAAATTTATCGCAATAGAATTCAATTTGTAAATTCGTAATACATGAAAAAACAATTAAACTTGAGAATTAATAAATTATTTTTATTTCCGATTTCAAGTGAATGATCGAAAAATATCAACTATTACAAAAAATTATTGACAGCCCTCAAATCTATCACAATACGATATCATTCAAAAAAAGGTGGCACGGGCTAGGCTAGAAACAGGAGCTGTGAATAGGGATCGGAACTGGGGCGGGATTTGGGTTGGACGTGATCGGGACTAAGGGTTGATACTAATGTATTACTTTTTTTCTCATTTCTTTTCTTTTCATCTCATTTTATTATTTTATTTTATGTTAGTATATGACTGCTTTTGAACAAAAAAAGGTATATATTTTTGAACGGAAAAGTAAACTAAACGGTTTATGAGGCACCAAGGGTGCTGCAACGTAAAAAGCCTGTGGACTTGCTGTCGAAAAAATAGATAAAAATAACCAAGTTGTTACAAAGATCATATTTAGGGACCAGTGGTGCAATTTCCTAAGGGTTGGAGATTCAAAATGAGATGCTATAATTGCAAGTTTATAAAAGAGTCCTAACGGTCTTGATATGTTCCATTTTAGGCCCCAAAAATGTGAGTTGAATGTCCAAACAAGGCTCAAATAAACAAAATACATCTAGAAAACTATTAAGGTGAACAATCTAAATATAAAGAAGAAGAATCATTATCATCTCCTAATGCTTGCAAACAGAAACATACAATAACAATTATAAGTTGAGCCTTATTTCGAATAGGTAAAATTGTAACAGCATTACATATGTACCAAACCAGGACACATCATACTTGTACAGAGAGGAATTCAACTTCCTATTGGGATCTAACCAATACGAGGAACACTATCAACATTGCCATTGTTATCAACATAAACCCACACCCTATCACAACGAAAGTCGAAAATAACACTTGACCCCGGTGGAACAATTATAGCGGTGACCAAAGGATTCTCCCTTTCAATGATTGCCACGGCAGTGACTCCCGACACACCTAGGAGTTCTGGCCATGAGCTTTTACCTACATAGGCAACAAATCAAATTTGTATTAACATTTCACACTATATAAAGGACAAGTTTAATATGCTAGATTGACAAGACATCATAATGAAATATATATCATGTAGTAATAAAATTTATTAATTGTTTGTATAGTCCCACTTGTAAAATATTAAACACATACACTAATTAACTCAAATGCATGCAATATATATTTAGAATATGAAGGTTGGAACCAATACCTTGGCATTCAGATGACATGTTTAGCGTTGTGCCCTTTTATTGCAATTTGATCTATTTAAGATTTATGTTTCTTACATGCAAATGAGAATTTATTGTAGTCCTCTTTGCCTTTTCTTGACTTTAAGTTATGTTAGTATACAAGAGAAAAGTAATAATAAAACTCATCTGATAAAGATCTAATTAAAGTCAAAATTAAGGACTTGTCATCCTAGAATAATATTTATGTTCTCAATGTTTATCGCAATAACCGAAAAATTTTAAAATGCGGTAAGGTTGACATGTCGAAATTGTATAATATAGTTGGTGGTATAATTTCTTGAGACGTAAAATAGATAAGTTTTTTAAAAATTAATTTGATTATAGTTCTTCATAATAATTGCATTATTTTGATTATTATTGACATACATCGTGATCGAAACTCATATGTGAAGGCACAAGCAAATGACAAAGGTTGATGTTGCACTAACTGGAAAATTTCAAATATTTGACTAGAAATATTATTAAATTTCAACAATATAGAAGCGTGCACATGCAAAATAGTTGAAACTAAGTCATATAGTATGAAACGGTTTGTTACTTTTTAATTTCATCGTATTGGCTTTATGGATTAAGATTTTGATTGCGTACAAAAGTCTTGATTTGTTCCACTTGATGTCTTTTTGCTTCAATTTCTTTTATATCTTTGCATAGCAGGGGGAGGGAGGGGGGTGGGGGGGGATCTTCATTGCCTCTCAAAGCATTAACTAAGTGAATAAACTACATCATTGTAAACAATTATGTTGGATTGTGATGGCATTTGTGACATTTACATTTCATCCTTTGGGCGATGATGAATTGGGCTTGGCCCATTGCTGGAATGTTTTGCCATTGCCCGATAACGCATTGAAACTAGCCCAAAACACGGCCCACTTATCTTGCCAGTTGTGCTGCTCTGGATCGTCGATTTCATGGCTGATCAATTGTTGATACTAATAAGTATATATACCAGCTAGATCGTCCCCTAGTCTGTTTTTTTCATTGTTTTCTCTCATTTAATTTGTGAAGCTTCTAGAGCTTTCTGTTCTTCGTGATTCCCTCTTCTCATTTCTGTGTGTTACTTTGTATATGATTAAAACCAGAGGTTTTAATCTTCAATATATGTGATTGTTGCCTTTGTGGTTCTTCGAGAGAGAGCATTTCTTGGTTCGATTATGGCTGTGTTCCTTCGAGTCATTGAGTAGCTATAGTATGCAATAGATTAGGGGTTTTGGTGTTTCTTGTGGCCATTTTGTTGTACAAAATGGTACAATGTATATTCTAAGCCCTATGTTAACGAAAGGATCGATTTCTTAATGTATTAAGTATTCTTTGTGAATCTGGTTTATGCTTCCGTTTGCGGTTTTTTACTCTACAATTGGTATCAAAGTGTTTGTAAGTCTGAAAGGGGTCTTCGATCATTTGATTGTCACTGGAAAATTAATTTTCAGTTGACATCTGTTTATCGATTTGAAATTGCTGAAACCCTAATTTTTCGATTTGGCTACTAATCATTGTTTTCTGTTTGTGTTCTTGTGAGGAACTTGGTTCTTGGTGAACGATTTTGGAGATTGGGCAACAAGCTAGGTATTCTACAGAGTCTCCATTTTTTCTCTAATATTTTCTCATGTTTCCCCTATTATCATTGTTCCTTGGACTTAGAATTGAGCCTTGACCTGGGGTCATGAACCTCACGGAATCCTGGTGAATTCTAACACCTGAAATTGTTAGAATTCTGGTTATTAAGTTGCTTAATATTCTGTAGCATAATTCTTTGTGAATTCTTATGATTCTTGGCTGTTTAATCTTACTGCTGATCTTGTATTGATTCACTGTGATCATTAAACTGCTTACTATCACTGTTAATTTTGTCTTCACTGTGTTAATTAGTCTGCTATTTTGGAAATTGATATTTCACTTCCTTTTTTGTATTGTACTGAGGCCTTGTGTAATATTCTATTGATTTTGATGTATCTGTTTTTTCTTTTCTGTTAAACTGAGACCTTCAAATCATTTTTTTTATTATTATTAAAAACTTCAAATAACAATTACAACATTTGAATTTGGAGTTTTTAATTGAAAATGGGATTTCCCCATTTGGGAGCAAAAAATGAAAAGGGTCTTAGTTCAACAGTAAGTCTCTGAAGCTTTAACTGGTAAATTTCTTGCTACAATGACTGGTGATCAAAATCTTGAATCTGATGAACTTGCTTATACTTCTATAATTCTTCATTTGTCTAATCAAGTGTGAAGAAAAATTGGTAAACTTGATAATGCTAAGGCTTTGTGGGAAAAGTTAGAAGAGCAATACATGTCTAAAAGCCTGCCTCATAAATTTTTCTTTTTAGAGAGGTTCTTTAGCTTTAAGATAGATATGTCTAATGACTTAGATGATGATCTTGATACTTTTAATAAATTAGTTCAAGATATGACTAATGCTGGGGATAAAGTTTCTGAAGAATATAAAGATGTTATCTTCTTAAATGCTATACCTGATGTGTATAAGGATGTTAAGTCTGCTATTAAGTATGGTAGAGATACCTTAACTCCCGAGATAGTGATTAATTCTTTAAGAAGTAAAAAATTAGAGCTTAAGGTTGATAGGGTTGGGAAGGAATTTGAGAGTTTGTTTGTGAGAGGGAGACCTATGTCTAGGCAAGTCAATGGCCAGAGTCATCATGGGAATAATCGTAGAGAATGGGAAATGGAGATCTAGATCTAAGTCTAGGAGTGGAATTAGGAAGTGTTATGGGTGTGAAAAAATAGGATATTTTATAAAGGAGTGTTATAAGAAGAAAAATGAACGGAGAGAGATGAGATTGGATGAGGGAAATATAGTTGAACCCCTAAATGAGAGGACTATTGATGTGTACGTAGTGACTAACCCATTTCTAATTTGAATACTGTCAATTATATAGATGACGGTGGTTAGGATAGTGAATGGATTATGGATTCAAGGTGTACATTCCATATGACCTCTAGAAGACCTTGGTTAGCGAACTTTAAGAATCTTAATGGTGGAGAGATGGTTATGGGTAATAATGGAGCTTGTAGCATTAAAGGAATTGGTAGTGTGACTTTGAAGTTTGATAAGGGATATACCTTTACTTTAGAAAAAATAAGGTATATTCCTGATTTGAATAGGAACTTGATTTCTATAGGTAATCTAGATGACATAGGCTTGCAAGGTCGGATTGGTGATGATTCTTTGAAAGTAATTAAGGGTTCCTTAGTTCTTTTCAAAGGTACCAAGAGGAATCGTGTATATGTCACTAGAGCCAGTGTAGTTCAGAGTAACATTGCTGAGTCCTCTAGTGCTGAGATTGATGCTACCCTGAAGTGGCATAATAGGCTAGCTCATGTGAGTGAAGGGTGTGCTGCATATTCTTACCAAAGTCTAGGCAAGTTGGAGCCTAGATTTCATAAATGTATTTTCATGGGGTATCCTGAAGGTATGAAAGGATACAGACTTTGGGCTGGAGATGAGAAGGGTTTTAAGATGATAACCAGTAGGAATGTGACCTTTAATGAAGCTGATATACCTTGTTTGAGTAAAAGAGTCTCTAGTGATGTTCCTGAGAGTAGTAAGGATGAGGAGACTAGGATGCAAATGAGATTAAATCACTCTCTTGGACTTGTTGAGGATGAACAAGTTGAGAATGAGGTTGGTGAGGAGAGTGGAAATGTTGTTAGTTCTCATGAACCTATTGAAGGTAGTGAACATGACTTAGTAGGTGATGTAGTTAATCATCTAAGTGATTATCAACTTGCTCGTGACAGAGCTAAAAGGGAGATCAGGGAACTTATTAAAATGGGTGATTATCAATCCTTTGCTGTTTTGTCATATCAAGATTTAGCCTTTAAGGAGCCTAAATCTAGTGAGGAGGCTTTAGGTTGTCAACAATCTAATAAGTGGCTAAGTGCTATGGAAGATGAGATGAAGTCCTTTGTGAAGGATAATACTTGGAAATTAGTTCCTAAACCTAAGGACAAGTCTTTGGTAGATTGTAAGTGGGTTTATAGTATTAAGGAGGGTAGTTCTTCTAAAGATCCTCTTAGGTTTAAAGTTAGACTTGTTGCAAAGGGGTTTACATAGAAACCCGGTATTGATTATAATGAAATTTTCTCTCTTGTTGTGAAATACACTACTATAAGAGTCATGCTTGCTTTGGTTGCACAATATGATTTAGAACTTGAACAAATGGATGTAAAAACTGTTTTCTTGCATGGTGACTTGGATGAAACGATTTATATGATTCAACCTCAAGGTTTTGTCGATTCTAAAAGGCTTAATCATGTTCGTTTCTTAAATAGATCTTTGTATGGCTTGAAACAATCACCTAGACAATGGTATATTAGATTTGACAATTATGTTTCTTCTATTGGCTTTGTGAGAAGTGTCTTCGATCATTGTCTTTATTTTAAAAGAAATGATAGAAATAATGTGATTGTTTATGATATGCCGTTGATTGGACATAAAATGAGTGATATTAAAGGCTAAATCTTGATATGACAAAACAGCAAGCTCTTCTTTTAACTCAATCTGATTATGAAAGATTTAGGACATATTAGGAGAATCCTAGGAATGGATATTAAAAGAAATAGATCACAACAAGCTCTTCTTTTAACTCAATCTGATTATGTGAAAAATATGTTATCTAAATTTGCTATGCATGATTCTAAGCCTGCTACTTTGTCCCTTGCTTGTCATTTTAAATTGAGTAAAGAACAATATCCACATGATGAATCTGATATTAAATACATGCAAAAGATGCCTTATGCTAATGATGTTGAATCTGTTATGTATACTATGGTGTGTACTAGACCGGATGTTGTATATGCTATTAGCATTTTGAGTAGATTTATGGAAAACCCGGAACTTGAGCATTGGACCTCATTAAAATGGCTTTTAAGATACTTAAAAGGTTCTGGAGCTTTAGGATTGCATTTTAAATTTTGTAAAGAGGGAGCTGTGTTAAAAGGATATGTGAATTCTGATTATACTAGTAATAAGGATAATAGGAAATCAACAACTGCATATATGTTTACTTTATGTGGTACTTGCATTAATTGGAAGTCTCAATTGCAATTTATTGTTGCCTTATCTACTACAGAAGCTGAATATGTAGCTGCTACTAAAGCTATAAAAGAGTTTTTGTGGCTTAAAGGCTTATTAAATGAACTAAATGAATTACATGATCCTGTTGTGGTATATTGTGATAGTCAAAGTGCTATTCATTTGTATAAAAATCTTATTTTTCATGATAGGACTCCATATATAGATATTAGGATGCATTTCATTAGAAATATAGTTCATAAAGAATCCATTTTACTTGAAAAGATCCCTACACAATTTAATCCCGCTGATATGGAAATAAAGGTACTTCCTCTTACTAAATTTAAATCATGTTTACAAATTCTAAAAATTGATACTGGTTGAATTTGTGTTTTCTGCGGGTATGATCCTTCTTGATGTTAGTGTTGATAAAACAAATGTATTTGGTTGTTTATAACATTGGTATCAAGGGGGAGATTTGTTGGATTGTGATGTCATTTGTGACATTTACATTTCAACCTTTGGGCGATGATGAATTGAGCTTGGTGATCGTTTGATTTCCCGCAAGTGGACGTGGTCGTGATCAAGTAATATAGTAGTGTGTAAAGTATCGAGCCCACGAGGACTACGTGTTTGGCCAAGTTAAAGTTAATAATACCCTTAATCGAATAGCAATAATAATTTATAATAAATCTATATCTAATTTATCACGTACAAGAAATTAAAGTAAGAGTTTATCAAATTTATGAGATGTATTGCTAAGATCTAGAATTTCCATTGTTCATCCACTTTTAGTTCAACAATTAAATTGACAATTTGTTTTCATGCGAGTTGCTTGACGTTCCAAATTTATTTAAAAGCCTATCTCGATAGCAATTAAATATATTCCCATCATGCGACATTCCTATCTCTCGATGAAAAATACGAACATGATAAATGCATTAACGAACTAGAATATCATTATGAATGATGAGTGTTCTACACTCATGATATTTATATCACTTAATTCGTTATTTTGTCATTCTTGAGAGAGTTTTCGAGTGTTTTTATGTGTGTTTTGATGTTGTGATGTAGGTTGATGAGATCGAAGAAAATAAACAAGAGTTGGAAAGGAAAGGGCTAAATTGTAAGAGATCTAAAGTTCGGGGACTAAAGTGCAAATATTGAAAAGTTATACCGAACCTCACGATGAAGATTTGAGAGTGATCGGAGCCAATTGGATGAAGAAAGATGTCAAAGGGATCAAATTTAGTCAAAATATGATCACAAATCAATTTACAACCGAAAAGTTTTGCTCCAGATTTTTAGTCTCATATTGAGACTCATTTTTGACATAGTAAACGATCGAATTGGAGAATGATGTCTGAAGCAAAGTTGTAGGCCTTTGAGTTAGCTTTCCAACGCAACTTGAATCATCTCAATCGGATATCAGGAGAAAGAGCTATGTTAAAAATACTGAAGGAAGCGTAAACTGAATTTCAGCAGATTGCCGGGCGCCAAGGCGCCCAGGAAAGAAGAAAATCAACAGAATGCTCGGCGCCAAGGCGCCGAATCTGGGCGCCAAGGCGCCGCTGCCGCGTTTATTAAAAAAAATAGATTTTCTCAAGGAAATCCGGCCCAAACCAAGTCCAAACCTTGTTATTTTCTATGGAGGATATAAATACATGATAAAAGACCTAATTAGGGTGTTCTTGGACGGCTAGAGAGAGCAAGGAAAACGGAAGCAAATTTCTTGAAGAATTCATTCGAAGAAGAAGGATTGACACAACGTTGGAGAAGAAATCAAGCGACGACAATTAGTTTTTCTAAACTCTTGTCTTCTCATTCATGTTTTTCATGTTAAACTCCATGTTGTCAATTATATTTATTATGAACTAACATTTTAGATCTAGGGTTTGATGTAATCCTCTTGAAACATGTTTTGATTCCTTAATATTTAAACTCTTTTGGATTTTTCTGGTTATTTATTTATGTTGTTTGAGTTTAATGCATTCAATTACTTGGCCAATAGTTGAATGATTCGATGCATGAATTTCGGCACTCGAGAGAAGGAAATTTAGGCGTGATCATAGAACAACATAACCTAGGTTTCGTAGATTTCGAGAGAAAGTACGGATCTTTGAGGCTTGTTTTGAATTAAGAACCACGTGATTTATAATTTCTATATATTTAATTTGGAATAGAGATATTGGAATTAAATTGTAGAAATAAATTCTAGTCGGCACTCGAGAGAGAGGATAGAATTAAATTAGGGTTCTTGCCTATAAATTAAGAAAAATCCGACTGAGGTGACATATTATAGGTTGAAAAATATTGTTGATAGTGTGATGAAATCATTCCCTAGGCTTTCATAATTTGATAACTTCTTTGAGTTTTATTTTCGTGTACTTGCAACTTTAGTTATCGCCATTAACACAAAAATCACAACATCATTCCAATTCGCTTGTCCAGATAAAGTGGAAACTACACAATTATAGTACTCATTAGAAATCATACATCAATCCCTGTGGGTTCAACATTCTCTATTTCATCACTATATTACAAAACTTGACACCGTACACTTGCGGCATTTTCACGTTATATAAAACGCGTGACAAGTTTTTCGCGCCGTTGCCGGGGATTGATTTGAATTCTATTGATATTATTACCAACTAGTTTCTATTTTAATTTGGAATTTTTATTTTTTAGTTTCATTAATTTCATTTTATTTCATTTTATTGGTTTTTAATAGCTTCTGTAATCTTGTTTTCAGTTGTTTATACGAAGGGCAAGAAACATCAATCTATTGCCTGTTGATCCTGAACCAGAACGCACTTTTCGCTATCTGAGGGGTATACAAAGAGACGAACGTGACACAATGGCTGAACAGGAAGCAGGAGCAGCTAATGGGAATAACCAACCGAGAGCTATTCGGGACTATGTCAGGCCTGTTGTTAATGAAAATTACTCTGGAATCGCACGCCTCGCTATAGCAGCAAACAACTTTGAACTGAAACCAGGGTTGATACATATGGTACAGCAAAATCAATTTGGGGGAGCTGCAATAGAAGATCCAAATGCTCATTTGGGATCTTTCCTTGAAATATGTGATACGGTAAAGATGAATGGAGTCACTGATGAGGCAATTAAGCTTCGCTTATTCTCTTTCTCTTTAAGGGATAAGGCAAAGGCTTGGTTCCAGTCAATACCGTATGGGTCAATTACAACTTGGGATGCTCTAGCTCAGAAATTCCTCACTAAGTACTTTCCACCATCCAAATCAGCTCAACTTCGAAGCGAAATTGGTCAATTTAAACAGTTTGACTTCGAGCCATTCTATGAAGCTTGGGAAAGATTTAAGGATTTGCTCAGAAGATGTCCTCAACATGGCTTTCAGAGTTGGATGCAAATAGAGATATTCTATAATGGGTTAAATGGGCAGACGAGAACAATAGTGGATGCAGCTGCAGGTGGTACTCTAATGGCTAAAACAGCAGAGGATGCATATTCTTTGTTGGAAAACATAGCTGCAAATAGCTATCAATGGCCGAGTGAGAGATCAAATGTAAAGAAAGTAGTTGGACTTCATGATGCGGACCCCATCACAGCGTTAGCGGCTCAAGTCTCAACACTCACTAATCATATAGCTGTATTCACCACTCAAGGAAGTCAGCAAAAATCAGATTCAGTCATGGCAGCTTCATCATCACATCAGGAGATAGAAATGGGGCATGAACAAGCCCAATATGTCAACAGTAGGAACTATAATCAGAGGGAAAATTACTCATCAAATCACTATCATCCAGGTCTGAGGAATCATGAAAACTTATCATATGGCAATAACAAGAACACCCTCCAACCTCCACCTGGTTTCAAAGACTCAAAATTACGAAGGGAAACCATCCTTAGAGGACATCCTGGAACATTCATCTTAGAGACAAGATCGCGATTCAATAAAGATGAGTCCGTACTTGACAATATCGAGACACATATGACCAACATAGGAGCCACGGTGAAGAATTTGGAGGTGCAAATTGGTCAAATAGCAACCTGCATACGAGCACTCCCACAGAAAGGAAAATTTCCCAGTGTACGAGGTTAATCCACGAGAGCACCGCAATGCTATCACATTAAGGAGTGGTAAAGAAGTTGAGGAAAAAAAGGTTACAAAGCCTACATTGGATTTCATACTTACAAGGAAGAGTGGATTGAAAAGCGAAGACGGAAGCAGAGGCAACAAAGAGACCCATAAACCTTATTCCATCACATTTCAGGACAATCCACCTATTTTGAAGCCAAAACTACCATTCCCGCAGAGATTCATGAAGAAGAAATTTGATGAGCAAGCTTTGCAAAATTCCCCGGAGATCTTTAAGAAAATCCACATCAACATTCCTTTCGCAGATGCGTTGGCCCAAATGCCTAACTATGCGAAGTTCTTGAAGGAAGTGATGTCAAAGAAGAGAAAGTTAGAGGAGTTTGAGACCGTAAAGTTGATTAAGAGTGTAGTGCCATTCTCCGTAAGAAGCTCCCTCGGAAAATGAAAGATCCGGGCAGCCTTCAACATTCCTTGCAATATTGGTGGTATCACATTTGATAAAGCACTGGGTGATCTTGGAGCTAGCATTAACTTGATGCCCCTTTCATGTTCAAAAGTTGGGTCTTGGAGATGTCAAGCCCCACAACCCTCTCCTTGTAATTGGCGATAGATCATTTACATACCCCAAAGGGTATTATTGAAGATGTATTGGTGAAGGTTGATAAGTTCATCATTCCGGTGGACTTTGTGGTGTTGGATATGGAAGAGGATGAGAAAGTACCATTAATTCTTGGTAGACCTTTCTTGGCCACTAGTAGAGCATATCGATTGATGTACAAGAAGGGATGTTGACACTACGGGTTAATGAAGAGCAAGTAACTTTCAACATTCATCAAGCGAGAGAAACCCCCGTAAAAGTTAACACTTGCAATGTGATCCACCACCAAGCAATTATAGGTCATAGAGGGAAGGGGAAGTCATTCCATGACCCTCTAGAACAATACATGGCAACCAATTACTCAAAGATTGCTACAAACTACCACCAAAAGCTATACATGGACCAATGAAGTAGTGGATTTCATTTTGGCTCAAGAAGCGATCCACCGACAAAATAAAGAGCTATGTGGAAAAGCTTTTGAACCCTCCAAATATTGCCACATCAAAAGAGGTTTTAAAGTGCTACACCGGAGTTAACATCTCGTCATTCTATTGACCATTCTACGTGAAGAAGAATACAAAGCCAATGGTGAAGTTTAGAAATAAGAAAGAGGTGCCACCCGAAGATCCAACATAGGCACTCGGCGGTTGAGTCAAGCTAATGACGTTAAAGAAGCGCTTCTTGGGAGGCAACCCAAGCTTTCTTCCATTTTATTTATTTTGTTTTTGAATTATAGGATAGTTTAATTTTTTCAGTTTATTTAGAAATCATCATCTACATCTCATCCCTCCCTAGATCCTTTAGTAATTAAGTTGGTTATTAGATGTTTGAGCTAAGTAACCCTTGTTCCACGTATTTAATATCTAAAATTTGATTTTTCAGGAACATGACGTCGTGAAACATTCAAACCAACAATGATAAGAAGAAAACGGGATAAATATCAAAATTTTTGGAGAAGCAAGACAAGAATACATCAAATACAAAATCATAATCATCAATACCACAACGTCACGGCAGACAATCTGACAATTCAGGGAAGTCTCCTCCTTTTTCTTTAATTTTACATTGAGGACAATGTTTAATCTAAGTTTGGGGGTGTATTATAAATTGTGTCTAATTGCCTTAGTTTTATTTATTTATTTTTTTTTTTTTTTTGTTTTGTGTGATTTGTGTGCATGAAAAAAAAAAGTGATTTGTGTGCATGAAAAAAAAAAAAAAAATTTACACATTTTAACAGGTTTGTATGAGTTAGATAGCCTTGCCGGCATTGGTTTATGTAATTGAGAACATGCTTTTGTTTATGAATTGTGGATAAATTTTTGCTTATTCATTAGAAACGGAAAATATTTATGCACGTGAGTTAATTGTGATGCTGTACATGAGTAGGTTGATTCATGTTTACAGGTTGAAATTGAGAATTTAGTTGCTAAACCCAACAACCATTAAACATTATTATATCCTTAAACCAAATTTAGAATGTTTGGTTGGTTGAACTGTTGTAAGTAGACATGGAGATAGATATGGATTCCATGTGTGCAAAATGTTGTGTGGACTGTCTGAGACCTATGAGATGAAAATTGGGTGAAAAACCTTAAGTTAGAGGTCAATTTTCGAGAATAAGTGTTTAATAAAGGGCATTGCACTAATCACTGCATAAAAGGAAAGCTACCTTAGAAGATCCTAGTGAGGAATCATAATAATCTTATTGCATGACGTCTCTTCGTAGCCTTTATGACTCGAGTGAATAAGCCTGCAAGGGTTTAAAACCTGGTGCCCTAAAGTCATCTGATTTGGGAGTCATCGGCTTAAAACTCGCTACATAGGTCATTTAGAAAGCTTAATGGAGAACGCAAAAAAAAAAAGTGCATGAAACAGAAGACACACTACATGTCTGGATTAAACCCCGAACACTTATTTTAGAGGATTTGACTTTTAATAAGAGGTTAATAACTTGGTTGAGTCTTGGAGGTTGAAGTAGTCAGAATAAGGAGAATCCATATCTGTTGACACGTTGAATTGCAATTAGTGAAATCCGACCAAACTTGAGTGGTGTAAGAAATAGTATTGAATATCAACTGTAGAATACACCTTGGGGAATGAAAAGAAAACAAGTTTGGGGGTGTATGAATCCCACGAGCGAAGTAAGGAAATATTTGACTTTTTAGGTCGGGAATTGGATCTATTTATTAATGTACAGCGTTGCACTTAACTCTTCACACACACACCCGTTTTGCATTGAATAGGTAAGAAGTGAACTTTTACATTATAATTTTGAAACGATTTATGAAATTGATGTTATGTTTTCAATTCTGAGCGATGAAGGCAAGATATCTAGTACAATTTATTTTAAGTGATTTTGTTCGTATTTATCTGTTTGTGTGTTTGTTAGTAATTTCCTTTAGTTTGATGTTTGCTCGAGGACAAGCAAAATATTAAGTTTGGGGGTATTTGATGAGTGTTCTACACTCATGATATTTATATCACTTAATTCATTATTTTGTCATTCTTGAGAGAGTTTTAGAGTGTTTTTATGTGTGTTTTGATGTTGTGATGTAGGTTGATGAGATCGAAAAAAATAAACAAAAGTTGGAAAGGAAATGGCTAAATTGTAAGAGATCTAAAGTTCGGGGACTAAAGTGCAAATATTGAAAAGTTATACCGAACCTCATGATGAAGATTTGAGAGTGATCGGAGCCAATTGGATGAAGAAAGATGTCAAATGGATCAAATTTAGTCAAAATATGATCACAAATCAATTTACAACCGAAAAGTTTTGCTCCAGATTTTTAGTCTCATATTGAGACTCATTTTTGACATAGTAAAAGATCGAATTGGAGAATGATATCTGAAGCAAAGTTGTAGGCCTTTGAGTTAGCTTTCCAACGCAACTTGAATCATCTCAATCGGATATCAGGAGAAAGAGCTATGTTAAAAATACTGAAGGAAGCGTAAACTGAATTTCAGCAGATTGCCGGACGCCAAGGCGCCATCACCGGGCGCCAAGGCGCCCAGGAAAGAAGAAAATCAACAGAATGCTCGGCGCCAAGGCGCCGAATCTGGGCGCCAAGGCGCCGCTGCCGCGTTTATTAAAAAAAATAGATTTTCTCAAGGAAATCCGGCCCAAACCAAGTCCAAACCTTGTTATTTTCTATGGAGGATATAAATACATGATAAAAGACCTAATTAGGGTGTTCTTGGACGGCTAGAGAGAGCAAGGAAAACGGAAGCAAATTTCTTGAAGAATTCATTCGAAGAAGAAGGATTGACACAATGTTGGAGAAGAAATCAAGCGACGACAATTAGTTTTTCTAAACTCTTGTCTTCTCATTCATGTTTTTCATGTTAAACTCCATGTTGTCAATTATATTTATTATGAACTAACATTTTAGATCTAGGGTTTGATGTAATCCTCTTGAAACATGTTTTGATTCCTTAATATTTAAACTCTTTTGGATTTTTCTGGTTATTTATTTATGTTGTTTGAGTTTAATGCATTCAATTACTTGGCCAATAGTTGAATGATTCGATGCATGAATTTCGGCACTCGAGAGAGGGAAATTTAGGCGTGATCATAGAACAACATAACCTAGGTTTCGTAGATTTCGAGAGAAAGTACGGATCTTTGAGGCTTGTTTGAATTAAGAACCACGTGATTTATAATTTCTATATATTTAATTTGGAATAGAGATATTGGAATTAAATTGTAGAAATAAATTCTAGCCGGCACTCGAGAGAGGGGATATAATTAAATTAGGGTTCTTGCCTATAAATTAAGAAAAATCTGACTGAGGTGACATATTATAGGTTGAAAAACATTGTTGATAGTGTGATGAAATCATTCCCTAGGCTTTCATAATTTGATAACTTCTTTGAGTTTTATTTTCGTGTACTTGCAACTTTAGTTATCGCCATTAACACAAAAATCACATCATTCCAATTCGCTTGTCCAGATAAAGTGGAAACTACACAATTATAGTACTCATTAGAAATCATACATCAATCCCTGTGGGTTCGACATTCTCTATTTCATCACTATATTACAAAACTTGACACCGTACACTTGCGGCATTTTCACGTTGTATAAAACGCGTGACAATGAACCATGCAAAGCATAGAGGTATATCTCTATCATCTATCGAACCTCACAATATTTATTACTATGTGCTAATGATTTTATTACCTCTCTCGATGATAATAAAATCCACAAACAATTCAACTAGTGGCCAATTAATTGAGAAGCAAACTAAATCATAATAAATATCCACGCATTCAAACGAATTAACGTCAAAATAATTAATTAATACTAAAAGTTTCAAAACAAGAGTTTATCTATATCTTTAGCAATGTAAAAATCTAGTCTAACACATTGAAATTACAAGAAATCATATATAAGTGAAAAGACATAACCCGGATTATTGATAAATTGAGAACATGAAGATGAATCTTGAAATCTTAAATCTCTTCAATGGTTTCTTGATGAATCTCCAGTTGCGTCTTCTCTTCTTTGCTCAAAAATTAGGTTTAAACCTCCACTTGAATAAATTCTTACAAATCTCCATCAATTCTCTCACAAAAACTATAAATTCTCCTCTTTTGATGATAATAATTGATGAATAATGGAGTATATAATGTATATGAGAGTTCCCAATATGTATTCTGTTGTTCTCTATTTGTAACGGTCGAAAATTGGTAGAAAATCACGTCCAAATTGACTTTCAAAAGAGTTCTAATCGGATAAGGAAAGTTGCATTCGCACGCAGATTTTTTGTCTCTGCACAGCAGTCAGTATTTTGGTCATAACTTTCTCGTCTGATATCTGATTGAAGTGATTCAAGGTGCTGTGAAAGATAACTTAAAATGCTACAACTTTGATAGAAATATAAATTTCTCAATTCGGACGTTTACTATACCAAAATGGGTCTCAATCTTCGACTCAAAATCTGGAATATAACTTATGCAATGGACATTGATTGTGATAAATTTTATTCCTTTTTGAGTTCTAATTCCACCCAATTGTCTCCTAAACAACTTCAAAGTATCATCTTGTGGTCCAAATCAACTATTGAATTTGCAGTTTGAGCCTTAAACTTTAAATTGTGCCATTTTTCACCATTTTTCGCTTATTTCTTTCTATTCCTCGTCCAACCATTGAGTTTTACCTATATAAATTAAAATACTAAAATTTAGGGTATATTTTGTGAAAAGAACTATCAAATATTATTATTTTAGACCCCGAATAAGTGTATAAAATACACTTATCACTTGGCCCATTGCTGGAATGTTTTTGCCGTTGCCCGATAACGTATTGAAACTAGCCCAAAAACCCGGTCCACTTAACTTGCCACTTGTGCTGCTTTGGATCGTTGATTTCATAGCTGATCAATGGTTGATACTAATGAGTATATATACCTACTGAACAGTCCCCTTGAGTCTGAACTTTTCATTGTTTTCTCTCCTTTAGTCTGTGAAGCTTTTAGAGCTTTCCGTTCTTCGTGATCCTCTCTTCTCGTTTCTATGTGATACTTTGTGTATGATTAAAACCTCTGATTGTTGCCTTCGTGGTTCTTCGAGAGAGAGTATTTTATGGTTCGATTGTGGCTGTGTTCCTTTGAGCCATTGAGTAGCTATAGTGTGCAATAGATTAGGGGTTTTGCTGTTTCTTGTGGCCGTTTCGTTATACAAAAGTGTACAATGTATATTCTGAGCCCTATGGTAATGAAAGGAACTATTTCTTGATGTATTAAGTATTCTTTGTGAGTCTAGTTTATGCTTCTGGATGCAGTTTTTAACTCTACAAATTACAAGTAAATAAACTAATATAAGATAGTGTTCGAAAATTACTGGATAAGAAAGCAATTTAGCATGTACTGCAAAAACCTCAAATAGTCTAATAAGAGTCTAAAGTGTGGATAATCACATTATTTCTTAAAAAATTCAAATCAAAATAAACAATATCCAACATGCATTGTACACATTCCAAGATTGTTGTCATCTTCTCCACGTATGAGTAAGATTTTCTTTCTAATTTTTTTTGGCTTATAGAGAGGGCTCCTCTTTAGAGAGGCCAAAACTCAGTACCCGACTTTGAGAGGTTTTCGGTTTAATGCTCGTGCTTGGAAGATGATTACAGACGTTTTACCTATGAGAACTGAGCATGTGCTCAACGTCGATCTGCAGTAGTTCTGGTTGTTTATTATTAAAGGACTTATGACAACATAAGTAGATTTGGCCTCCCAGAATATTGTGTACTCTTCTTGTAGAAACATTAGTTGGAGAATTGTCAAATCATGCAAGATAAAAGCATAGTCTAATGAATAAGTAGCAATTCCAACATCACAACATTTATATCCTCGATGGACGACTTCACTAGACACTAGCTGCTTAACCTACTTGATTTATAGAAAACTTACTTCACATCTCTAATAGAAAAATGAAAAGCTTCTACACCCAACATTAGATAAATAAACATTGCATGAAATATCAAACGAGACTAAGATATTGATTAGAGTAAAAAAAGTAACATGTATTTTGGAATAGTGCAGTGCAACAATCAACTATGAAATAAGATTAAAGGAAAGATTCCAGTATTAAGTTCCCATGTAGGATTGAGATATTGAGCATCGGTATTAGAAAGGTGAGGAGCTTTCCATTCTAGGAACCATAAACAACCACCTTTTAACCAAGCAGTCTAATTATATTATATTAGCATAACTAATTGATGGGAAAGAGGACACACGAGTTCAGGATAAATAAAAAACCTAGTTGGAAAAGATAGGGAAATTTCAGAAGAAACAAAAAATTTCGCCTGATATTGGAGTTAAGATGTAGCAAGGCTTCGACACAAACAAAAGAAGAAGTTACAATAGAAAAATTAAATTCTACATCAAACAATGCTTTCGTCTACCCAAAAACAAAAGAAGAGAAGATAAAGGTAGTTGTGTACATGTGAGTTGATTAAATCATTTGTAAAAGGTAGTTAAACATCTTCTTCGTTCAAGTTTCAACATTTTTCATCATCGAATAGAGCAAATTTCAATAATAATTTCTTTATATGCTTCTACTTCCTATAGAAATGATCTTCTGTTCATAGTGGGCTTGAGTTATATGTCCACCTGTTGATGTGGTATTGTTACGTCAGCAATGGGCAATTGTTATTCTGCTTACTATGGATAGGAGATCAGTTCTGCTACTTCCTAAGAGGTCTCACTTGATTGATATATAAACTCAGTTGTCCTCATTTACTTCTATAATGTAATAATGGCTTATGAGTTCATAATCTCTTCTTACAAGTAACTAATTTAGCATTCCTAACACTAGCTGGAAGCAGATCACAATAGTTTAATTTTTTTCTTACTTCAGTAGAGGGCTAAATATTTTAGTATATTCATTTTTAATTAAAAATAAATAAACATAAATCTTATACTGGTTAATTAAAATAATATGATGCCTTGTCCAGAATTCTGTGAACTACAGAATCTAGCTCAAAATCTGACGCTGGGTAGAATAGTGATTATTCTACAGGCTGGAACCAATAAACAATAACAGAGAATAACACAAGAGAATAACACTAAGAAAAACGAAAAAAACTTTATTATTCAACAACTAAACAAAAATAACCCAGAAGTCGGGTTAAATAGTTAGAAAATAATAATTTTCGAAATTTTACCAAAAACAACAAAATTCTATTATTTATACCAAAAGGAAATACGTAATGACGAAAATAAGATCCCAAAAATGTTGCTTAATTTGAGATCGTAATCTATGTCAAAAAGGAAATTGAAATATTACTAAACATGGCAAAAAAGAACTTAAATTGATGATTTGGAATGGAAAACAACTGAATTTAGCCTTGAAACAGATGTATACCGAGCATAGCTCGATGACCACGACGTATATGCCGAAAAGAGCTTTCCGAATTGAGGTCATGGGCGTGATTCTGACAACCATAATTAAAGTTATGACCAAAATACCGAAACGTGTTCAAAAAGGCCCCCAATTAAGAAATGTCGATGATTATTTGCCAATTTTGCACTATTCCGCCAACTCATGATATCTCAACCCCATTAACGTACTATCAGATAGCTCGGCCTCGTCTGACTCGTATCCTCCTACATCACAATCTCTTGTATAGAATAGTCCTCAATAAACCTCTTGATGGCCTAAGTGGGTGTTTGGCACCCATTCTTTTGAAAAATGAGTTTTTGAATAGTGATTGATGTAAAGAATGTGTGGTTAAAAAGTAAGAAGAATTTTTGGGTTTATGTGTAATATTATTTTATTTGAAGAATGTGTGGTTAGAAATGAGTACTGTAGAAAAATGAGAATGAGATAAAAAATGGGTGTCAAACGAGGGCTAAATTTGTTATTCAAACCAATAATTATACTGCTAGAATTAAGAACATGTTCAGCTAAGCCTAAAGCAAAGTTAACCTTTAAGCTTAGCAAAACATGTTTGTCTAAGAAGTTACTTTTAAGTATATTTATTTTCCAAACATATTAAAATTTTCTTTAAAAGTTAGCCTCACTTCTTAACAAAGTAAATTTGCTTCACTCTAGCCTAATAATTATTGTTTGTCAAGTAGTATTAGTATGTATTAATATTATGTTATTTTGAACACCATATTATTTCAAAGAAAAGTTTTGGTTGATGATAGAACATTGAGATTGTATATTAGTCTACAGGAACTAGAGTATACACTATTTCAAGTCATCTATGTAATCCATGAAATGCTCATTCTATCAGGCATTAGGATAGACACTTTTTTTCTTTTACGTAGGAACTCGCAGCCGCTACCAGTCGCGGAACTCCGACCACCTCGAATGGGTGGAGGCCCGACCACTGTGAGTTCGCATTAGATAAATCTCGCTCCATGTGCAATAACCCGCAAACCACACAGAAAAGATAAACCGTATTAAGCAAGTACAGTGCGACGGCCTCGACAGAGGAAGTGTTAGCAGGGAATTCGAACTCGTAACATTTGGTCTCCGTGTTCACCTGCTCCACCAATTCGGCCACCCCCGAAAGGGTAGACACTTCTTTTTATGTGAATGGGATATGATTTTCTGTTTCTTGAAAATGAAGTCCCTCTTTGTTTTTTGATCATCAGTTCCTGGTGTATCAGGGCCGGCTCTGAGGCCCAAAACTGCAGGGGCCTCATTTTTTGGCCCACATTTTTTTTTTTGTAAATAGTAAACGAATGAAGACGGAAGAGTACAGCCATCTCCTTCCCTTTCTACGACTACAATACTACCCCAACCGCAGCGCCGACGCCGTTTCCGGTCTCGTCTCTTCACTTTCCTTCCCCTTGTATTCCTCATTTCCTTTCCCTCCCTTCGAACTTCGAAGGCTTCACTCTTTCACAACCCTAATCGCGCGGTCCGCGCCGTTTGTTCGCTCTTCGAGTTCGAGGTCGACCGTCGACTGTGAATCTGTGATTGATGAATGATGAGTCCCTGTCCGACTCCAAACCAATTCTGATTTCTGAGCAGGTAATTTAGGTAAATAACGTTTATTTTGTGTTTTATAACGTCGACCGTGTTTTTCTTTAGCACATATATGTATAAATACACTCTCTCTAAAACCAAATCTTGCATTTCTTGGAGAATATGGGAAACGGGAAACCCTTTACATTTATCATCTTTGAATCATATTTCTCTGGTGTGCAAATCAGTTGAGGAATCCACTGATTTTTATGAAAACATTATAGGGTTTGCCGGTTTGTCCCTGTGAAGAGGCCTGGATTTTTGAAATTTGATGGGTCATGGTCCGATTCTGAATGGTGAGTAGTTCTTGCTAATGTTCTTGAAATTTTCTATTGTTTATATACAGTTAATTTACTTGAGATATATTTTGATCTACTTCAAGATTTCAATGTGAATTTGGATTCTTAAATCTTCTATCGAGAACTCTTCAGAACGGGAGAATCTTTAGTCTATATGGAAGAATCGTTTTTCATTTAACTAGATTAAGTTGAAGTTGCGTGTGAAATAAAGCTCAGGCTTTTGAATGTTTTGACCTTTTATTGGTGCCGAGGTTAGCCTGAAATTTTGATTTCAGGCTTCAGGTTTGTGAGATGTGACGGTGGAATTTTGAAGGGTTTGATTCCATAATTTTCGTCGAAATTCTAATTTTCAAGTAAGCAATGACATGTCCTAACTTGATATTAAATATATTGAAAATGTTTGAAGTCTTGTCGACTTATATAATTGTGACCTGGTCGGCTTATATGAATGGTTATTGTAGCACGTAGGATCAATTGCACAGGCACACGTAGTAACTGTATTGAAAACTTTAATTGTGAAGCGATTGAAATATTTTGTAATTGTTTTTTAGGCTAATTTTTTGTAATTGTTTCCTACCATCTCCATTAATCTTCCTTCTTGTTATGTTTATCCGTTTATTTAGTAGATTTGCTTAAGCAATAAATCTAGCATTTATCTGCCGTGTATGTAGTAGATTTTATGTAAGCAATAAATCTGAAATTTATCTGACAAGTTTATTAAATTTTTCCTTTTATTTCAATAAGTAATTTCTTGCAATTGGGACTTATTCTTTCAATGTATTTGACAATTTGTGGTATTAAAATGCTCCAATTTCTGCTACTGCTGTGAGTTCTGCTAAGGGAAATTACATATCTAATAAATATGTGTAATGCCATCAGTTGAGGTCCTACTTCTCCAAGAAAACGACTCCGAAGCTCCCTCGAGGATACTGAATAAAGGGGTGAGTTTTTTATTTTCTTTTTGTTACCATGTTTCAATGCTGTATTTGCTTATTTAATTAAAATGAAATGAAGAAAAAACAGCACTTCCTGCTTGCTATTCAAGAGTCTTTGTTCTTTTCTATATTTCTTGCATGTTTGTTGAGGAAAATTGGTTGTCAGCTGATTGCAAGAAATGAGTTTGTGAAAGTTGTAAATTGGTTAAATTTAAATTGATTTGGGAAAAATTATGCCTGTTATGTCATTGGTGTGTGTTTTGACGCTGTGTTATACATTGTGTTTTCAATGTTCGACAAAATGCCTGAATAAAACTTAAACATGAGAATCTTGTTTCAAATGCAGGTCTAATATCCCAACTTAACGATTCATGAATAAGTTAAATTTTAAACCAAAGAAGGGTTTTTTGCAATGTGGTTGTCATTCTTGAATTGACATTCCAGGAATAATTCTTTTCGAAAAGATTTTTGGTGAGGGTAGATGGAAATCATATTCCAAAGTTAACTAACAAGGTCAGAATTAGCTAAAAGGTTGGAACATGGGTTTTAGGTTTTAAACGTCATTTAAGAGGAGTATTACGTATATGCTGTTATATACTTCCTGTTTTGTGTTGAATTTGATGGTGAATGTTAATTAGATTAAGAGCATGTTTGGCTGAGCTTAAAATCTAATTAAAATTGAAAATATATTGGGTTTCACTCGTCTAATAAAAGTCAACAATAACGGCTAGTTTTTCAATTTTAATCCGATTTTAATCTCTACCGAACACGCCCTAAGTTATGTACCTGTCATCTACATCACCATCATCATCATCATATTGATAAGGCTTCATTTGAGTCCTAATGCTTTATTTCTATTGATGTATAGCATGTTGAGTTTAAGCTATATTTAATTTTGCAGTGACTAGAATTGAAAGCAATGTTGAGATCAGCATCCATAATGAAGCTGTCTGGACAAATCAACAAGCTTATAACAGTAAGGGCTCGACCACTCTCTTCCAATTACAGTACACTACAGGATCTGGTCCACAGGCAACGCAGTGCAGGTTTGACGGAATCCTCGGAAAATCAACCTCATAAAGATGGTGCAGCTGTATCCAGGTGTCTAATAGGAGAAAATATTTCTCGAAAGGACAGAATTAGCTTTCTTATCAACTTACTTATGGATCTCGGTGATGATAAAGAAGCTATATATGGGGCCCTTGATGCTTGGGTTGCTTGGGAACGGAACTTCCCTATTGGCCCGTTGAAGAACGTATTACTTGCTCTCGAGAAAGAGCAACAGTGGCATAGAATAGTCCAAGTTATTAAATGGATTCTGAGTAAAGGGCAGGGCACCACGAGGGGAACATACGGGCAGTTGATCCGAGCTCTAGATATGGACCATAGAGCAAAAGAAGCACATGATATCTGGATGAAGAAACTTGCATCGGATTTACATTCCGTTCCTTGGAAGTTGTGTGATCTTATGATATCTATTTATTATCGTAATAACATGCTCGAGGATCTTGTGAAGCTGTTCAAAGGCTTGGAAGCATTTGACCGGAAACCCCAGGAAAAATCGATCGTGCAGAAAGTAGCCGATGCATATGAGATGTTGGGATTACCTGAAGAGAAGGGACGGATACTGGAGAAATACAAGGATTTGTTCACCGATACAGGTAATGATCGACCCAAGAAATCCGGCCGCGCCTCTTCCCCCAATAGAAGAAAATCAGGGCAAAAGGGGATCAAGGGTTGACGTAATTCCTTCAAATTGTGTAATGTGTTTGACTACATAAATTTTTCTATGTTAGAATACATTCTTCAAGTTTTTATAATCCATGGTTATTGTTAACCAGACCCCAAATGAGCAATCTGAACTGGTGCTGAGTTCATTTTATGTCCAAAGATTTATTCAAATTAATCCTAGTCGTGACAAGACAAGAAAACTCAACCCCAACCAAAATTCTTCTTTTCCATTAATTCTTCTTTCTTTTTTTCAACTCGATTCGAGTTGACTCAAGTCAAAGATTACTTGCATAGTCGATCTGCTTCAAAATCTATAAAGATTTGTAATAATCTCAAGACTCGTTAGTGATTTTAGATAAGTTAATAAAATCGATAATGCACTACTTTTTTGTAAAAAATGGAAAGCTCAACCAATCGAAACAAGTTACATAAGTCATCATTTCCTCAACTTACAATTCATACGACCACAACATTCACTTGTTATTTTGTATTCTCATCTCATGTTTTTCCGTTTTATATTAATCGTTTCTTATTTCATTTCATTCATCGAGCTAAGCTAACGAATTGTTCAAATTTTTGCAGCATGTTAACTTGACCCAAGCCTAGGTTCGGGTCGCTCATGGGCTGAGTCGCCACCCCTGAACACAAAAATCGGAAGCCCAAACCATTCTATGTGTCTCCAAGAAAACATATTATTTTATTCAAATCCACTAGCCGTTACGTCCAACGGCTATTTATTCAAAAGTCATAGACTGTTAATTTTTCTCTTTGCATCTGAATTTCCATTTTCATCTCTCTCTCTCTCTCTCTCACACACAGAGTATCAAGATGAATGATTTGATGACAAAGTCTTTCACAAGCTACTTAGATCTAAAGAAGGAAGCACTGAAAGATCTCGGTGACGGACCCGATATCGAAATGGGGATGACCCAAATCGACCATAACCTCACTGCCTTCTTAGAACAAGCAGAGAAGGTGAAAACAGAGATGGATTCAATCAAAGAACTCTTAGTTCAACTAAAACAGGCCAATGATGAAAGCAAATCCCTTCACAATCCCCAAGCCCTGAAATCGCTACGAAATCAAACAAATTCACAAATTGTAGCAGTTTTGAAGAAATCCAGGACCATAAAATCCCAATTGGAGGAAATGGACAGGTCTAATGCATTGAATAGACGACTTTCCGGGTGCAAGGAGGGAACTCCGGTGGATAGGACACGTTCCGCAGTCACGAATGGGCTGAGGAATAAGCTTAAAGAGCTGATGATGGATTTTCAGAGCCTGAGGCAAAAGATGATGACTGAATATAAGCAAACTGTGGAGAGAAGGTACTTCATGGTGACGGGTGAGTCCCCGGAGGAGGAGGTGATTGAGAAGATAATCTCTAGCGGTGATGGCCGTGGTGGCGAGGAATTTCTGTCTAAAGCCATACAGGTATTTAGCTCAACATTTTTGTTATTAAAAATCTCTGCAACTTTTCTTGAACAATTTCCTCAATTCCGAACTTTCAATTATCTCAATTTTAGACTATTTGCTAACATTTCTATTAACTTTCTTGATGTAATGACTACAATGTTTCTAGGAGCACGGCCGTGGGAAGGTGTTAGAAACGGTGGTGGAGATCCAAGACCGCCATGACGCGGCCAAGGAAATCGAGAAGAGTCTACTGGAGCTGCACCAGATATTTCTGGACATGGCGGTGATGGTTGAAGCACAAGGTGAGCAAATGGACGATATCGAACACTATGTCACAAATGCGTCTGAGTACGTGAGCGATGGGACTAAGAACCTTAAGATTGCAAAAGAGCACAAGAGGAGCAGCAGAAGATGGTTTTGTATTGGAATTGTGCTTCTTCTTGTGCTCATTCTCCTTGTTATCATCCCTATAGCTACCAGTTTCAGTAAATCGTGAAGTGATGTGCTGAATTCTTTTCATTTTGCTTCACTCTCGCGAGATAGATGTAGCAAAGCTTGTTGAATAGTACAATTAAATGGACAAGATTTTAACTTTTTTCTTCTTTAATATTTTCAAGGATCGTAGAAATAAGTTAAAGTATGTTTAACTTCTTTAATATTTTCAAGGATCGTAGACGATCCTTGAAAATATTAAAGAAGAAAATTAGAAAACGGAACAATAAATTATGTCAAGAGAATCCACCTTGCTGCTTGCAAGTTATAGACACCATTTTGAGTCAAATAATTCAAAATTATGCTTACAAATCTTAGGCAAATCTTCTGAAGTGACATTTCTAAGTTGGCAACTAGTGGTGGAGGTGTGAATTTTTTCTAAAAAAATTAAAAATTAATGTATGTACTCTGAGTTTTATGGAGTTATTTTAATCAATGGTCACTGAACTTTGCTATAGGTTACTACTTGCTCACCGATTTTTAAAAAGTTACTCATTACTCACTAAATTTTGTTATATGTTACTACTTCATCACCAAAATTTAAAAAGTTATCTATTACTCATCCAAATTTAAACAAAGTTATTCATCAATCACTCATATTATTTTCATCAATTTATTTATAGTAAAGTTCAGTGAGCAACTAGTTACTTTGTTCAAATTTATATGAGCAACGAGCAAACTTTTAAATTTCAATGAGCAAGTAGTAACATATAACAAAGTTTAGTGAGCACCAAGTAACTTTTCAAAGACCAGTGAAGAAGTAGTAATTTATAGCAAAATTCAGTTATCATTGATTAAATTATCTCGAGTTTTATGGCACCTAACTTTTAGTTTCATTTGTACTTTTGTTTTGAACCATTTTTTGGTTACATTGTTCCAAACCTTTGAAAAATGGGCAGCATTCATCCATATGGATCTCATCGTGGTGGTAGTTGGCTGGATGAAGCCGCGGTGATGGTCGGCGGCAAAAATTGTAAAGACGGTGGTGGTGGTGGTGGTATGAGTTTTAGGTTTTGTGATTGAATTTAGATTAGGCAAAATTTTAAGGTTTAATGAAAATGAAATTTGAAAACTTAAATTGAATAATTGGTGGAACTTTTCCTTTTTTATGAGCTTTATATTTTAATTTTTAACAGTTCTCTCTCGACATGGTGTCGAGAATTCCTTCTTTACGGACAAGTTCTTGGAGGTCGATAGAAATTACAATAAGAGATGTCTACAAGAGAAACGGGAGACTTAAGATTTCCGGTTTCAGACTGTTGCATAGTGCAACAACCATCATTGTTGGCTTGTTTCTCCCTTGGTGGCCCACAACTTTGAATATAACGATAATAATTCTCATTTTTATGCTGAAATGATGAGAAACAAACAGACGCTTATGGTCCGTTTGATTGCAATGGTGAAAAATTGGTGGAAAGAAAATGAATTCCAAGGAAAGTAATTGTCTAAAAATTGTTTTACAGGGAATTGTTACCTAAGTGTATTTGATTGGTATAATTTTCCACCCGAAAAATTTTTAAATTTGGCTTTCGTTTGTATCAAAATTGTCCATTAAAGTTATAATTTTTTCCACCCTTGATTATAAAATTTATTTCAATTGCCAAAAAGTAAAAAAAACAAAAAAAAAATGTTTCCTAAAAAATCATTTTTTTTTTATTAAAGTTTAGTGTTTGTTTGACCTTCGTTTGCATCAAAATTGTTCATAAAAGTGAAATTTTTTTTTACACTTGGTTATGAAATTTGTTTCCATTACTAAAAAAAATAATAATAGAAAAAATTAACAGAACCCAGAATTTGATTTTCCCACCTAAAAGGTGGGAAAATACTTTCCCTTCAAGCCTAGAACTTGGCGCGTGAAGGGAAAATTTTTGGTATCTTTTCCATGGCAAATTCTTGACATCAAACACTGCTAAACATGGAAAATGAAATTTTAATTCCATTTTCCATGGAAAATACATGCTATCAAATAGGGCATTAGGGAAATTTGGGTTAAGTTGGATTTTGTGTTGTAATTGAATCGCAACCCAACCAACCAAACTGGTTTCTCTTAAAAATCATGCATAAATAACTAATTCGACAACAAAACGACTCAAATCGACTCGATCAACTTGGGTCACTCAAATCTAGTTAGGACCGCACGATCTATTTAGTTTAAAATTTGAGAAATGGAAGTAAGTTTTGTTTTTATTAAAGTTCTTTGAAATTTGAAAAAGTTTAATATCTACCTTGTCAATGGCAAATATTCGATAGGTGAAAATGGCTGGTAGTAGGCTAGTAGCTCAAATTTTTTATTTTTTCAATTCTAATTGCCAATTTAATGGTTGATGACGTGTGAAAGTACAACCAACAGCATGCAGCCTTTCCTTCAAGACTAACGGCTCGTTTGATTCTCATTATTGTAAAATGAGAATAAAAAATATAATGGTTATTGAACTCCATACAAGATATATAAATTCAAAATTGATGGCTTGATGTGATAAATAACGATCATAAATTCAAAATTGATGGTTTGATGTGATGGATAACGATCATATTTTTCATTTCTATGGATGAAAAATAAGAACCAAATGGGGAATAACTGTTCATTTTAACTTATAAATGAAAAGTTGTTTAATTTTTAGGTACGTGTTTAACTTCTTCTTCAATTCATTTTTTTTACTTTTTAAAAACACATATACAATATTCAAAAATTTATTCTTTCCACAAAAAAAAAAGTGGAAATTGTAAGAAATGTCCACTTTCCTCAGCCACTTGCAAAAATTGCAACTTTCAAAAATCTTTGCAAAAATGGCCATTTTGGTATATTTTAAACTAAAATGCCCATTGTCAACAATTTATGATTCCATTCAAAGACAATAAAATGGACATTTTTGCAAAAAAAATATTGGCTGATGAAATCTTGACACAAAACCTGCTTCATTTATTGCAAATGACAAGATGTCAAATCACAATTAATGCTATTTTTTGCATTGACACAGAAATGTCGAGAACGACATTTCAAGTGTAGAGAAATGTCATGTTTGGAATGAAATGTCCTTCTAGACATTTAATATATCGAGAACGACGTTTTGAAATATCGAGAACATTTAATATTGTGATTTGACGTGTGTACTATTGAAATATAAAATGGGATTCAAATGTCGAGAATGACATTTTAAATGTCGAGAATACGTAGAGATTCAAATGTCCTTTTTTTTTTCATTAAGGGCATAATAGACAGTTTAGTATTAAATTTGAAAATCGTACACTTTTCAACTCACACCCTTAATTGTGGACATTCGTGAAAATACCCAAAAAAAAAAAAAAAGGATGGTCAGATACCTCCTAAATCTGAAAAGACGATTATCCGTTTGATTGCAATGGTAGAAAATGGGTGGAAAGAAAATATTTTACAGGAAAAAGATTTTTCTAGAAAATGTTTTCCTGGGAATTGTAATTAATTGTGTTTGATTGGTATAATTTTCTACCTGAAAAATGTTGAAAGTTTGGTGTTCGTTTGGCTTCTTTTTTTATAAAAATTATCTATTAAAGTGATAATTTTTCTACCAATACGTCTAGAATTTGTTCTAATTACCAAAAAGTAAAAGAAAAAAAAATAAACAATTAGAAAAAATTACCATATTCGTTTGACTTTGTTTTACATAGAAATTGTCAACAAAAATAAAAATTCTTTTTACAATAGTTGATAGAATTGATTGCCTTTACTAAAAAAAAGGTGGAAAATGTTTTCCCAACTAATAGGTGAGAAAACAAAATCAAGCTTTTGTGCATCAAATGATTGTACCTAGAAAAAGGTGGAAAACGTTTTCTATGAAAAAATTTACTTATCAAACAGCTTTTTAAGGGTGGAAAAAAAAATTCCTTTTCGGTAGAAAATAAGGCTATTAAACGGAGCTTTACATATTTGAATGTGCAAATAATTTAATCCTTTTACTAACAAATATCAAAAGATTCTCGGTGGAACGATGACACTGTAACACTAACACATCACTTCCATATACTTCCTATCATTCCAACAATTCATCACTGTAAAGAAGAAAATAATTTTACCAAAAAAATGGCTCCGAAATTATGGGTATTTGTTCTTCTTTCCGTATATTTCATCTTAGGTTTCCCTGTAATCACATCTCACAATGACCCTTCAAATAAAATCATGGAGGATTTTTCTGGGTACCCAATTCATGAACCCCAGTCCCAAGATTCCCTATTATCACTTTCTGTTGACTCTGAAAGCCTTCAGAAGCAGGTATTTGTGTGTGTTCTTCAGTACTGGTGGTTTCTTATTGGGAATTTTGTTAGAAGATTCAATCTTGATCTTCTAATGAATTTTGTTAGAAGATTCCCTATTTTTTTTTTTTCTGCTTTCTGAGTGTATAACTGGTTCTTGATTCAGCTGATACTTGAATGCCACGATAAGTTCATTTTAGAATACTGCTGAATTTTACAATAAAGATTCAATCTTAAACGAACTAAAATTGTTTATTACTTAAGGATCGATTCGGTTCCTATTTTTTGTGTAATGAAACCTTTAAATTTCTATAATTTATTCAACTTCTAGCTAGAATTTAATATACTTCATTTGTTTGATTTTAGATTGATGAGTTATCCACTTTGTCGGATACGCCAGCACCATCGGTTACTAGGATTCTTTACAGTGAGAAAGATGTATTGGCAAGGAGGTACAAGCCGGAACTTATCTAATTTTTATGCTCAAATGTAAAAACAGTTTTCTAATGCTAATGAATAAAGTATACTTTAAACGAGATATTTGGATATTTTGTAGAAATTAAACAGTCGCTGGAGGCTTAAACAGCGAAGTACTGCGGCCTAAACAATGGATTATTGATGAGTTTGAGTTTGGTTTTTAAGTTGCATGACTAAGCATTTTGTTATAAAATGTTGTTTTAGATTAAAATTAATCTTCATGCTAATGTCTAGCTTTCACTTTACACATATAAAGCTATTGCTAGCATGAGTAAATGTTTAATTTCTTTTTTCTCATTGACATGCAGGTTCATTAAAAATTTAATGGGCCTTTCTGGTCTCTCAGTCAGAGAGGATGCTGTCGGGAACATATTTGGTCGATGGTGCGATAGAACTCTTCCTTATGGATCTTGTAATGTTACCATACCAATTATTGTCTAACAGTTTCTCCATTTCGAAAATATTTATTCATGCTTTATGTTATCTGCATGTAAAATTGTTATTTTGCTGAACATAAGGAATATACAGTAGTACTTGGGTAATTCTGAGTGTTAGACATATTATTTATGTATCAACATCGTTCAATCGGTATTCCAACTTTTATTTCAGTATAGTTCCATCAAATTGTTTTACTTTATATTATGTGTGTTTCCAAGCCTCTTTATAGTTTCTTCATACTGAATCTTATTTGTGCTTACACAGGGATGGCTACGAGCCTGAGCTAGCACCAGTTTCTACAGGTTCTCACATAGATGCTATACCGTACTCCGGAAAATATGATGGTGTAATTGGTGTATTAGGCGCCATAGAAGCCATTAATGTTCTAAAGGAGTATGTAGGCTTGACCCTAGTTCAGAATTCTAGAGTTGGAATTTATTTATTTGCTCTGACAGTACTTCAAACAGTGTTCAAGGCCTGCCAAAGTTAGGAAAAGGGCAAAATTGCCTGTCCTCGATAATTAAATAATGTTTCAGTTACACTAACCTTCTTGAGATCATCATTAAAACTAGATTGAGTTCCTGGAAAAGGTGTTACACTTTTACATTTTTATAAAAGTAGCTTCTTTTGTCTAAATAAAAATGAAGTATGCAGTCAATACGTACTTTAAACTAGTGAAGAAAACATTACACTCTCCTTAAAGTATTATTTAGAAAGGTTATTCAATCTTTAGAAGGTTGTTGCTGTTCCTATCAGCCAAATGAAAGATTAAGCTTTGTCAACAATTTTATGTAAAACTTTTAGAGGATGGATAGTAAATTGGTGAATGGATACCTATGCAGATGAAACAATACACTCCACATAAGTAGTTAATTTAGTTGCGTTCAGTTAGTAAAATATATGTTAAATTGAGGTTTTTCTGGTGTCTTTATCCCTTGTTTATTTGGCTGGTGACTTTTTATTTATGATATTTATTGGGATTTAACAGGTCTGGCTTTAAACCTAAAAGGTCCCTGGAAGTGATCATGTTCACATCAGAGGAGCCTACACGCTTTGGAATTAGCTGCCTGGGAAGGTTAGGTTGACATATTGCGCAGTCATATTACCCTAATATATTTTCTTTCTTGTTCGCAATCATCGGGTTGCTAAATTTATTCAGTAAATGTGCTCCATGATCTTGTTCTTAGTCATGTCTTTGAAGTTTCTGATATTTATCTAAAATTTGCAGCCGCCTATTGGCAGGAAGTAAAGAACTAGCGGAACTTCTCGAGAGGACAGTAGATAGTCAAAATATTTCCTTTTTTGATGCTGCAAAATTTGCAGGATATGCAAACCATCTAGAGGACTTAACCAGCGTGGTTCTGAAGAAAGGGAGTTATTCTGCTTTCATAGAGTTGCACATAGAGCAAGGTCCAATACTTGAAGAGGAAGGTTGGGTTTCTTCTTTCTAAATGCTGTTGTTACTCATTATCACACGATATTTGAAAAGCTACGATTTTTCTTACTATCACTTGCTTAACTGGTTTGCATTTGCTTTAGCCACATCTATCGGTGTGGTGACGGCCATTGCTGCTCCAGCAAGCATCAAAGTGGACTTTGAAGGCAATGGAGGCCATGCAGGAGCAGTCTTGATGCCTATGAGGTAATATTTCCTTGTCGTATTAGCTAATTGAGGATGGTTTTAGAAGTTATTATAATATCTCAGTTGTCAGAAAATATTATCTAACCTAAACCATCTCTTATACATACTTGGTCTATTAATTGGCAAAATCAAAAGATAAGCCTTCGTAATGTGTTTCATCTGTTGTAAAGACTCAGCATCCTCCTTTACTCAATTTTTGTTTTGGGTTATCAAATTGAGTGCATTACTATATGATCTTACCCATTTTGTATATCATGTGGAGCAGAAATGATGCAGGACTGGCTGCTGCAGAGTTGGCTCTTGCTGTTGAGAAATTTGTATTAGAATCTGGATCTATCGACACTGTAGGAACAGTTGGTAAGGAACTTCTTTACACTTGTACCTAAATTATGGTTACTATATGATCAATTCTTGGTCAACAGGAAATTTAGACTTTTAAGCATGGGATGGTGAGTTTTGCATAAGTGGATTCATGCAATTTATGAATCTAAATCTGTAGAATATTGTTGCACATTCTAGGTTGTTGACCGTGTTTTTATATTCTAGGAGTATATTGGACATTCATATTTTGCATTAGTTCGCCCTAATTTCCTCTGATACATTGAGGAACTTGAGGGCTACGTTAATTTTAGAGATACAGAAACTCAGAGTCGTGAAAGAAAGCCTGCTGCAGGAGTGGTTGCAGCTTTGACATTGAGGTTGGACTACTATAAAATCATGGGTTTGCTTTGCACTTTTTCCGATTTCTGTTTGCTTATTATTGCTCCCGGAATTAGAGATTAGGAATTGTTGACGGAAACAAGTGCACACGGTAGCATCACACATAATCCAGTCAACATCGGACTTGGAAAGAAGAAGCTGTTATGCAAGGAATTAATACAGATCCTTTGTTTCTAAGTTTAGATTATTTTTTGTTTCTGTCTTTGTGTATGTCTAGAAGGAAAGTGTGGCTGGAGATATTTTCTCCTCCAGAGAATACGCCTATTGATGAAGGCTACTCTCTGTTCTATAAAACCTAGTAATTGGGAATTGTACATGTAACAGAAAATATGTTTCAATGAAATAAACTTGGGAGGGACAGGGAGCTTCATGGGAGTATTGTGTTCTGTTATTTTATTTCATTAAAATCAACATGGTATCAGAGAATGGTTGCCGGATGGTATAGCTAGAGAAATTGTTGTCCTTCTTTGTCATTAACTTCAATTTTTTGTGCTATATCGCTCTAAGGAGCTATCCATCCTCGATTCAAAAATGGCGAACACACCTCTAGAGAAACCTCAACCTGGCGAGGCTGTAAACATGGCAGCCATGTTAGAACAACTCACCAAATTGGTGACCCTCCAACAAACCCAGATGGCGGCGATGCAGAGCACTGCCATCACAAACCCTCAATCGGCACAGAGCGTAACCCAGCCTGTTGCCATGACCGAGGGAGTTATCCATCCAAATCCGATCGACGTGAAAATGGATGGTACTAATTACACTTATTGTTGTCAAGCCGTGGAGATGCATGTCAAAGGTCGAGAACGGATGGGACACTTAACGGGCGACCCTAAACCGCCCCTTACAACAAGCCCCGAGTTTCGCAAGTGGGAGGTAAATGATGTAATCGTCAAGGGGTGGCTTATCAACTCCTTAGAACCGCGACTACGCAGCAAGTACATCCGCCACTCCACAGCAAGAGATGTTTGGAAGGCATTGGCAACAACCTATTACGATGGGAGTGACGAAACTCAAATATTTGCACTCAACAGGAAAGTCACAAGGCTCAAGCAAGAAGAGAAAACCGTTGAAGAGTTCTATGATGAGCTCCAAGCGTTGTGGCAAGAGATTGATTTCAGGTGTCCAAATCCGATGGATGCTCCAGGTGATATTGATAAATTTAATCTCTTTATCCAGAAAAATCGAGTGTGTATTTTTCTTGACGGACTTGAGGATCGGTTTGACGCAATTCGCGCCCAAGTTCTTCAGATAAAACCATTCCCGCCAATAGAGCAAGCCTACGGCTATGTGAGACACGAAGCTAGTCGTCAAGATGTGATGATTAAAGGTGGAGCAAATACGATGCAAGAGTCGTTGACAATGTTGTCAAGAAGCTATAAACCTAATGAAAGGGGGCTGATTCGGATGGGAAATAACCAAGAAAAACCAAAAAAGGAGAGTTGTCCTCATTGTCCCGGTGCAAAACACTCCAAAGAAGGTTGCTATCGGGTAATTGGATATCCGCCTTGGTGGAAAGGTCTGAGAAAGCCTCTTGTCGGCAAACAGACAGATAGAGGAAAAGGAATTGGTGCGTTGGCAGTTGGAGAAAATGTGCATCAGCAAGCAACAGCACCAGCAGACGTTTTCCAGCCCCATGTCGTGCAGCAGCAACAAATCGCACCTGGAGGCATGATCCACACTTCCGCTCAGCAGGACACAGCAGGTGCTTCCTCTAGTCACGCCCTTGCAGCTTCAAGTTACACCTCTGACAGTAAAACTCAGGGTAAAGATAAAGGAGTAGGTGAAGGTATGACCTCTATTTCTTCTCAAAAATTGATTGGATCATTGACTTCGGAGCTACCGATCATATAACTTTTTCTCAGGAAGATTTAATTAATTACATGAAACCGAGGAAAAATGGAATTCCGAATGCTAATGGTGACAAGTATCCAATAACTTGTGCGGGGGATGTGAAAATCTTCAAGGGGTTAACTTTGAATAATACTTTGTTGGTGCCTTCTCTGTCTACGAGACTTATCTCGGTTGGCCAAATTACCAAAGATCTCAACTGTGTAGTACTCATGTTTCCTGATTTTTGTGTCTTTCAAGATATTCTCACGAAGGAGATCATTGGTCGTGGTACTAGGCGGGAAGGATTGTATCATTTAGAAGAATTGAAGATTGGAAACGCTTGTTTGGCAAAGGGGGTATCTACAAAATCAGAGGAAATGGTTTGGTTGTAGCATAAACGATTGGGGCACCCGTCATTTAGGTATATGAAACAATTATCTCCCTCTTTATTTTTGGGCTTAGAGAATAAGAAGTTTGAGTGTGAAACTTGTGTTAGGGCAAAAAGTCATCGTGTAACCTATCCAATAAGTTTGAATAAGAATCTTGTTCCTTTTAATTTGGTCCATACCGATGTTTGGGGTCCATCCCCAGTTGTCTCTAAATCGGGGTGTAAATGGTTTATTTTATTCACCGATGATTGCACTCGAATGACATGGCTCTACTTGTTAAAAACTAAAGATGAGGTCCCTCAAGTTATTAAAGAGTTTCATAAAATGGTTGGTACCCAATTTGAGAAGGAGATAAAAGTGATTAGAAGTGATAATGGGACGAAGTTTGTAAATAAAACACTACAAGAGTTATTTAAAGAGAAGGGAATCTTGCATGAAACTTTGTGCGTCGGAACTCCTCAACAAAACGGTGTAGCGGGGAGAAAAAATCGACATGTATTGGAAACCGCTAGGTCCCTCTTACTAGAGAATAATGTACCACAAGTGTTTTGGGATAATGCCGTCTCAATAGCTGTGTACTTGATCGATCGAACTCCCTCAAAAGTAAATAATTTCAAGACCCCTTTACAAGTTTTATCCACTTATACTACCATCCCATCTATCCTTAATCTTTCTCCAAAAATTTTCGAATGTGTGGCATATGTTCATATACAAAAACACCTACGATCTAAGGTCGAGGCTCGGGCTGAAAAATGTATCTTCTTAGGGTTTGGGGCTCAGAAAAAGGGGTACAAGTGCTATAATCCGGCTACACGGAAATTTTTTGTCACAATGGATGTTACGTTTTTTGAAAACAAGCCGTTTTTTGGCAAGTCCCAAACTTCGATTCAGGGGGAGACAGAGATAGAGGAATCGCAGTTATCTGACTTGTCACATCAGAATCTGGTCAGAGAAGGGGCGTTACACCAGCATACATCTCCATCAGAAGAGCACGGGCCTCCTCTTTCAGATCTGCTCAATGGGGCGTTCACCTCTGGTACACCTTCAAACAGTGCGCCTTCATGTGAGCAAGGAGGGGCAACAAAATGCTGCACATCACAGGAAAGGGGGACGATTAGAGAATCTGCTCTGATAAATCTGAAATTTAAAGTTTATGCCAGGAAAAGAAAAACAACCGAGTTGGACCCCACTCGGTTAAACTACCACGATGCAGAGAAGTTGTCAGAAGTTCAGTTTTGGGTTGAAGGCGAGCACAGAGAAATGATACAATCCAGCCGATACCACAAGGCCCAGAATCTCGTGAGAATACTCCTGTGGTAAGTTCTCCTACTCTTGATCTCGTTTCTCGGACTAAATTACCTCCAAGAATTAATCGGGGTATACCACCAAAACGGTATGGGTATGAACCAGATGACGGAACTAGTAGGGAAAGTAAGTATCCAATTGCTAAGTATACCTCAACAAAGAACTTACCAGACCCTTTAAAGGAGTTTGCAAATGAAATTACGTCCAGTATAATACCCGAGAGAGTTGAGGATGCTATGAGAGATCCTAAATGGGTAAAGGCAATGGAAATTGAGATGAATGCACTTGAGGAAAATTGCACTTGGAAACTTGTAGATCTACCAAAGGGTAAGAAACTGGTTGGGTGTAAATGGGTGTTTACTATAAAATATAATGCTGAAGGAAAGGTTGAGAGGTATAAGGCCCGATTGGTTGCAAAAGGGTATACCCAGACATACGGGATCGATTACCAAGAAACTTTTTCACCTGTTGCAAAACTAAATACAATTCGAGTACTCTTATCTCTTGCAGCAAATTTAGACTGGCCTCTACACCAGTTTGATGTAAAGAATGCATTCCTCCATGGAGATCTAGAGGAAGAAATTTACATGGAACTCCCGCCTGGATATAGGTACTTGGGTTCAGCTACTAAAGTGTGCAAGCTCGAGAGATCCTTGTACGGTCTGAAGCAATCACCTAGAGCCTGGTTTGGACGATTCTGCAATGCGATGAAAAGTTACAACTGTACTCAAAGTGACTCATATCACACAATGTTTGTTAAAAGGAGGCAAAGTAAAATCACTGTGTTAATCATTTATGTAGATGATATGATTATTACAGGAGATGACAAGGAGGAAATTGAGTCACTTGAGAAGAAGTTGTGCAATGAGTTCGAAATGAAAAATTTGGGGGGGCTTGAAGTACTTCCTTGGTATCGAAGTAGCGAGAGGCAAAGGGGGAATTTTCCTATCACAAAGGAAATACGCTCTTGATCTTCTCGCAAAAGTTGGAATGCTAGAATGCAAACTAGTAGAGACACCGATAATTCAAAACCAGAAACTGGGACTGGACCCGGAGACGAATAAAGAGAGGTATCAAAAGTTAGTTGGGAAATTGATTTATCTTTCTCATACTAGACCTAACATAACTTATGCAGTTAGTATAGTGAGTCAGTTCATGCATGCTCCCACCGAAGAACACATGGAGGCTGTGATGCGTATTATTCGATATTTGAAGGGTGCTCCTGGCAGAGGGATAAAATTTCAAAAGAATGGACATCTAAAAATTGAAGGTTATACGGATGCTGATTGGGCTAGAAGTGTAACTGACGTAAGTCGACAGCTGGGTACTTTACAATTGTAGGAGGAAATCTTGTCACATGGAGGAGCAAGAAACAAAACGTGGTGGCTCTTTCAAGTGCGGAGGCAGAGTTTCGAGGAATGACAAAAGGGATCTGCGAATTGTTGTGGCCAAGAAAATTGCTACTAGAGCTCGGGTTTGAACAAGAAGGGAGATGAGTCTTTTCTGTGATAATAAAGCAGCGATCGATATCTCACATAACCCGGTGCAACATGACAGAACAAAACACATAGAAGTTGACAGGCATTTCATCAAAGAGAAACTAGATTCAAAGGTCATTATTCTTCCGTTTGTCAGGTCTAAAGAGCAACTTGCGGATGTGCTAACAAAGGCTGTATCAAGTAAGATCTTCAACGAATCTTTAGTCAAGTTGGGTATGGAGGACATTTACGTGCCCACTTGAGGGGGGAGTGTTGACGGAAACAAGTGCACACTATAGCATCACACATAATCCAGTCAACATCGGACTTGGAAAGAAGAAGCTGTTATGCAAGGAATTAATACAGATCCTTTGTTTCTAAGTTTAGATTATTTTGTTTCTATCTTTGTGTATGTCTAGAAGGAAAGTGTGGCTGGAGATATTTTCTCCTCCAGAGAATACGCCTATTGATGAAGGCTGCTCTCTGTTCTATAAAACCTAGTAATTGGGAATTGTACATGTAACAGAAAATATGTTTCAATGAAATAAACTTGGGAGGGACAGGGAGCTTCATGGGAGTATTGTGTTCTGTTATTTTATTTCATTAAAAGCAACAGGAATTTATTCTTAACACTTGGGGCTTGGGCAAGAACAAATATCCCATCCAGAGTGAAAACTGCAATTTGCACTTACTAAACAAAGTGATCATTACAGTAGTACCTTTTCTATTCTAATTGAAATATTTTTTCTGAAAAACGAAAATGCTATGTTTTAGGTATTCTGGAGTTGCATCCTGGAGCAATTAACAGCATCCCGAGCAAATCACACCTGGAGATTGGTATGCTACATGATTACGACTTAAAAGATTGTAAAATGCGTTCTAGGGATATTGGCTATGTTTCTGATCTACATATAATGCCTTTTAATTGCGAAATATCTCCACAAACTGAATGGCCATATAATAGACAGTCCACTCAATACTCTCCACTGTTCCATATTTTCCTTATAAACTGCAGATACTCGTGACATTGATGAAAAGAGGAGAAATGTCGTGATTGAGAAAATCCATCAATCTGCTCTAAGCATATCTGAAAACCGCGGTGTCAAGCTATCAGAATTTAAAATTGTCAATCAAGATCCACCAGCCCTTTCTGAAGATCTAATCACCATGGCAACGGAATCAGCCTGCCAAGAACTAAACTTGACCTACAAGAAGATGATCAGTAGAGCCTATCACGATTCACTTTTCATGGCCAGGTAATTGATGTGGAGAGAACTTTTAATATTGAAACTCTTCGAGTACCCTTTAAGTTCACATTTTATGAACACCATTGATTTCAAGATAATTGATCGAGAGCATATTTGGCTAAGCTTAAAAGGTATGCTTATAAATAAATAAGTTTTAAAATAAATACTTTTCTATTGATCAAATTGTTGGACAGAAAGGTAATATTAATCTTTTCACAACTTTCACTTATTTACTTGGTGGTTTTGTATTTGTTGACAATTCAATGTTGATGGTTGCAGAATATCTCCAATGGGCATGATTTTCATTCCATGTTATAAAGGTATGATCTTTTTACTTTTCATTTTTCCATCTTTATAAATTTAGTTTCGTAAAACGTTTAAACACCCTATGCACACTTTTCTCCTCGTGCTAGTTCTTGAGGTGCTAATTTCAGTGCTTTTAAATGCTTATAAGCAGTGGATTCTATGGAATGTGTGGATTATAAGTGGGTAGTAAGTTGTGGGTTAGTATGGACAAAAAGTATGTTTGACCACTTTAAATTATAATTTAAGCTTTGCCAAACGTGCAAATTAAGATGGCATTCATTTGACACTGATGTCTGCTGAGAAGACTAGCAATGTAATGTAAATACATAGCTATGCAAAGTTGATATTCTGGCAGAAATAGTCCTTAACATTTTTAGTGGTATCTTTTCTTTCTGCAGGATATAGCCATAAGCCCGAAGAGTTTGCTGCCATCGAGGATATCGTGAATGGGGTACGAGTATTGGCTCTAACACTTGCCAAATTGTCACTCGCGTGATGTGTTCAGCCATGTTCTTGAAGAAGTGTAGGCGTATCTCAAAATAGTTTCTAATTTGGTTTCTTGAGTACCAAATGTCTTCTGTAAAAATCTTGGAGAATCATAAAAAACATTCTAGTAACATGTTTGTGTTTCCAGTAACTATCAGTTTATCTGTATTTAATTGCTCAGAATGTAGTTATGGACACCTGCTTTCATTCATGATCGTTGTGTAGTCGAGTCAAAAAACAGTTTGCCCTCCAGTCATCCCAATATCATGTACACACTCTCGAGTGTGCGTGCATACACACAATCATCAAACCATCTGTGAACGTAGGCCTGGTTACATGTAGAGCACCGGTGTAGGGGCGGACGTAGACCTTAAAAGTTAGGAGGCACAATCGAACTTGCAAAGAAGTTGGGAGAAATTTTACAATAAAAATTATACGTCCAAAAAAATTATACCCCATGTAATTTTACATCCGAAAATTTACATGGATATAATTTTTTCTGATGTAAAATTTCGAAAATTTTTGACGTCATATTCCATATAAAATTTTCTAATAAAATGATGAAAATTACATTAAGAAATTTGTATCGCAAAAATAATAAATGTTAATAAAATAATTGAATTTTTTAAAAAAATTTCAAGTTAGACGTCTGTTTTTAAGACTCGCGTTTAATATATTTTTAACTATTTTCTATATCTGTTTGAACTATTCGATATGCTCATAATGTAGTTCTCGAAATAAGTTTTCAGATAACATAAACAAATTGTAGATTCGATTAGCGTACGATCGTCAGAGAATTTTTAAAATTAATATGTTATCGAAATTCAAATTTATTGTGATTTTATCCCTGTTTGGTGAAAATTAAAATCAATTTTTTAGTAAATTTTGATAAAAGTTAAACAGTTATGGATTCCATGAAATATGTTATTAAAATTAATTGTTAACTTTGATTTAGTAGATTTCAATCGATACCAAACATGATTTTATATTAAAAAAAAATCTCAAAAGTTGGTGTGGGAGGCAGGGTACATTGTACATGCAACAATTTTCTTGACTGTCGATCTGTTTCTATTTTAAGTATCATAGATAAAGAAAATGTTGCAATGATTTGATGCAGGGTTGAGACTTATTGTCCTGAACTTACGGTCCTTTGATGTATTTTTGATATCTCGACATATCACATCTTAGCAATTGAAAAGACGTCAAGATTTCTGTGCCACTTTGGGGAAAAAAAATATGTTGGCGTCCTGTTTATAGAGAAAAAATATGATGTGTCGTGATATTAAAAATATATTGGAGAGAGTAGGGCTCAGATGTAGAGAAGTGTAGATGAATAGCAAATGAATTTTAAAAGAATAAAATTGAATGCTAAACTGAACAATTCCTCATATATGGTATATTCAGGGAGTTTCCTTAACACCCAAACGCCCAAGTTTCAAATGGATGATATTCGTCACTCCGTTCAATTTATTGCTATATCTATTAAATATAGTATATGATTTAAGACATCGACGATCATAGCAACATGATCTAAAGTTATTTTTCCTCTTCCCTTCTTCCCTAATTTTGAGGGGAATAATGATATTTGTAGTCGGCGACTACTGTAATCGTCCTACGCGTTATCATATGAGGCGGCTTGTTATTAGGGATATTAATTTCCTGTAATTTTATTGTCTCAAATAACAAGTTAATACTTCAATAATAAACTGACACATAGAATGATTACTACAATTGCTGACTGTGAAAAATAATACTCTTTTGACGATGATGAGCACTCTTTAATACGCACGTTCGACCATTAAATACAAAAATATGTTAACATTAACATGTTAATACACGTACCTAGTGATACATTTATTGACACCGTCAACTGTCATCAAATCACTATCACTAACAATTAGCTTTACAATGAATATCTTTGACTATGCATCGTCCCTCAACGTCGTAGTAACTAACATCAACATATACAAAAAGAATTTTGAGTATAGATTGGACATAAAAATATATCACTTCTTTTTAAAACTTACATGTAATAATATGGTCGTCGATAGTTTTATTGTTTGGAGCTCTTAGTCGAGTGTCGCAAATGTGGCCGGTCTAATTTTTCTCATCAAGAAATTATAGAGACTCTCCTTGCAATTACAATAACTATTTTTATTTTGAGTTTTCTTTTTATTATTTTTATTTGTAAAGTCGTTATTTAATATCAATCTCCATCATTTCTCTAGAAAATAAAATAGCAATGAAACGAAAATAAATAATCCTATTACCGACCCTTAACTCCATCTTAGTTGGTAGTAATATCACTACTATATTTTTCAAAAAATGAAATGTGACAAAAGTATCATTGTCATCTAAATTGGTGTTGAGCAAATTATTAGATGCTATTGGATTTAAAAAAAAAAAAAAAATAGGGTTATGTCAATTTAAGTAAATCGCGCATTTTTCTCTAGGGTATGGGCTATTTACCAAGCCTTAAATATTCACTTTCAGAAGTGTGGTTTTAAGTCCCTAATGTATATAAATTTGTGAATCTGAATTTCCACAGGACATAATCAGACAATTTTGATGTTAGAAATCATATATAACTTGCGTGATTTAAAATTGGAGAGTAAAATCGTTGAACAACTTGACGTCCATCTTCAAGTTGCGTGATATTTTAACTTCCACATTAACAATTTTCATCATGTAACGATTCTAATTCATATATTAAAATAAATTGAAGACTTGAAACGTCTCTTCAGTTAAAGATCCAGAATCACACTATTTGAAAATACAGAAGTTCCGCCCAGGGGTGACAATGGATCAGCTCAATTCTTAGCTATACCAGCTCGACTCGTGTCCACAAACTAGATTCAACTCAACCTTTTGGTTCATGGACCTCATAGACCAAGTCAAGCCACCCACGAGCTGGCTTATTCTTTAAAGATAATAAAATAAGCATAAAAAGAGCCGAGTTGTAAAAAACTTTCGAGTTCTGCTCCCCCCATAGCTTTTCTAAATACGAGCTTGAGCTATCCATCGACCGATTCGATGAATTACTCGATCCATTTACCACTTCTAATTTTGTCCTAATTTTTCGGTTACTAGCTCGACCTGTTTACCACCCAATTTTATCATAATTTTCCCCCAAAAGAAAAGAGAAAATTACCTAGAAACCTACTTTTAAAGTTTCATTTGCAAGAAACAGGTGGATTAATTTTTTTTTTTCACAAATCAGGTGGTAATTAAGTTTTAATAATTATAATTAATAAAAATTTAATTACAATATATAATTTCTCCCAACCCACCACTCTCTCTCCGGAACCATCCCAACCCGTCGCGCCTCTCTCTCTCTACATTTCTACTGCCCGTTGCCGTCTTGAGAATCACCAGCGAATCGCCAATCACCGTTCCATTGCACAGCTCTGCCGCTTCGTTCGCTGTCGTCTTCCAGCCCCATCACGCCAACTGTCGACATTGGTACTGTTCAGAGATGGCGACGCTGTGAATGGTGGCGGTGGTTAGTGCTACAGGTGGTAGTGGGTCTGCAGCAAAGTCGATCCAGTCATCGATGCGCTCCACTACCCACCCGGCAACCGCGAGAGTCATCTGCAGCCACGAAGTGAATGTTGTCGCCGGTGCGATCTAAGCGTTGATGTTCTTTTTAACGTCGTTGCAGCAGCTGCGCGTCATCATCGCTCTAGGTGGTTTGCTGGTGGTTGGTGGTGTTGTTTGCGATGGTTTTTAGGCAGTGTCGTTTGCAATGGTTTTTGGGCGGTGGTGGTAGTGGTAGTGGTGGAAAATGAGGTATATTGTGGGTGGTTTGCTGGTGGTTGGTTTTCTGATCAGATCTACTACTTAGCCGAAGTTTAGGGGGGTGGTGGTGTAGGTGTAGATGGTGATGGCAATGGTGATGGTGGTGTTTTGTGCAGATGGTTGTGGTGTGGCGAACCTTTTCTGATCTATGACCAGATCCCGATTTGACTAAATGAAGTTTTTGTTCAGCTAGTTAGTACTGGATATAGGAAACTACAATTTTAACAACTTTCGACTTCAATTTGATGTAGTTTTTTGACCCAATTCGATATGCAGATTGTTTTTTTTTTTTTTTTGCCCATATTTCGTTTGTATAAACAAGCTCATCCATTTCTTGGAAACAACATCCTGTGACCGTTTGTGACCGATTGTAATTGGTTAATTGTGACCGTTTATGACCAATTATAACCGATTGTGATTTGAAATTCTGGAAATTTTTTAGAAGTTGGGAATGAGTGGGTAGGTTGATCGGAGCATACGTTGGAGTGGTCATTTGAGCAGTTTGCCAAAGGGATCGTGAATAGCCGTCGGAGAGAGCGTCGGGGTGATCTTCGGAATAGTCGTCGGAGTGGCCGTAGGAACTGTCACCGAAGCGGCAGCCGGAGAGATCGCCGGAGTGACCGCCGGAGTAGATGGTCGCCTCCGATGGAGAGAAGGGGTAGGAGAGAATAGAGAGTAGAAAGAGAATGATTTGGATTTGAAATTTAATAAATTTGGGTAATTGTATTATATTATAATTAAAAATATTTAATTAATTGATTTAACACCTGATTTTTGAAATTTGTTATTTTTGAAATATAATCCTTATATATAGGATTTATGTAGGGCAAATTAGGCCCAGTACCCTAAAATATTAACTAAATTGATTAATACCCTAATAACTAATTAAATAATTTAAAACCGTAATTAATACGTTATAAAACCTCCAAACCCCCTCCCCAAAACCAGCCAATATATCTTTCACCATATTGTCACTGCCAGAATTAGGAGACATTTGAACACTACCATGCCTTCCAACACCACCAAATAAGTGCTCTTCGACCTCTTTCCTTTCTCAAATTCTACTCAAATGGTACCATCGAGAGGTTCGTGGACACACCTAATGTCCTACGATCGTCGAAAGACTCAACTACTGGCATTTGATGGGATTTCAACATACATTCCGGGCCTGCCCCTCTTTAATTCATACGGTTTAGTCTTAGTTTCATTTTCCCCCAAAATTTTTGATAATTTTAGATCTAAAGTTTAATTATTATTTTTTTCATTTGCAATCAGAATTCTTGTTCAGTTTGCATATATGAGTTGTAGACTAATAGCAATATCTATGGTAATAGCAATAAGGACCCAAGTGAAGTGCATAGAGGAGTAAACAGGAATCATGATGAGACCGTTGGATTAACGCTTATGGAGATTGCCTTGTGGTGGGTTTGCTTTGGGCTGACTTTCGGGAGGGAGGAGGGATGTGGAAAAGGAGTTGGCAGTGGGTCTATATATCATATTCTTGTTGGCTTCAGTAAATAGGAACACAGAGCAATTATTCTTTTTGTGTTTACTTTACCAACAATTTATGCATACCAAATGTTCGATAAAATGCCGCAATATGAATATGTGCTGTGAAAAGTTTGAAATGGCTTTAACCAAGCTTGCTGTGAATGTTTTGTTTTCGAGTGGTGTTTTGTCACTTTTTCGAATATTTGCAGTTTATTTTTGAATTCATGTCACTTTTTTTGTGTTTGTCACTTTTTCTATCACCTTTTTTTTTTATTGTTTGTTACTTCTTTTTAACCAAAAGAACAAAATTAGACCTTAAAGGGCCTAGTTGCTGTTGAGAATCTGTTTTCATCGTCAAAGTTTATCTTTTCGAAAGCAATGGACTGAGGTAGATTGAGGTTAATGTATTTTATCATGTTATTGAATTTTATTTTTTAACGTTATATGTGGAATGGTGCTAAGGCACAGCACTACGGAAAAAAATTAATTTCAATAATCATCTCCTGGTTCTACATTTTAATAAAGTTCGTTGAAAATTCAACTACATTCGACGTTATTAATGCTATAGTTCAAGTTTTCTAAGTTTAAGGATCGGGATGCACCTATGATTACTATCGAGTTTCAAACTACCCTTTCAAGTTGAGTTACTTGTGAAGCACAATGCTTTTTGTCAAATTATAATGTGGACTCGTGTCACTTTTTTATTCTTGTCACGTTTTTAAGTTTATGTCACTTTTTTTTAAATTGGCATGAGAGGGTTCTAAATAAAAAAAGGTCTTTAATTGTGTCACTTTTATTATTTGTTACTTTTTAAAAATTTCTCACTTTTTTTTATAACAAACATATGTTTTGATTGGTGTTTTGTTACCTTTTTAAGTATTTGTCACTTTTTTGAGTTTGTATCACTTTTTGAATGTGTGTCACTTTTTTTGAATTTTGTCACTTTTTTTGAGTTTGTGTCACTTTTTTTTAAAAAAGTGACAATTTTTATAAAAAAAGTGACATTGTGTCACTTTTTTATTTTACACAATATTTTTTACTTCCTAAAAACCTTTCACATGATTTTTCAAAACACCCCTAATTTTAAGGGTATTTTTGTAAGTACCCCATTTATGTATTGTTACCAAAAGAAAATGCACACACCACTATGTGGGCTTTTAGAACATCTGGATTGGGCCTATTGTTTTCACTTACCCTGACCCGTACTACACCTACTATACATAATCCTCTTCAGAAACCCTAGCCGTGTCACTACGAATTCCCAATCTCCAGATCCTCCCCCTTTCCTTGAACTCCATCTCCTCAAACAGCCATGGTAAATCTCCTCTTTTCTTCTTTACTCGCAGACTAACTGATGTATTGTATTTGATTTTCTGATTGTATATGTGTATGCATTTGTACAGGCGGATGTTGATCCAGAGACCGCGGCGGGACAGCCTAAGAAGAGAACGTTCAAGAAGTTTAGCTTCAGGGGTGTTGATCTTGATGCCCTCCTTGACATGTCCACTGATGAGCTCGTCAAGCTCTTCCATGCTCGTGCTCGCAGAAGGTAAATTTTCGTATTGAAGTATGGAATTTTGAATCATAAGGTTTTGTTTTCCTAGGTTGAAATGTGGTTGTGTTAAAGGGGTCGGGTTGGGATGGTTGTGTTGTTCTGTCTGGTGCCTTGAGTACGCTGTGTATGAGGTAGAATTTTCTGTTCAAGACCCATTTATCTGCTTGCACATTCCGTTGTCCACTGGACTTGATCCATTAGCTGGAGGTGTGTGTTCTATTAGCTCTCTCTTTATTGATTAGATGGCTTATAGATTGGAAGAATTTCTGGTGCATAAACTGCTTTTTAACATATTATTATCTGAATGGCATTGCGGTGATATGCAATTTATTATTGTGTTTAGTAGATGCTTGTCAAATAATCTGATCCTTTATAACCTGATATTCACTGTGCTCGATTCAAATTTTTGACTTTGTGATGTTGGGTTTCTATACTCCACTCATTGGAATGTCTTCTAAAGTTAATTAATTTCATTATGTGTAATGAATAGAATCAATTCATATTTTTTATTTAAGTACCTTGTTATGTGCATCTGCAAGATGATTCCTTTTATGAAGTTAATCTAGCAGCAATTAGCAACTCTTGAAGCACACGTATCAGAAAAGTGTGTGATTTAGCCTTTAAATTGGGCTTTCTGCCCTTCATCAGTGTGTCTCTACCTCTAGGGTCTATTTTGTCGATTTCATTTCATTTATTGTACCATGAGGTTTGAAATAGAGAAATATCAAATTAAACGACCACTAGCTTGTCCCTGCAACGTTATAAATTTCCTTCTCTACCTCTAGGGTCTATTTTGTCGATTTCATTTCATTTATTGTACCATGAGGTTTGAAATAGAGAAATATCAAATTAAACAACCACTAGCTTGTCCCTGCAACTTTATAAATTTCCTTCTAGTTTATGTTTGTATTTTTTGCTCATTTTTCTCTGGAGAAATATGTTTGATTTCCGTGATTAAATGGACAGGTTCCAGCGGGGTTTGAAGAGGAAGCCCATGGCTTTGATCAAGAAGCTGCGTAAGGCGGTAAGTGATTAAGATGTGAAAGTATTTGAAGTATACTGTGGCTATCAATGGAATTAGCATATTAAATCACATATATTATAGCCACCTTTGGACAGTGACTTTTTCAGATTTCCTTAATTCTCTCCTTTTTTCGATGGTCTTTGTTACTTGAATTCATTGTAATAATAATCTGTTTGTCTATGTCTCATCTGCTTTACTTATTGTTTTCGTATGTGTGATACTTCAGAAACGTGAGGCCCCACCTGGCGAGAAGCCTGAAATTGTCAAAACCCACCTTCGAAACATGATCATCGTCCCTGAGATGATTGGAAGTGTCATTGGAGTGTACAATGGCAAGACCTTCAATACAGTTGAAATTAAGCCTGAAATGATAAGTCACTATCTTGCTGAGTTCTCAATCTCATACAAGCCAGTCAAGCACGGTAGACCCGGTATTGGTGCCACCCACTCGTCAAGGTTCATTCCTCTTAAATGAGAAATCTGCCATCAATTTAGAAATACAAGAGAGATTTTGTTCAGCAGGATCACCTATGTTATGTTACTTCGTACTGTTGTTCTTAATTAGTTCTTTTTTTTTATCTGTCGGCATTTTCTATCAGACAGGAATGTTTAAACTGCTGTTATTTTGAATGTTTGATCATAAGTTGCTTATTTTGTTTTGATAGAGATCCATGTTTTCAATTGCATTTTCTTACCAACGTTTTTTTATATTTGTGTTGCTTGCTATAGGGTGCATGTATCTTTTACAATAAATTTTAACTACATATTTCATGGGAATCACAAGTCACAACTTTTTAACTACATGTTTTATGATGTTTTATCAAAATTTGCTAGAACTCTATTTTTAATTTCCACCGAAACAAAGGCTTAGTATGAAGTAAAGGATAGATAGTATATAATGAAATGAATTTTAACTTCTTTTACCATCTGTGAAATTGTAGTGTTAATTAATCCTTGATGTCAAACAAGCATGTGAGTAAACAATAGGACTAGACAAAAAATTTTCGAATCGGACTCGTACCGAGCAATTCTTATTAAGCTAAATACTCAAACGGATATTTGAATCAAGAATTGACGGGTTTAGTTTAGTTCTTGATTCTAGACGAAGAATCAAATAATTGAGTAAGAACCAAATATTCATGAATTTTTTTCATCTTAAATAAGTTAAAATTATTATTATTTTTTAAATAAATTTGCTAACTAATTAATTTAACTCAAATTCAAAATATGATTTTCTTATTTCGAAATTTCAATCGAAGTCCAACTTAATCAAATTGATTGAAGTTTTACCCAAATCTATTATTCTACTGTAGCGTCGTTTTTACTATTCTAGAGAAATCGAATTAGAAGTTCGATTGCGCCTCTCTTCCTTATTGTGGGCTTGCTATCTTCCTCTTTGTGATTTTAATAATCAAATCTATAAAGAACTCAACAAAGAGACGCAAACGTTATCATGAGATTAAACTACATTATTTTACAAAAGTTAAGATTGAAAATGTCATTAGTTGAATTAATGTAACGTCATTGTAAATATTAAGAAATTAATTATTGTACAGAACCAAACACGAACAGTTCCACTTACTAAATATCCGAAAATTTGGATTGGGAATCAAACCGAATCAGACCGTGTCCAAACCTAGTAAACCAGCAAACATGATAAAATCGAAAATGATAAATAATAAATTTCATTTTTGTGAATCCTTGCTTGCTAGGTAGTAATCCTCGTTCTAATTCTTCCAAAGTATTTCGATGGTGCTATCGTACCTTTACACCTCTCCAAGTTCTGTTTCCGATACATCTTCAAAACAATATGGAAAATTTGTTTCCACTGAAGTATATCAACTGCGATATGACTTTCATCGACCCCCTCATCCCCACTATCATAAGTTTCAAGGTAAGCATCATGTTCGTCCGCCTGATAAAATAAATTAAGAAAGAGTGTAAAAGGAATAAGAAAACAAGAATACAATGAAGTGTTAAGCAGAAAATACAGATCACATTGCATTATTTTACTTCAGCAAAAGCTTATATTACTTTGCCAATAAGAATTTCAAGAGAAAAATGAGTTGCCATCTTCTTGAATGAAAGATAAAATCATTTACTACAAACCTCGATTGCTTCTTCAGCCCCCGTTTGAACCAAATTATTGTAAAATGAGAATGAAAAATATAGCTATTATTGGGACCCACACAAGATATAGAAAATTTGAATTTAAGGGCTTGTTTGGTAACACTAAAAATTCAATTAAAATTGAAAATATAACCGCTATTGAGTCCCACCTGTCTAATAAAAGTCAACAATAACGATTAGTTTTTCAATTTTAATCCGATTTTAATTCACAATGCTCATCAGGTCGATCACATGTTGACCCCATAATGTACTAAAAAACAAAAAAAAAAAAAAAAAATTATCCGTGGATTTCTCATGTGTGAATACTAATTTTTAAACACAAAGTACTAAAATAAAATTTTCAGATTTTTCTCATTGTGAGATTTTGGAAGACTTTCATAAAAATAAATTAATATGTATTTTTTGTCCTTTCAATATTTATCTTTCTTTTTTTTTTCTTCAATAAATATTAGAGTCATGATTAAAAATTATTTTTTCTACTAATTATATTTGTTTCTATTTTTCTTTCTCTCTCTCTCTTTTATTTTTTATTTCTATTTTCCATGAAAAACCCCAAATTATAACTAAAGATTCTTAGTCCCTGTTTAATAGAGATTAAAATCGTATTTTGATAAAAATTAATGAAATGTTTGGTTGAAACTTGAAAAGCTATGGATCCTATGAAATATATAATTAAATTTAATTGTTAGCTTTGATTTAGATTGAAATTCTAATTTTAATTTCTACCAAACAAGGGTTTATTTTTATTTCTTTTTCATCATTTTTTATGAAAATAACTATTTGTAATTAAAAATTATTAGATTTTATATTAAAAAAATACTAAATTTATAATTAATTTAAATATATCGATTTATTGTTTACTCTTTAAATGTAATTCATATTGATAAAAAAATTATTATATATATTATTTATTTAATTAAGCCGATTTAAACTTTTATTCTTTTAAAATGTTTTTTGTATGGAGAGATGAAAGGAAATTATGAGAATTACGCGGAGAATTTTCCACTGATGTTTTAGATCCAATTGAATTCTATTTTTGAGCTCCATTTTTTTGGTTAGAATATATTTTTAAATAATAGATTGATAGAGAATGTGTGATTAAAAAGTAATAAAAATTTTTAGATTTATGTATAATATTATTTTATTGAAAAATGTATAGTTGAAAAGAAGATAGAGAAAAATATAATTTGAAAAAAATTGGAATGAAACAAGTGCTAAATTAAAGTTCAAAATCTTTTGAATTTTACAAAAAATCTATAAAAGTTCTAAAACGAAAGTCTATCGAAGTATATGAAAAAATTCATTAATTCCATACGTATCTATAAAAAGTCAATGAAACTCACATAAGTCACCACCTAAAAAAAGTCCATAAAAATCATCAAAAGTCCCAATTGAACCCTTGTTTGATTCTCATTTTTTTTTTAAATACATTTTTCTCTCTATTCTTTTCAATCACACATTTTCAATAAAATAATATTACACAATTATATGTGGCATATATCCAACATTTAATTCAAATATCACATTTTCACATCAACTACCGGATGATTGTCACATCATATTATGTACCCCCTTATGTACAACAAGCATTATCCAAATCAACCGAGATTCTACGGTTCAGTGAAACATAGGGAAATATTTTTTGGTACACCAAAGGCGATTGGGATTTTGATTTGTTGTGTTATAACTTGAAAATTGAAATGCATTTATGCCCTTGTTTGACATCCATTTTTTTTTTTTCTGTCGTTCTCTTTTTCATTTTGTTCTCTTTTTTCATTTCAACCACACATTCTATCAATACAATAATATACACATGAACTCAAAAATTCTCCTTTTTTTTTAACAACACATTCTTCCATCAATCACTATTCCAAATCAAATTCTTCCATAAAATGAGCGTCAAACAAGTGCTATATCTTCTTGAGATGCGTGCCATTTGATAAAATACTTGTCAATTCTGCTGTGTGTACAGAAGACACACCCATAGAAATTCAACAGATTAGACACAGGATGTAAGACCCCTTTTTTTCAATATTTTAAACTCTGTTTAAATTCTATTGGAATTCTTTTGTACAAATGCATTTTCTCAATATTTGTGCCTGTCAAAGTAGGTACTTTTTTTTAATATAACGCCTGAATTTTTCATTTACGAGACTATATTGACTGCTTTTATCCACGTATAACATTCTCCCATATTTTCTAACTACTTTCTCTACGCTTCTCTTCCATCTCGCTCGTTGATGCGCACTTCCACTATGAATTTTCACCTCGTCCTCTTTTACCGATTTTCTCTCTCAAGTCCAACTCTTAGGGCCTGGCTGGTGAAGATTTTTGGCATGATTTTAAACATTTTTTTGACCGTTTTTTAAGCACTCAGCCGCAATTATTGACTCTCTCTCTCTCTCTCTCTCTCTCTCTCATGTGGGGCCTACTAACGATCATCATTTCAATTCTAATTCATGAAGAATCAAGACCAGACAGGCACTTATTGTCTATGTTCCTCATAATTTATATGCATTATTTCAAATATCAAGAATATTGTATTCCATTTTTATTTCATTTTCACACTGAACTTATTCTTCATCATATAGAAATATTCCAAAGTACGATCCAAAAGAAAAGAAAAGAATCGGAATACGAATCTCCTTTTTCAAATAAATTTCTTCTTCTGTTTAAAAAGTAATGCTATTTATTCCATCTATGTGACAATATGTTCTTAATTTTCAATGCATTAAAATATATCATGACTCCGTTAGACAATGAGATCACCTGAACTAGTGTCGGTTATCGCTAACGACGAATAACATTATTCTATTCCATTCTTTACAATTCCGATACGATTTAGCATCGGATTTTTAGTAAATTTGATAAAAATTGAGAATATGCATGATTAAAAAGTTGGTAAAAATTGTGAAATGTGTGATTAAAATTAATTATTGATTTAAATTTAAATTTTTATCAGCTTTTTTAGTTAAATCGAACGAGACTCTAGTGAGTTGTCAAACTATGAGTGGAGGGCAGCTATTTGGAACAACATTTCTCGACTCGAAAAAATAAGCCCCTATTTGAGCTCCATTATAATTAATTTTCAGGAAAATGTATTTTATAATAGTGATTTTTCGAATAATGTATATTTAGAAAAAGAAAAAATTTGGATACATATAACATTATTTTATTCAATAATGTATAATTGAAAAAAAAAGAAAAATGTATTTTCAAATTAATAGAACCCAAACAAGGGCTAAGCTACCGGACATAGAATTAACTTTAGTTTTTTTTCATAAGATTATGCTAACAAGCTTTTAAACACCATCTTAAATTCCTTTTTATATCCAATTTATTAGAAACCCAAAAACAGACATCTTTTTCCAAAACATTTATCTTTCAAATATTTACAAATTGACCCCCAAAATTTCACAAATCTTTCACCAGACCACACCGTTCTCACCGAAAATCCTCACTCTCCCACTAACTTCCAGTTACTATTTACATCTTCGCGCGCACATACACACAGAGGATAGGTCAGACCTCTATCTTGCTTTTTGTTTTTTACCTTGCCCCTGTTTGAACCACAAAGAAAAAATGTATTTTTGAAAAATAATTTTTGGAAAATGTGTAGTTAAAAATGAAGAAATTTTTTTTGATTTAAGCGTAATTTTATTTTATAGGAAAATGTGTTGTTGAAAATGAATTTTGAAAAAATAATTTTTTGATAAAATGAAGCGTAAACAAGGTCTATATGTTTGATTTGGCTCTTACGTGCGTCATCTTGATTGTGGGTCTAATCCCTTATTTTTATCTGAATGTTTTAAGATTTTTATTTTTTTGTTTTCAATTTATATTGAATTCTCGATCGATGCAATTGATGAGTCTGTATGCAGTTAAGTCTGTGAGTCTGGGGTTTACGAACTCATGGAGTTTTTAATGAAATTTTACTTGAATTTTTTCTAATCGAGCTACGTTCTTTAGCTGTGTAATCCTCAAAAGTGCATGATTTATAATTGGACATGGCCAGCGGGACTATAGGCGGCGTAGGCAATCACCTAGGACCTTGTTTTGGTGAAGATTTCAAATTATGTGAGGTTAATTGATTGGTTGAAGAAAAAAGAAAATTATAATTACGGAATTGTTTAGATTAAAATCATCACATGCACACCTTTGCACAAGAAGCCCAAAAAAAAACAAAAATTGAAAATACAAATCTACGAAAAATCATATAAATGTCATAAAACTTATCACAATCATTTATATATCACGTAAATATATCACCATCTTTACTTTCTCTATATATAATTAATTTGACCATATATCTTCTCAATTTTCATTTTTCTATTTCGTAATAAGAAACAAAAGATCACTTTTCTATATCTGAAACTTACTGTCATTTGCACAAGAAGCCAAAAAAAATTTGAAAATACAAATCTACGAAAAATCATATAAATGTCATAAAACTTATCACAATCATTTATGTTTCACGTAAATATATCACGGTCATTACTTTCTCTATATATAATTAATTTGACAATTTATCTTCCCAATTTTCATTTTTCTATTTCGTAACAAGAAACAAAAGATCACTTTTCTATATCTAAAATTTACGGTCATTACTTTTTCTAATACTCTTATGGTGGGTCTTACACTTATTCAAGGAGCTGCTGCTAAAGGAATTTGTATTCATTTATCTCTCCGGACTAAATTCTTGCATTTCGTTTTTTTTTGTCCATTTTTTTTCACTTTTCCATTGTCATTGTATTGATTAATGTTTTAATTAAACTAATGTTTCTCTATGTGCTATGTAATCTGGTTGGGATTTTTTTGATCCACTTACCATTTTTCCCTTTCTTATGTGTGTACTAGAGTTTAAATATTGTATTTTGTCTATTAATTTTAACTACACATTTTATAGGATTCACAACTTTTCAACCACACATCATACCAATTTTTATTGAAATTTGCTAAAAAATTGATTTTAATCTTTACCGGGCTCCATTTTAATGGAAATTTGGGTGAAAATGATTTTTCGATAGTTATTTTTTGGAGAACGAGTGGTTAAAAAATAGGAATAAATTTACATGTAATATTATTTTATGAAAAATATGTGGTTGAAAATGAGTTCTTGAATATTCATAGAATCCCCATATTTGAAGTTGGTATCAGACCCTAAAATATCAGCATCAGCCCTATAATTTGTTCTCATCTATTTCATTTATTTTCTTTGCTGCCCTCATTTTTCTTACCCATGTATCCTCATTATTATTGGTCTCGTAAAAGATATTGGACTCTGTTTGGAAAAAAAAAAAACCAAAGAAATGAAGTTTTCAGAATTATTTTAGCTTCTTCTCGATGTCTTATGTAGTGTTTTTATCAATTCATCACATGCATATTTTTCCGACATTATTTTGAGCACTGAAATCATCAAATGAAAGAAAATGAAATGTCTTAGGGTGCCAAAAATTTTGTTTGGTATGGACATAATGTATATGTTTATCTCAAGAATATAATGTAGTTTTAAAATCCTTAGTTTTAGTGTTATAGAATCCTTTTGATATATCTTTTTTATTCTAGAATTTCAACAATTTTCCCTTTATGTTTCTAAAATCTTTCATAAATCTCTATAAAGCTCTTGTTTGGTATTGATTTAAATCAGATTTAAATTTAAATCAAAGTCAAATAATCAATATTAACAACATATTTTATGAGTTTCACAACTTTTTAATCACACATTTCAAAATTTTTATCGAAATCTACTGAATATCTAATTTCAATCCCCACCAAACACGGACAAAGATTTATTTATACAATGGTTACAACATTCAAATTACAACGAAACGTTATTGTAATAGAAAACTAGATCACAATTATCTAATAATCGAAGAACAATCAGGCCGTGATAAAAAAGGTGAAGTCCCAAAATAATCAAAGAACAAATCAGCTACAACAAAAAAATTGAGGTCATCATACAAAGTCAGATCACAATCATGTAATAATCGAATAACAATTTGAAGAAAAATTGAATAACATAATGAAATCAGAATTAACAAAAAAAATTCGAATACAACTTACCTATAAACTCAAATTTTCATAAACATTGTATTAAACAGAAAAATAAAAATAAAAACGAATTGATTTACTTTATTAGAAATATATTTTCCACCAAAATCGGTGCTTTTAGGTTTGTATGAAAGAGTTTCTTTATAAGATTTAGTTCTTTTTCTTTTATCAACCTCATGTACATTCTTCGAATGAGATCCTCGGCTTACCCTCCTTGTTAGCATCATTAATTGGGTTTGTAAGGATTTAGGGTTTAATAGAAGCTTGAACTATAAAATAATTTATGAAATTATGAGATGAGCAATACAGATTCAATACTTCCACCATCGATGAAGGCTTCGAATATCTACCATCTCTCAGCGAACGTGATAGATTCGCTTGGACAAGAGTATCGAGCTTATCTCTCTAGGGATTTGGTAGAAGAAGAAGGAAATTTGAAATTTTGAACAATTTCCCTCTTCCACTATTGATGATAATATCCGTAAGTAATGCTTAATTAGTTGTTAGTTAATAATTTTATATCTAATATTTTAAGTTAAAAAATTAACGATTTTGCTACGTGTATATAATGAATTACATAATAGTTTACATATACAAAATGTAGTGAGATATAATTGGGTCAGAATTTCTTCAACTGAATAAAAAAACTTTCCTACTCTCTTTTTGACACATCACCTGTATATAAATGATTATGTATCTTCTTATGTACAAATAGCATTATTCAAAAATTTAATATAATCTGATTTTTGAAATAATAAACTTGATGAAATATAAAGTCAAAAATCAGGATGTGTATAATTTCCTCAACTTAAAATTCTGATTTTTAAATGATAAGCTTGGAAAAATATTGAGGAAATTACAAAAAACCAGTGGTTTAAACTATTTAAATCAAAATTCAGGTTCAAGGTTTATCTAATAAAAAATCAAGTATGAATTAAATATTTAAATAATAATATAATACTAATATTTCAAACCCTAATTCATTTTCAATTCAATGTTTCTCTCACCCTGTCCTCTCTCTACATAATCAGGCAGTCGACGCAGCCCATCTCTCCACAAAGTCGCCGGCAGCGTTCATCACATCTCCGACAGTTCGTCGACGTTCAGATGTGCAACACGTTAATCCCTAATTAATTCTCTTCGCCTTCTCTCTCTTTCAACATTTCTACAGCTCACCGCCCTCTCTCTCTCTCTCTCTCTCTCTCTCAACATTCCTAGCCAAGTCGCCTTCCTCTGTCAGAGCTACCGTCACAAGAAGCGGCTACAGCGGCGCTCCTCTCGCCGCCGCTCTCTTTCTCTCTTCATCCCTTATCTCGTCTTCTCTCATGAAAGCGTCGTCGTCGCATCTGAACTGAGTCACGACACTCAGTTCGCGCGAGCAGCAAATCGCCGTCGCCGTCTCATGGATGTGGTGTTTGTGGATCTACTGTGACTAGTAATTTAAATAGTATTGTGGTGTTTGTGGTGTTGTTTGTGGTGGTGTTTGGGTGGGGGTTTAGGTGGTTGGTGGTGCAGGTGGTGGTTGTTGTGATGGTTTTTGTGGTGTTGGTGGTGAGGTGGCAGTTTGACTGTGGAGGTGGCGACGGCTTCGGTGGTGGTTTTTTGGTGTTTTGTTGGTGGCGTTTGTGATATTGACTGCGACGACGAGGCGGTGGTGTTGTTGGTTTTGGCGACTGTCGCCAACGGTGAAGGTTACGGGGTGGTCACAGAAGTCGGTGGTGGTCACGGGGATAGTCACAGAAGTCGGTGATGGTCACGGGGATGGTCACATAATCGTTGTCCATTGCCTCTGGCTGTGGGTGGGTTTGACAGTGTTTTTGTGTACCGTTAGCGACGATGGCACTTGTGGTTGTGATGATTTTTATTGGCAGTGTATTGGGTGGCAGCTTTGTGTGGTGGGTTGATAATGGTGGTGGCAGTTGACGGTGATGCTGGTGGAGGAATCGATGGTTTTGGGTTTGTGACTAAAAATATAATCCGTGACCTTAAAATTCGGGTAATCTGTGAGTAAAAATATAATTTGTGACTAACCATTTTGTTATGTGTGACCTAAAATTTATATAATATGTGACCGTGAAAAAATCTGTGACCATCTAATTTGGAAATCTGTGACTGTGTGACGTATGAATTTTGATACGTGACCAATAAATTAATTCTGACTTACAAAATTTTTGAATCGTGACCGTAAAAAAATCTTTGATGTATAAAAATTATTATTTGTGACTGAAAAATAATACGCGACTGTTTAAATTGTGAATCTATGACCATATTGTATAAATTGTCGGAATCAGAGTAGTTGTCGGAATGGTCACAGGAATAGTCGCCTGAATAATTCCTGGAACTAGAGCAATCGTCGAAAGAGTCGTCGGAATGATCGTCGGAGAAGAGTGGTGGCCGAAACGGTCGCCGGAATGGTAAGGGTGGTGGAGGTTATATTATAATTAAATATTTAATAATTAATTAATAAAAATATTTTTAATTAATAAATAAATACTAAAGTTTTGTATTTTACAACTTGATACCTGAAAATTGAATTGTATCACAGTTAACACAGGAATTATGAATTTTTCCCAAAAATATTTGTAAAGCCCAATATAAAAGGCAGCCTATCAAATAATAACCCATGTCTGTTTAGCAAAGGGGAAGAACAGCCTAGTTGTTCACCAATTAAATTCTTCTTTTCTTGGTATTACACTAAAAATTGGGCGTATGTTCATCACCCCCGGAACCAATATATCTTGTGTTGCAGTGATTTCTTCTCAACTTCTTCATCATCACACTTGGAAGGTAGTATTGGATTGTATTAGTGTTAAAACGGGCTTTATAGGTTGAAATCGACTCGATTTGTTTGTTATGAATGATTCAATTTGAACTCAACTCCTTATAATTTATTTTATTTTTCTAGATTGTTGTTTCTTGATGGTAATCTTTCTCTAGCAACAGTGATTTTTTCAACAATATTTCTCCTGAATTTTTGATGCGGTTTTTTATGGTTTTCCATTGGTGAAATATCAAGGACCAAAGTCCAGTGGGGGCAGTTGCCCCCCACGAGAACCCAGGTGGCTCCGCGGCCGCCCCTGTTGGGGTTCATGCTAGGTTAACCAGTAGGATATTTCAACTCAAGGGAACTCAATTGAACGATTCCTGACAAAAGATTTGAACTTTGCTAATCGATAGTTGCTTCTTTTTCCTTCCCTTTTTTAGTTGTTTCTAATAAACTCGTGTTTTGATTTATAATTTTCCCGAGCTAACATTTACTTTGATTCAATTGGAACCAAAAGGAACATTAACAGAGGAAAATCTGAATGAAACATCAAGGAGAAACTTTCAAAATTTGGTATCTTTTTCGTTGTTACTTCTCTCTTCATTCTTCTGTTTTTAACTGTACTTTGTGACCTCTTGAATTATGAGATGATAACAGGACAATAAATATGTGGGGAGTCCATTTTTTATGATTTTGGTTTAATTTCTTCCAATTCTTAGAGATTGAAGTGGGGCTAAGTGTTCCAGTGTTTGACTGTTTGCTCTTGGTTTCTCAGGTGAATTCGTGAAATTTTTAATATTTATGTAAACATTTTTAGAGGAGTTTAACCAGCGGAGTAATAATGCAAAAGGACAACGATTCTGGTGGCCCATCAACGCATGGCGGTCTCACTGGGCGGTTACGCCGGCGCAGAGGCTCAAATGAGGTTAGTTATTTGTTTTGAGGTGATTTTATGCATCACACGTCTAAGTTATCTATGCTCTTCTCAAACACAAAGGAATGGCCAAATGGAGTTTGTATTTGCTAAGACTTGCTTGCATCCTTTTGAGGAATACGAAGAACAAATAACGAAAGAATCTAACCCTTGCCTCATTTATGCTTGGAGATTTTAAATTAATCTGGCATTAGTTTATCTAAGTAGAGCTCTGTTGTACATTACTAGATCGATCACGTTGCAACAGTCTGTAGACCTATATTAGGTAGCTATTGGGAAATTTACCCTCCTGTTTGACTTAGCAAATGCTAAGGAACTTGTTCTTCTTCAGTTGGTTACTGGGGAAACAACTGACGCAGAACATGTGAAGAAGAGTATTTAAATGTTACTTTCCTTTTGATGTGTTTTATCTTAACTTCGGGAATTTAGTTTTCATTTGAGTGAATAGGAATTGCGAGGGACATTTGTCCATATTGGATTTTTTGTTTAAATTTTTATTCGAAAATATTCTCGACTCAAAATACCTCTTTTTTAATTAATATTTAACATGGTCTCAAACCTTTTATCTTATTGCCTTTCATTTATAATATTTTAGGTTCCTTCTGAAGTTGATAAAGCAGATGGAAGCCATTTACTTGTTGACGATAGAAACAAATACAAGTCCATGTTAATCCGTATATATTCATCCGTTTGGATGATTGGAGGTTTTGCCTTCATAATCTACATGGGTCACCTTTATATCTGGGCCATGGTAGTTGTTATCCAAATATTTATGGCAAGAGAGCTATTCAATTTACTTAGGAGATCACATGAAGACAGGCGCCTCCCAGGTTTCAGGCTTTTAAATTGGTGAGTAAGCGCTCAGCCTCTTAACTCCATGCTTTTATATTTCATCTTAAGTGGCCTTTGGATAACTTTCATAATCAGGCTGTGCAAGTAGTTTTAAAGTGAATTTAAATTAGCTCATTTGCCAGTCGTTATTGGACAGTTATTACATTTAATTTTTAATTCATCACAAAACTTGTTCCATTATGAACTTTACTGGAAGTTCAGTATCATGTTCAAGATCATTCGAGATCGTAATATATCCACTTTTGTTATTTTTTTCTTTTTGCTCTATTATCTTCCGTAGCTTTGATAGCCATGCTCATATTATTATTTTTCTTGAACTGTTCAACTAAAGAAGGATCACTGGACTTGAAATTCTATTTGCCTATAGTCGACTAAGAGCATGTTTCGGTGGGTGCTTATAGGTATGAGAGAAAAAAACGTGAGACTCTCTCTCATACTTATAATCTCACTTATAAGCCACCCAAGCATGATCTAATTCGGTCTCTGAATCATGATGCTGGAAAGATATTATATATATTTGGCACATTTTCCATTTTATCAAGCTTCAGGATTACTTTAATGTACAGATTTAAGCTAAGGTTAGTTGGCATCCATTTTTAATCATATCAACGAGTCATTAGAAGAAATTTTTGTATCCATGTGCAATTTTTTGTTATTGTTTTAACGAACTTTACTCTTTCAAAAATTTGAGAGTTGTTAAAGATAAAATCCGGTTGATATTGTGTAAAGAACTGTAAATACAGCATTAGCTTACTACCATCAATTACATCAATGGCAAAATGGTAATTTGATGCTCAATTTACTCCATCTACTTCTGTCATGTTCTCTGTACTTGAGTATTTTTATCTCCTCTTCTTGCTTCGAGAAATCACATCCACCAACTATTTTATGCACACTGCTTACATCTCGCATGTCCGTCGAATTCCACCTTTTGCACTGAGTCATGCAGTGCAAAGTAGCTAATGATATGGAGAAGACCCAGATTAGCTTACTACCTTTTATTTTGGTATCATTCATTCTCTGGTAAAGATCTTCATCAGGCAGTCGATATGGCCACTTAGGTCAATTGATTGTGTACAGCAGAATCCAAAGCATTGTTAATGTTAAGGATGAAAAAGGGCTTTGCCACAAGCATTGCTCCGGACTCTAGGTTTGACACATCTTTACTGAAACTGATAAGAGAAAAGTTGTGATATATATCTCCGTTGATAGTTTTCAACACTCTTAGCAATGTATGCCCGTAAAATATGAAGATCAAATATACCATTAAGCAAGGTTTAAAAATGCGAAACTAAGTATTGAGGCAGTTTTTCCTTATGAGGCGAGGCGTAAGCCTCATAAAAAATAAAAAATCTAAGTAAAAGAATTATAAAATAATACAAAAATACAAAAAAAATAAAAGTTGGAGCATATAGTAAATAGGATATATAGCCATTAGCATATTGAGATATATTCCACTTAAAAAAAGATGTTTAGCAAAAAAAAAAAAAAAGCATTACAGAAGTTAGAAATCACTCCATTTGCAATGGAAAAAAAGAAACAGCTTAAACTAAAAAAAGCCTAGTCTGCACTATCATCACTATTACTAGCATTGTTAATGGAATTATCATCGTATCTAATTTCTTCATTATCTTCATCTTCGCTACTCTCAATTTCTACAAAAGGCAGTAGTGAAGCTCGCCTTGAGGTGTGCGCCTCAGATTTAGAGGCGTGAGCCTCATAATTTTAGCCTAAAAAATACCGTCTGGAAGCATACTACATGCGCTTTACAGTGAGACGCACCTTGAGGCGCTCCTCACTACCGCCTTTTTAAACCATGCCATTAAGGCATTCATTGCATACTTATACGCTCACACACATGCAATATTATCTTAAGCTATTTGTCCATGTCCACAGGATGCTCTATAGATGTGGTTGGTTTTAGATGGATTAGCTTACTTTCTCTTGACATTCAGAAATCTACTCTTGTAATTGATTAGGAGGAATTGCCACTAGATGTTATGCATCATTCCTATATCTACTGATTTATTACTTTCCCTTTCAGGCACTTCTTCTTCACGGCAATGCTATTTGTATATGGCCGCATCCTCAATCAGAGGCTTGCTAATACAGTTACTTCGGATAAATTTTTGCATAAGCTTGTCACTGGATTTATCAAGTACCACATGGTTACCTGTTATTTCTTGTATATTGCAGGTTGGTACTATTTGCTTTTTTGTGATATTCTGTGTAGTGGTTAACTGAGGAGCCTCTGGCCAAAATAGTCATGCCTAAGTTACAGGCTGGCAAACTGGTGTTTTTTATGCTCTCTCTTATAACTCTTGTCTTTCAATTAGTTCATAATGATGTACAGTATGCTTATAATATTTGTTGGTTTGTAAAATGCTTGATGTTAATTTATGATCTGAAAGTGGGGAGAGAGGAGTAGGAGTAGAGACAATAACCGAGGAAAAGCAATTCTACTTCTCTTCAACCGTGTACAACCCTATTTATAGGGATAGAAACATACCAAAAAGTAAAATATACAAAATCTCTAACTAAGGGAATAATATATCTCTAGTCCATAATATATTCCACCAAATATTCTGTGATCTTCAACACTCCCCCTCAAGCTGGGTGGTATAGGTTAAACAATCCTAGCTTGTCCACCATCTTTTCGAACATTGGTTTAAATAACCCCTTTGTCGATAAATACTGCCACTGCTCTCAAGCGTGTGCACACCATGCATATGGTCCCATTTTCTATCTTCTCTTTGATAAAGTGTCTATCCACCTCAACGTGTTTTGTCTGTCATGATGAACCGGATTGTGCGACATTGCATAATTTGCTTTGTTATCACAATAAACTTTCATAGGCTTATTTTCCTCAATACCAAGCTCTTCCAATAGAAACTTTAACCACATGATTTCACAAATCCCATGTGCGATGCCCCGACTCTCGCTTCAAGATCGCTTCTAGCTACAACTGGTTGTTTTTTACTTCTCCAGGTGACCAGATTTCCCCACACGAAGGTGCAATAACCGGTCGTAGATCTTCTGTCCATGACTGACCCTGCCCAATCAGCATCTGTGAAGGTTTCAATAGATCTCTCTGAATTCTTTTTGAAGAGGAGTCCAAGTCCAGGGGTCCCCTTTAAATACCTCAGGATTTGGTAAACAGCCTCCATATGCTCCTTAAATGGAGCATGCATGAATTGGCTTACAACACTTACTGCAAAGGCAATGTCAGGCCTAGTATGTGACAAGTAAATGAGCTTTCCAACAAGTCGTTGATATCTTCCTTTGTCAACTGGTGTGCTTCCCAAACAATCCCCCAGTTTATGATTGGGATTTATAGGAACATCTGCTGGCTTACTTCCTAACATACCAGTTTCTCTTAAGAGATCCAAGACATATTTTCTCTGGGAAATCGAGATTCCACTCCTATTTCTTGCAACCTCTAGACCCAGGAAGTATCGTAAAGGACCCAAGTCTTTTATTTCAAACTCGGCAGATAGAGCTTTCTTCAGTCTCTCCATCTCTTCACAGTTGTTACCTGTCAGAATTATATCATCCACATAGACAATTAGAATAGTAATCTTATCCCTTGAGCTCCTGTAGAACATAGTATGATCAGATTGAGCTTGCTTATATCCTTGTTGACATACGAACTTCATGAACCTCTCAAACCAGGCTCGTGGGGATTGTTTCAGTCCGTATAAGGATTTGTTCAGTTTACAGACCTTTCCCTGAATTTTAGCTTCATCAAATCCAGGGGGGAGTTCCATATAGACTTCTTCTTCCAGGTTACCATTCAAGAATGCATTTTTTACGTCTAGTTGTTGAAGTTCCCAATCTAAATTTGCTGCTAGTGTCAAAAGGACTCTCATTGTATTTAATTTTGCAACTGGAGCAAATGTTTCCTGGTAGTCAACTCCATATGTTTGGGAATATCCTCTTGCTACTAACCTGGCTTTATAGCGCTCTATCGAACCATCTGACTTGTACTTGACAGAGAACACCCATTTGCACCCAACAGTTGACTTATCCTTAGGTTTCTCCATAATTTGCCACGTTCTATTCTTCTTTAGGGCTTCCATCTCTTCCTCAACTGCTTTTCTCCATTTTGGAATTGATAGGGCTTCATGAATGGATTTTGGTATCTCAATTAGTCCTAGGTTTGTGGCCAAAACTTGAACTGAATTAGATAGATGACTGTACCCTACAAAGTTGGAGATAGGGTGTTGTGTACAAGATCGAATTCCCTTCTCGAGAGCAATGGGAATATCCAAATCATTAGTAGTGTCGGCTGTTTTGGGTAGAGAGATTACACGGATCCGGATCAGATTCATGGTTTTGCGATTGAACTGTAAGGTGTTCCACTGTTTCAGGATTTCTTCTTCTAGAATAAACACGTAGCTCAGGTGTAATTGTAAGTTGCTTGTCTCCCCCTGTCGGTAGGCTAGGCTGTACATGAGGATCAATACTCTGTGAGGATAAAGTGTCGTTTGATATAGGTGTGGGTGATATAGATATTTGTGGCATAGTGTCCCAAAAATTACCATCATAATGTTCAATATCAGGTTCCTCCCCCTGAGGGGAATTTTGGGGGAAAAAAAGGAAGAGACTCAATGAATGTAACATCCATAGATGTGTAATATTTACGAGTGACGGGGGAATAACACTTGTAACCTTTTTGGGATGGAGAGTACCCCAAGAATATACATTTTCTAGCCTTCGGGTCGAGTTTAGTACGCTCATGATCATGGATGTGAATAAAGGCAGTACAACCAAACACTTTTAGTGGGATAGAGAGTATGGAACGTAGATGTGGGTAAGAGTTTGACAGGACTTGTAACGGGGTTGTGAATTTGTGTATCCGAGTAGGCATTCTGTTTATGAGGTAGCATGCGGTTGAGGGCCGCATCTCCCCGGAAAAGGATTTTTGGAACAAAGATTAGTGAACATAAGAGCCCGAGTAGTCTCAAGAAGGTGACAATTTTTACGTTCTGCAATGCCGTTTTGTTGGGGAGTAAAAACACAAGAGCTTTGATGTAGAATACCTTTCTCGGTGAGAAAATTTCCCATAACATGATTAAAGTATTCCCGCCCATTATCAGTTCGAAAGACTTTTATTTTGACATCAAATTGAGTGTGAATAATAGTCTAAAAGTTTTTAAAGATTTGGGCAGTTTCAGACTTATCTTTTAAGAGATAGACCCAACAAACTCTTGTGTGATCATCGGTAAAGGTGATGAACCAACGTTTACCCCCAGTACTCGTAACCCTAGAAGGCCCCCATAAGTCATGTATTAGAGTAAAAGGTGACGAAGATTTATACTCAAGAGATTGAAAAGACGAACGAGTATGTTTAGCAAGTTGACAAATATCACAATGAAGCGAGACTTTAGTATGAAACAATGATGGGAATAGAAACTTAAGATATGAAAAGCTAGGGTGACCTAATCGGCGATGCCATAATACAATTTCTTGTTCTCTAGGGGTAGACATGCAGTTTACAGTATGAGCTTGTTTATTCCAGTAGGTGTCCTCCATAAAATAGTATAGTCCCTCACGTTCTTTAGCATTGCCAATCCTCTTCCCCGAAGTCAGGTCCTGAAAAATACACAACGACTCAGTAAAATTGACACTACACTGCAAATCTTTTGTTAATTTGCTAATAGAAAGAAGATTGCAAGATAAATTTGGAACATGTAACACAGATTTTAATTCGACAGATGGGGTTAGTCGAATTGTTCCAATTCCTGCAACAGGAGAGAGTGACCCATCAGCTATTTTCACTTTAAAATTTCCCGAGCATGGAGAGTAAGAATTAAATAACTTTTCACACCCAGTCATATGGTTTGTGGCCCCCGAGTCAACAACCCAGTATTTTATATTACCTTTCCCTGTTAAAGCCGACATACAATTACCTCTCTCAACCACTAAGCTCGAAGACGGCGTGAGGAGCTTATATAGCTGGTCCAGTTGATCCTTGGTAAGAGAAAGAGAGACATTTTCGGATGGCGTGGACCAGCGGTGGTTCGGGCCGAGCTCCGGAGTCCGCACGCATCTGGGTTTCCTCTCGTGGAGCTCGATTCGGCCTCCAATTGGAATGGGTTTCCTCTCGTGGACCTCGATTCGGCCTCCAATTGGAATGGGTGCCCTGCTTCTTGTTCGGAGGTCTACCGTGTAAGGCCCAACAGTAATCGGTTGAATGATTTGATCTCTTGCAGTGCTCACACCAGGAATTATTGGCCTTCTTCACCCCTCGCGATGCCTTTTGTCCATGGGCAACAAGGGCAGAGTTCTCCAATGGTGGTTGCTTGGGGTCTCCAAGCATAACCCGTCGTCTGCTAGCCTCTCTGCGAACTTCAGCAAACACTTCATCAATCACCGGAGTATGCTTCATGCCCAGTAATTTGCCTCGAACTTCATCTAATTCGGGAACTAATCCAGCAAGGAAATCAAAGATTCTCTCCTTTTCCACCTGTTTCCTATACTTCTCTGCATCTTTCGGTGTATCCCAGTCGATCTGGACAACTAATATCAATTTCTCGCCATAGTCGTTGCAGGGAGTTATAATACTGCGTGACATCGAGTTCTCCTTGTCGTAAATTTCGGGCCTTGTTTCGAAGCTCAAACAATTGAGCAGAATTCTCCAGGTCAGAAAACGCCATTGTAAGTGCATCCCAAAGTTCCTTTGCAGTTGAATAATACAGGTAAGATTCCCTAATATCTTCGTCTAACGAATTAACTATCCAAGCCATTACCATAGAGTTCTGTGCATCCCAGACAGCGTAGGCTGGGTCATCTTCCTCTGGCCGTGTTGTAGTTCCAGTGACATACCCAAGACGCCCAGGACCACGAATCACCATAAGGGCAGTCCGAGACCATTGCAAAAAATTTTTGCTATTCAGGCGTGTGGTTGTAAGTTGAAGTGAAGTATTTTCAGAGAGGAAGTGTATGGGTGGATAATTTGGAGTGTTGGGTGCACCTGTCATATTCATCTTCTCCATTCCACCTATTCAAATAACCCTCGGCTCTGATACCATGAAAGTGGGGAGAGAGGAGTAGGAGTAGAGACAATAACCGAGGAAAAGCAATTCTACTTCTCTTCAACCGTGTACAACCCTATTTATAGGGATAGAAACATACCAAAAAGTAAAATATACAAAATCTCTAACTAAGGGAATAATATATCTCTAGTCCATAATATATTCCACCAAATATTCTGTGATCTTCAACATGATCTACAAGAGTTCTCTCATAAAATGTAAGCTTTGGACTGCGGCGGGTTGGAAGAATGTAGCTGACAATTTTCTTCTCTTGTTGGCTGCAGGTTTTATGTGGTTTATTCTGACACTAAAGAAGAAGATGTACAAGTATCAGTTTGGACAATATGCATGGACGCATATGATTCTGATTGTGGTGTTTACCCAGTCCTCTTTTACAGTGGCAAATATTTTTGAAGGAATATTCTGGTAACACAACTTGGAAGCCTTTATTTGGCTTTATTAATTAATTAGAATACTAGTTGCGGGTCTACTGTATCTTTGCATTCATGCTATTTTACTCCCACGCATTGGGTGCATAGACTATGAATCTTACCTGAAATCAGAATATTATAAACCAATTCCTTTGCGAAGGTAAAAACATTTATTCTCTTCTGCAGCAGTTTAGCGTCTTTTGAAATTGCTATGTAAGGTTCTTTTGCTGCTTGATTATTTATATATTGGTAACTACCACTTTCCTTGTTTTACATTAGTTATTAGGACTGACACGGCATCTCGCATTTACATCCAAATAATTGAATTTGAATAAATAACTTAAAACACAGGTTAATAATATTGCAGGTTCCTTCTTCCGGCATCACTTATTGTCATCAATGATATTGCTGCTTACTTTTTCGGTTTTTTCTTGGGGAGAACTCCTCTTATCAAGATATCACCTAAGAAAACATGGGAGGGCTTTATTGGAGCATCATTTGCAACTATTGTCTCCGCATTTGTGGTGAGCAATCTATCCATTTATTTGGCAATAGGTCTGAGTGGTCGAGGATATATCTTTGGCTTACCAATGTCTATTTTGGTCCTTTATTTTTGTGCAATCGTTCATTGGGAATTAGGGTCAGCAGTACTTTAAGCATGAACTTTGCCAGTGGTTCGACCTGTATGGTCGGATGTCCCTGTTGGTGCCTATCATTAATACATAACCATCTTAATTCTAAGAAAAAGAGAAGTGAGGTGGCAATAAATTTAAGATTGGTGATTACAATAGGAGTATGCTTTTTAAACATCGTTGAGATGAATTTACTTTCACTTGTTTTTGCAGCTTGCAAATATATTGGGTCGTTTTCAGTGGTTAACATGTCCTAGAAAGGTGACGGTTGCTACCTTATGCCTAATCATTTTTTTTTATATCTAGTTGATATGTTTGTTTCTGAGGAATTTAAATTTTATTGTGATCTGTGACATGCAGGATTTATCAACTGGCTGGCTTCATTGTGATCCTGGCCCACTGTTTAAGCCATATTATTTTACTGTCCCTCAATGGTTTCCTCAATGGGTAATTGGTTTTTCTATCTGCTCTGTGTTATCCATGCATCTTCTTCTCTAAAAGTTTCTGTATCGATAAAATTGACTTTTCTGTGCATGAAAGTATCTTATGCATCACAAGTCATGATGCTTGGTTTTTTAGATTTATAATTAGTAATTATATATCTATTGATCCTTTCGATCTTTTTAAAACTTTGTAAAAAGGATTTTTCCTGAAAGTTAAGTTTCATTCTTGTAACTTCATTGCATTCTAATTTGTCTCCTCGCTTTGCGAAGGAATAAATGAAGTACTTCTATTGCACACAATCATTTACTTGGTCGGATCATTTTCTTTTGTTGTGGTGACACGAAGATCATGCACATGCCATTTCTTGGCCAAAAACTGTTCTATTGAGAAATAAATCCAAAAGTTAAATGAGCTTCAGAAATGAAAATCTCAATAGAAACTCACTTTTCCTTTCCCCTTCTTTTGGGGTTTGGAACCGATGCCTCCAATATCCTTGATCTAATAACAATCGACCAATCTAAACCCATTGTATAGCGTCAGTACCACTCCTAAATCTTATCCAACTGGCAGCCCATACCCATTGCAAAGCTTACTCCTCTCCCTACCATATCTCTGCACTCCCTGCCTCCATGCTGTGAAGCACGGACACTAGTAGTCTAGTACAGTGGAGTATGTGTGTCCAAAACATATTGAATTTGGATAAGAATGTGATATGCCGGGAACATGTCACCACGTGTTATGTGCTCTATTTCATATTCTTTGTGAATTTTCAAATAGTCAAAATAATGTTAGCAAAAATGTATGAAATTCATGCCAATTTGATTTTTATATAATATATGCACTTTGTGATACATAGATATTTATATTTACAATTTACAACCAAAATATATCTTATTATAATGAATAGTCACTCCTCAACTTTAAAAGATTAAAAATCACCGGCAAGAATAGAAAATCAAAGCTAAAAACTGAGGGTTTAGTTTTATTGAAGATGAATATAAAATGTGTAATATTGTAGTTCTCAAATCGCTTTGTCCCTGACATGTCCATATGCTACTTTTTAAAAAAATTATCAAGGTGTATCTATGCCGAATATTGTCCTTGCCCGAACTCTCCATATTCACTCTTCATAGTTTCCATGCTGCAACCTCCTATCTACTATGGAAACTCGAATAATTCAAAACAATTCTTTGTCTTAGCCACCACCTAATTCATTTGTCACAAATTTCATCAAGGTGCTTGCTGAAACAGAATTAGGGACAGAAATTCGGAGTTTTATAGTTGGACATGGACAATCATAAATTTCTCACTCCTCTGATTCCCCATAGTTGGATGTTGACAAATGCTCCTATTACACTTGTAATCTCTGTAGGATGAGAATCAATTATGTGACATCTATATCAAGAATTCAAGTATTGTATACGTCATCTGTCCAATCCTTTATAGGCATTACTCTTGATAAAGAACATGAAAAATAGATCTATTTATCATAAGGAGATTCATCGTCCTTGACACTGCTTCACCTTAATTGTTATGTTATTGTCTTGTCTGAGTGGGGATAGCATTTATCTTTTGCATGTCTATGGAGTTTTGAAAATCCAAACACGGAGATAGATAGAAATATTGAATTTCTCGAATGAATTGCATTCCTTTGTATACTTGAGGAGTCCATTGATGAGAAGGGGAAGGGGAAAGCTTGAACCCAATTCCTATGGTGAGCATGAGCGCAATTGAAATTCATTGGCAGTTATACATTTGTGTATTGATAAGACCATCCTCTATTTCTTGAAGCTCGATCTCTTCCCTGAATGAAGTATATGGCCAAGATAAATCATGAACCAAACTAGAAGAGCTTGCCCTACCCATGAGTAAATATTTCATAGTAGCCTCATCAGATTGTACATCCTTCTTGGTATATTTAAGTAATAGGTAGGAGCATCAACTAAAACATTATGGTATCTATGAAGACAGTTGTTAAATCATTAGCACCGCACTAGAAGTTCCTCCTAAAGTAGATATTAATACGAATAAGAGAAACTCTATTATAACCATTTTTGTACATTCAATGTACTCTACAAATAGAAGAAAACATTGAGTTGAACATAGTAAGAGAGAGAAAAAAATTTTGTTTGGAAATTTCCTGAAAAGATATCTTAAGTTCTTCTCTCCATCGGGACAATATAACTTGAAAACCAATCTCAGAGCCAATGGATTCACAATTTTGTGTTCAGCTAGTTACTTCTTTCATAAATTTCAACGACAAGAATTTCTTGCATTATTTTCTTAAATTCACTAACAAATATTAACTAAACAGGTCGCCTAAACTCTGTATAAATTGGATAACAAATGGACTGTGATGGCAAAAAATTGGATAACAAATGGTCTGTGATGGCTATGATATATGAGAAGTTAAATCTTGGCAAAATAAGCTCCCATATGCTCTCACCATTTTTCTTTTCTTTCTTCCACCATTGATAGAACCAGTCAGCATTCAGTTGTAGTGCTGATTGAAGTAAGAGCTGGGTTGGAAAATGTAGTTCACATATGCTTCAACTGCGAACTATTCCACAATACACGCACATGCGCCCCCCCCCCCCCCCCCCCCCGGCGCCCCAAAAAAAAAAAAGGGAAAAAGAAAAAGAAATAAAGAGAGAGAATCCAGGGCGTGTAAAGATGGGGTGGCGTTTTCATGTTTGCTTTGGGCGGCGGCGGCAATGGTATCTGTGGTGTTTGATTTGTTGAGGGATATGAGAAAGGGAGGGAGGAATTCAGTCCTTTTCACTTTTCTTTGCTCTTTCTTTTATTTTTTAATCAGGATGAAATTTCTTTCCCTACTAAATGTCTTCTTTCTGTGAAAGAGTGATGGACATCAGACTATTGTTGTATTCATCCTTGATGATAGTACATTGCAGTTGTGCTCAATTGAATTAATACTGAATGTAATAAGGGATAGATTGGTTGTTTTTGTAAAAGGCTTATTAGGAATCTTGTAATGTCAAAGACTGCCTGTGTCCTTAAATTTCTGTTTAGTAATTTTGTATTTTTATCGAATTTCATATTTCAAAATTTGTTCATTTAGTGCGGTGATTCATGATTGTTTTGGCAGTTCCCTTGGAGAGAGATCTCTGTTTTACCAGTACAGTGGCATGCCGTGGCGCTTGGTCTCTTTTCATCAATTATAGCACCTTTTGGAGGCTTTTTTGCAAGTGGCTTTAAAAGAGCTTTCAAGATCAAGGTCTGATAGTATTATTATTAATATTTTTTAATTGGAGCTATGCTTTCCAAATCTGGGTTCATTATTGTATTTTATTTTATACAGTTTCCGTGAAACTTCGACCCATGTGTTAAAACAACTGTATCATTGTACTACCCATTCTTCAATATTTTCTGTTTGCTGCAGGATTTTGGTGATAGTATTCCTGGACACGGTGGAATCACTGATAGAATGGATTGCCAGGTGAGTTTGAATGAAGATTAAGATATTTATAAGAAGGCACGGTTACACCTAGAACTTACCTCCTTCCATACATCATTGGTCTGATGCATCAATGCATTGTATTTGTTAATTCTCTCATTCTTTGGAAAATATGATCACAACATGGTTGATACTCTGCATAACAATGATTTATATTGTATCTTGTGGATCAGGAACATAAGGATGGTGATTGTGTGGTTCAGATGTATTTAAATGATCTACTCAAATGTGTGATCTTTGTATAGTACCGATAATCATTTTGCATTTTTTATTATTTTCCTCTAAATTTCTTTTGGAGCTCTTTCTTATCACAAAATGCAAGTTCATTATGCAGTAATTTCATTTACAGGTACAAGGTGGTGAATTGCTACCTCTTACTTGTGTATTGTTATTTTGGAACGTAATTTAGATTGCTGGATAACTAATAACAATTTTGATTTTAAAAAAAGAAAAAGGTGTTGTCATAATCCTAATTTCTAGAGAATATAAATGTAAAATGAGGATGAAGATGCATTCCCGTCATAACTACCTGGTGGCAGGGTGACTGTTCCAAATTCGATACCCCCATGTTTTAGGTTACCATATATGGTGATCCGAACTTTTTTACCTTGAACATCTTTCAGGAGATTCTTTTTATTTGAAAAACCAAGTGTAAGCCTCCATTTTGATGCCTTCACCTGCACGATTCTTGCATGTTTTATCTTCTACCGTGGTAGTAAGTTTATGCCGTCCTCAATATTGTGGATATTGGATATAATTTTTTAGCTCCTTACCCTCCTTCAGATTGACCATGCTCTTGCTTCTTCCGTCTTGAGGGGAGGAAAGTTGAACAATTGTTCTTCTGGGCGTGGGAGAACCTCACTATTGTTCTTCGATAGGTTGACCAAGGGGAAATTCACTGTTACACCATCTTCATGCTGAAAGACATTATTAGTTACCGAGGCAAAGAAAACTAAGAGAAGTCGAATCCTCTGTCCCTCTCAGTTTTCAAAGATACTACTATGGACTAGAATGAAAAGCACCTTTGAGTTCTGTGATATCTTCTCCATCAACAACACTCCTGAATTATTTTTCACTTTTTGTTGTTTAAAAGCCTTCTAAACATGTACCTGGTCTTGATTTTGTGCAAGATAAAATGCCTTCTTTTGCAATGAGTTTCTAACGTAATTATTGTCAAATGTTAAAAAGTTTGTGCTGTGGTTAACTGGTCACTTGTGTGCAGATGGTGATGGCTGTGTTTGCGTATATCTACCACCAGTCATTTATCGTATCTCAAAGTGTATCGATTGAGGCTATTATGGACCAGGTAGATAGCACGAGATGAAGATTTTCTGAATTGAACATGTGAAAATGAGTTGATATTTGTCTGTCATGCAGATATTGATGAATCTTACGTTTGAGGAGCAACGAGCTTTGTTCATGAAGCTCGAGAAGATCATCCAGGAGAGGCAATTTGGTGAATCCTGAATCGGGAAAACTTACCCCGTGTAATTTATGTAGCTCTCATTTTCGCATGTCATTTACATGTTCTGTTTTCTCTCCCTCATTCTATGCAAACTTATGCAAATGTTTAGTTGCAGGCTTTACGACACGCTACTATTTGTGAATTGTATAGCTCTTGCCCCCATTAGATTTCCGATATTTCTATTGATTTATGTTACATGTTAAGATAACATTTGTTTTTAGTTATTTTTTCCCTTTTTCTTTTCTTTGTAAAAACTGCTTTAATTTAATTAGAAAGTTTTATGGAAAGTGGCTGTAGTAGTTTGGCCTACATTATGATTTTCCAGCTTAACATAATCTTGTTTTCGTTGTTTGTCTACATCTTCCATATTTCAGAAATAACCTCGATATTTCTCTTACCACCTTCCAATCGGACGTATCTTGCCATCATCCATCTTGTGCCCTGCGCCCAGCAATGGAAGTGATCGCCAATGTCACAAAAGCCTGAGAAGATGGGTCAGAGGAGGCGGCAGAAAGATGAATGGGAAGTGGTTAGGGTAGATAATTGAGCTTTTATTTCAAAAGGTAACTTATTAGGTGGAGTAACTCAATCCTAGGGGATGTTTGGGTGGGGTCAGGGGCGGATGCAAACTTTTTATGTTGGGGGGCACAATCAAACTTTCAAAAAGTGACGAAAAAATTAAAGTAAGAGATATTTTGTTACAATTATTCTCTACGTGTTCTCATATTTTGATAACGTTCTATAATTAAAGTGAGAAATAGAGAAAAATTTGATGTAATTTCGTAATTCAAATCAACAAAGAAATTGAGTATACAATTTTGATCATTAAGAGCTACACAAACTTTGATAGAATTCCAGCCACAGGTTTATATGTACATTTCTTAAATTTTAAAACTTATTTAACAGATGCAACAAGTAAATCAACAAGGGACTAGGAAGTGGTAAGAGTCAGACTTATTTTCGATGCATCAAATACCCGAGAAACAATCCTTGCTCATTCAAGTTCAGTCATATTGCACAACTCCTTCTTCTGATTACATTCAGTTGGACCAAATTCTCCTAGGCTAAAAGGCTCTCAAAATTTCTTTAAAAATGTCACTTCAACTAGGAATTTCACTCGTGATTCTCATGCATTACAAGAAAGTAACTAAATTCAACTAAGAATTCTTCTATTCCTATTCATTGATCTAATCCAAGTATACGATCATTTTACACTGATTACTTCGTTTAGTACTGCTTTCAGCACTGTAGCTCACAGAAGCCTTGCCTACTAACTTTTTCCTTGGTACGTATCTTAGAATTCTTTGTCGAAATGGCTATAGAATGGAGACAGACTTTCACTATTTTCATTTGGCAATGCAATTTTCACTATTTGAGAGTAGCTATAAATCATTTAAACAAAGATAAATGAGATTTGAAGTTTTGAACTATTCTTGTTTAGTCATTCAATATTATCACAACCATTCTCGTATCCATTTAACAATATATAACCTTAATTTTACCATGAAGAAGAGGAGAGAGAGAGAGAGAGAGAGAGGGGAGAGAAAAAGAGAAGAGGCGACTCACGCGAGAGAGAACATTGGTTTGAAATGAATGTTGATTCCTTTTCCTTTCATATTTTAAAAAAAAAAACTTCAAAATTTAGGGGGGTGGGTGGGTAGGGACCTGCCCCCAGGCCACCCCCCAGGTTCGCCCATGGGTGGAGTAATTGTTCCGCAATACTTGATTTTTCTTTAAATTTTTTTAGAAAGTTTTGAATTTTTTTTATTATATGCAAAGCACATGACCATTTAACATTTTACCTTCTTCGATAGTTGAAATTTTGGCTCTGCTGCTAGTTGGGGGAGGTGGGCCAAGAATCTTGGGAAAATGGATGGGAGGTGGTGGCGGGGTAGTTTGGGGAGGCGATGGGGGTTGTGGCTAGCCTGGAAGGTAGCAATAGTTTGTCATGTTGAATGAAGAGTAAGATTGGCATTTTTTGTAACGACCCGGGTCCCACTTAACGGGCTGTCCCGGCTGTTAGATCGACGACGACGTACTGTCCCCACTGTATCAACATGGGTCTTTTCAGCATGCTTTGTCCTCACTCGCACGCTCCCTGAGAAAACTTCCCAGGGGGTCACCCATCATAGAATTGCTCCAAGCCAAGCACACTTAACTGTAGAGTTTCTAACGATGAACTTCCGGAAAAGAAGGAGCACCTTGTTGGTATGAGTAGTACCTATCAAATCATTTAAGCTTTCCTGGTCTGGGTATGAATAGTGGTAAAAATTAGGGCACAAAACCCCAGACAGGTAATTGGGCCTAATTGTTGGGCCTTTGGATTTTCCAATTGGGCTAAAAGAATTAAAATTAAATCGGACTTATGATTGGACCATAAATGTTGAATTTTAACAATTGGGCTCGAAATTAGTAATAATTGGATTTAAATAACATAAATCGAAATTGATACTAAAATAATTATTCGAGATTGGATTCAATCGAATAGATTTGAATTCAATTTTATAACGGCTAGACGAACGTGCTTCTCTAAAAAAATTAGGGTTAAAGTTTAGCGACACGTTTTTCGAGAAAACTAATTTTATATTATTTAAAAGTTCTCGGTCGCTACAACCTTACCTCCTTAAAATAATTTCGTCCTCGAAATTTAAACTTACTTGATCTAAAATATCTGGATACTTAGCCAGAATTTCTTCCTCTTTCTCCCAGGTAGCTTCATCGCTATCCTGTCTACCCCATTGGACTTTGACTAAAGGAATCTCCTTATTTCTTAAGGCATGGACTTTTCTTTCTATAATGCACATAGGTGTCTCCTCATAGGACAGATTCCTCTGAATCGAAATAGTCTGAAAATTTACCACGTGACTTGGGTCGTGGATATACTTTCTCAATAGGGAAACGTGAAAAACATTGTGTACGGCCGATAGCTCGGGCGGCAACGCCAAACGATAAGCCACGTTACCCACTTTCTCTAATATCTCGAATGGTCCTATAAAACGGGGTCTTAACTTCCCTCTCTTGCCAAAACGGATAGTTCCTTTCATAGGAGCTACTTTCAAGAATACTTTCTCTCCAATTGCAAATTCCAAGTGTTTTCTCTTTTTATCGGCATAGCTTTTCTGTCTATCTTGTGCGGCTTTGATCCGCAGTCTAATCTTTTCAATAGCTTCAACGGTCCTTTCAATCAATTCTGGACCCAAAATTCTCCTTTCGCCTACTTCATCCCAATAGACTGGTGATCGACATCGTCGTCCATAAAGTGCCTCATATGGTGCCATACCAATAGTAGCCTGAAAACTATTATTGTAGGCAAATTCCACTAATGGGAGATGAGTCTCCCAATTACCACTCAAATCTAGTACACAAGCTCTAAGCATATCTTCTAGTGTCTGAATAGTGCGTTCGGGCATCCATCGGTCTGGGGATGGTAGGCAGTACTAAAATTTAATTTAGTACCCATCGCTACTTGTAAACTCTTCCAGAATCTCGATGTAAATCTCGGGTCTCTATCTGATACAATGGAAGCTGGTACTCCATGAAGTCGAACAATCTCTCTAACATACAACTGGGATAACTGATCCACATTGAGAGTCATTCTGATTGGTAGGAAATGAGCTGACTTCGTAAGTCGATCTACGATAACTCAAATAGCGTCATGTCCTTTCAATGATTTCGGTAACCCTGTTACGAAATCCATGGAAATTTTCTCCCATTTCCATTTTGGTATATCCAAAGGATTTAATAATCCTGATGGTCTCTGGTGTTCAGCCTTAACTTGTGACACGTCATGCATCGAGAGACAAACTTTGCAATACAACCCTTCATGTTTCTCCACCAAAAGGTATTGCGCAAATCACGATACATCTTTGTCCCTCCTGGGTGGCACGCATAAGGTGAGAAAGACACTTGGAGTTCTCTACTGAGTCAATAGCAAGATCGATGAATCAGTTTTTGTAGAGCATCAGCCCCCTTTTTTTATGAATTCATAATACCATTTGTAACGACCCGGGTCCCACTTAACGGGCTGTCCTGGCCGTTAGATCGACGACGTACTGTCCTCACTGTACCAACATGGGTCTTTTCAGCATGCTTTGTCCTCACTCGCACGCTCCCCTAGAAAACTTCCCAGGGGGGTCACCCATCATAGAAATGCTCCAAGCCAAGCACGCTTAACTGTGGAGTTTCCAACGATGGACTTCCGAAAAAGAAGGTGCACCTTGTTGGTATGAGTAGTACCTATCAAATCTCTTAAACTTTCTTGGTCTGGGGTATTACAATTACCCCCCGTTAGACTCGCGACGTCCTCGTCGCGCTTGATCCATCTGAGGATCCGTTGCCAGGCGTTGTGATTCTAGAGGTGGCTCCTACGAGTTCAAGAGGTGGCTCTCGTCCATGGCGTAGCACTTTGTCTCGCATAGCACTTACTTCCCGATTTCCGGCAGGCAATGGGCTCTGATACCAAACTGTAACGACCCAAATTTTAGAAATCCAAGATCGCTACCCAAATATTTCTGTTTTATAATAAAATTTTGGGAAATCCTTTATTTACTTAAGAGTGAGCAATGGTTAACATTAGTTATGTCATCACTAGATTTTCACATGGGTATTATGATAAATTTCCTTTACGATTATAATAACTAATCAATGTGCATGAAGACTTAAAACTAAAATAGCCAAAATACTCACTGTTTTGTTAAATCAAGAGAGAGAATTAGTATTACAATTCACAAAGTTGGCAGACAAACTGATGTAATGTTTCCTCTAAATTTACTACTTAACTTGGTCAACCAACAGGTGCTAAATCAAATGACAAGTAATATACTAATTTATTATGATCCCTACCAAATCATTTATTATTATTATTTTCTCTTACTGCAGTAGGACCTGGCCTCAAAAGTCACCCAATTCCATAGCATTATTCAGGCAGATTACATTTCTTGGGAAATGTAAAACAAATGCTCAACGTTTCAACCTCCCAGTTTGACGAAATTATTAATACAGAAAACATAAATAGTGAGATAAACACCAAATACCATAAACAAGTCAAAATTTCCAAGTCATCATACGAAAATTACATTTCCAAATGAATTTGTTCCAGAATTCGAATAAATGAACGATTTCAAAAAAAAAAAATTAATAAACTAAGGTTACTGCTAAAATTTAGAATTCAAGGCACGTTACACCGGATTCGATTTATTAATTCCAAATATCTGGCACAACGACTTCACCTCATCGCCCGCCATCCAACGACCCGATCTAAACTGTGAGATGTAGGAAAAATGGTGAGTACTTGAAAATACTTAGTAGGATATAAAAAGAAATATGGTGCAATCTCGAATAAAAACTTTTAGAACAAACGTCAGAACATCATACCGTCATTATAATTTTAGAGATCCGGTAAGAGCTCATATCATATCATAACATAACATTAGTACCGGAATGGCCATAACATCATATCATAAAACATCATCTCATAACTTTAACTTTCATAAGTATAAAATTCATCAGTATGAACAAAAGATTTAAACGAGATAAATCAATTGCACCTCTTTTCCTACCTTGTTAGATTAAAAATCCTTGAACAATAAAAACCCAAAATCAAGTTTATTCTTCTGCCTTAGGTTGTATTCCGTGCAAAATATATTATCTTCTCTCAACTTAAGCACATAGGAATATAGCCAATTAATGAACTAGGTTTAAGGAGTTGTGAATAGTGGGGAGACGTGTGAAAGAGACGTGTTGGAGTGGTAAAGATTTTTAAAAAAGTAATTCTTTGACCAAGTCATCCACCTAACACTACTAAAACACGTAATTTTTCCTTTACACCATGACAAAATAAATAATATAATATACCACAAGTTAAAATTTACTCTACATGTGTTTACCTTTTTCAATTACCTCTTGAATATAAACACATAACTTACCAATAGGGTACACGTGACATCATTGAGAATTGTAAATGAACTAGCTAATACAATAAAATGCAATACCAATTGAAATCTTTGCACGTCCATAAATTAGGTTTCGCTCATCCAAATTAACTCTTTCTCGAGCCTAAAATGCATAATTAAATACGATCTATCCAACGAGACCAATATTCATATCTTTTCGATAACTCCATCAATATCTAGATATTTGACCCAAATAAAATATAATTTGATAAATGTATCATTTAGTTCCTAACTTTCAAAATATTAAAATATAGCATACGAACATTAAATTCTATTCTATGAAAATATTCGGGGCATTACAATCTTCCCCCCATAAAATATTTTCGTCCTCGAAAATTTACCTTGTCTAATCGAAGAATTCTGGATACTTGATTTTAAGCTCTTCTTCCTTCTCCCAAGTTGTCTCATCAAGTCCATGATTTCGCCATTGGACATTGACTAAGGGAACTATTTTGTTTCTGAGTTGGTGCACTTTCCTGTCTAAAATCATTGTCGGAACTTCTTCATATGATAAGTTTTTTTGGGATCATGAACATATTTTCTGAGCATCGAAACATGGAACACATTATGCACTGCTGCGAGTTCAGGTGGTAAGGCAAGTCTGTAAGCCACACTACCAATCCTTTCGAGAATTTCGAAAGGTCCAACGAATCGTGGTCTCAACTTCCCCTTCTTACTAAATCTCAAAACACCCTTCATTGGTGCTACCTTCAGAAAAACTTTGTCGCCCACAACAAATTCCAAATCTTTTCTTCTACCATCGGCATAACTTTTACCTTCGGTCTTGTCTTTGTCTTGATTAAGCTCTAATCTTGTCAATTGCTTCAAGGCTTCGTTCAATGATTTCAGGACCCAAAATTCTTTTCTCACGGACTTCGTCCCAATGGATAGGAGATCTGCATTTCCTACCATAAAGAGCTTCATATGGGGCCATACCTATAGTAGCTTGGAAGCTATTGTTGTAAGCAAACTCTACTAACGGCAGGTGTGTTTCCCAATTACCGCTAAGATCCAGACACGTGCCCTCAACATATCTTCAAGAGTTTGAATGGTTCTTTCTGACTGTCCATCTGTCTGAGGATGATAAGCAGTACTAAATTTCAGCTTTGCCCCCATGGTTGCCTGCAAACTATTCCAAAATTTAGATGTGAACCTCGGGTCTCTATCTGAAACAATGGTGACTGGAACTCCATGCAATCTGACTATCTCTCTAATGTATAGTTGTGCGGCGCATTTCCATGTTGAAATTTACTTTGATTGGTAGAAAGTGAGCTGACTTCGTCAGACGATCAACTACCACCCAAATAGCATTATGACCCCTTGCCGACCTCGGAAGGCCTACCATGAAGTCCATTGCTATGTGTTCCCATTTCCATTCTGGAATATCCAACGATTTCAGTAGTCCCGATGGCCTTTGATGTTACGCTTGACCCGACAGACAATACATTTCTCTACGAATAGACGAATTCCTCTCTTCATGTTTCTCCACTAAAACGTATCTCGAAGGTCTCGGTACATTTTGGTGCCACCTGGATGTGCAGCATAAAGGGTGGAGTGAGCCTCTTCCAATATCTCGTTCCTTATGCTCTCATCCTTAGGTACACATAACCTTCCTTTAAAAGTCAGTGTGTTATCTGCAGATACTTCAAATCCTTTATATTTGTTTGTACCAACTTCAGCCTTAATCTTCTGCAAAAATGGGTCCTTATCCTGTGCATCCTTGATTCGATCCCGAAGAGTAGGTTTAATCATGAACGCTTTTATTATTCTTTGTAGTACGGGTTGGCGGAGTGATGACTTCTAATCTCGGTTTTTCAAAGTCGTTTATCAAATGTTCTGTACCGTGGGTAAAACGGCTAGCGGGATCCCACCTTCTACCTTAAGGCATCTGCGACTACGTTGGCCTTACCCGGGTGGTAATGAATTGTACAGTCATAATCTTTCACTAGTTCCAACCATCTCCTCTGTCTCATATTTAGTTCCTTCTGTGTGAAGAAATATTTAAGGCTCTTGTGGTCTGTATAGATTTCACACTTCCCACCATAAAGATAATGACGCCATATCTTTAAGGCGTGAACTACCGCTGCAAGTTTCATGTCATGTGTTGGATAGTTCTGTTCATACAGCTTCAACTATCTCGAGGCATAAGAAACTACTTTTCCATGTTGCATCAAAACACAGCCCAAACCCTGTTTGGAGGCGTCAGTGTAAATCACAAATCCTTCAGAGCCATCAGGTATTGTCAAAACTGTAAGAGCAACTCCGAGACAGCCCGTTAATAAATCTCTGCTTGAGTTCTTGAAAGCACCTTTCCGTCCACTGAAATTTCACACCCTTTCTTGTCAACTGAGTCATCGGTCCTGCTATTTTTGAAAAGTCCTCAATAAATCTTCTATAATAACCAGCCAACCCTAAGAAACTACGAACTTCTCCGACACTGGTTGGACTAGGCCGATTAATTCATCGCTTCCACTTTAGCTGGGTCTACCTCAATTCCCCGGGCAGTAACCACGTGACCAAGGAAACCCACTCGATCAAGCCAAAATTCACACTTCTTGAATTTGGCATATAATTTCTCCTTCCTCAAGGTTTCAAGTACCACTCGGAGTTGTTCTTCATGCTGCTTCTTATCTTTGGAGTACACAAGTATGTCGTCAATAAATACAATGACGAATTGGTCTAAGTATTGATGGAACACTCGGTTCATTAGATCCATAAATACAGCTGGAGCATTGGTTAAACCGAAAGGCATGACAATGAATTCATAATGTCTGTAACGAGTCCTAAAAGCAGTTTTTGATATATCGCTTGCCTTATTCTAGAGGAGCAGTTAAAATCATGGGGACTAGTCGCTTTATACCATTAATGGGGATGAAGTGGTCCGCAAACGTGCTTCTTTTGTTATTTTAGGTCCAGGTTTAACCCAATCCTTTTTCATTTCATTTGCTATTCGCAGTGATCTAAGTTAATGAAGTTGATGCTGGATTTCAAAAAATAAATAGTCTTGGGATAATGAATGTTTCAAACTGTGAATGCAGAAATTGTCTCAAATCTTTTTCAAGATTAATAACTTTGGATCTTGGTTGCATTTATAGTACACAAATGAAGACAATTAATTCTCTGCAGACACTCAAGGCTAAGAATTGTCATGAATTAGATGTTTTGCAACCTTTTTTTTTTTCAGCTACGGTCATTGTCTCTTGTTAAATCTATGAAATATATAAATTTTTATACAACAGACTGCGAACTTTGCAAAAAAAATACATTTTCAACCGGTACTAAAATATTGTTGTCAAATCTAACTGAGTTAACCGACGGCAATATATATTTACTGACTGTTGCGTTCCATTTTAGCAACACGCTAATGAATGTTGTTGTTCATATGTGGTAAAATGCTATTTTTGCCCTTGGATTCCTATGCCAAACTCTTTGTTATTTAAAGCAAATTCCTTGACTTAGATGGTCTAATGCACGAATAAATAACAACTATTCATACATTTTGCAGTACATTAATGGATCCTACTTTGTATCTGCACAAGAGGGACACCTCAATGAGACGAGAGAAAAGATGCAACTTTTCAGCATCCTGTTGACGCCAAACAAAAATACTCTCCTTCATGTTGTTGAACATTTCAATGACGACTCAGAATGCACTACAGAAATCTGGAGTACAAATGAATTTTTGCACTGTGAAGTTAAATACAAGGGTGATACTGCACTTCATATTGCTGCAAAAAATGGAAAATTGAACCCCGGATCAGTAATAATGAGAAGCTTGGTATAAGTATATCTTGGAAACATAAAATGTGGAGATGGATGATCGATGACAACGCAATGCTTAACCCAACTTGAGGTTGTGTTGAGAAAGTAACTGTAAGAGTTCGAGTGGGATTTTCTCGAATAAATGGGCTGAAGAAATAGTGGACAAAGATCTATAATGGAATAAGCGTACTCTCTAGAGTACTAGCTGGTTTTGTTCGTTGGTACTTGGAGTCGATATGATAGGCTAGACACACTAACATCACATATATGCAGTTTTTAACATGTAGGCGGTTCGGTTGCACTTGAATGTGGACATGCTGTGGTCGGTGAGTGCCGTGAATGAAGGTTAAAATATAATATTTTTTAAAAAGTAAAATTGACATATAATTTTTAGCACGAAATGTGAAAAAATTATTGTTATCGCATTAAATTAAAAGTCTCCATCGAGCAATATAGTTAAATTATGACTTGTATCTACTAACAATATTAATAAATGCGCTGAAGAAATCGTGGAGAAAGATCTCTAATGGAATAAGCGAACTCTCTAGAGTACTAGCTGGTTTTATTCGTTGGTACTTGGAGTTGATATGATATGCTAGACACACTAACATCACATATATGTGGTTTTTAACATGTAGGCGGTTCGATTGCACTTGAATGTGGACAGGCTGTGGTCAGTGAGTGCCGTGAATGAAGGTTAAAATATAATATTTTTTAAAAAGTAAAATTGACATATAATTTTTAGCCCGAAATGTGAAAAAATTATTGTTATCGCATTAAATTAAAAGTCTCCATCGAGCAATATTGTTAAATTATGACTTGTATCTACTAACAATATTAATAAATGGGTTGAAGAAATAGTGGACAAAGATCTCTAATGGAATAAGCGGACTATCTAGAGTACTAGCTGGTTTTATTCGTTGGTACTTGGAGTCGATATGATATGCTAGACACACTAACACCACATATATGTGGTTTTTAACATGTAGGCGGTTCGGTTGCACTTGAATGGGGACATGCCATGGTCGGTGAGTGCCATTAATGAAGGTTAAAATATAATATTTTAAAAAAATAAAATTGACGTATAATTTTTAGCACGAAATGTGAAAAAATTAGTGTTATCGCATTAAACTAAAAGTCTCCATCGAGCAATATTGTTAAATTATGACTTGTATCTACTAACGATATCAATAAATGGGCTGAAGAAATAGTGGACAAAGATCTCTAATGGAATAAGCGGACTCTCTAGAGTACTAGCTGGTTTTATTCGTTGGTACTTGGAGTCGATATGATATGCTAAACACACTAACATTACGTATAGGCGGTTTTTAACATGTAGGCGGTTCGGTGGAACTTGAATGTGGACATGCCGTGGTCGGTGAGTGCTGCGAATGAAGGTTAAAATATAATATTTTTTAAAAAGTAAAATTAACATATAATTTTTAGCACGAAATGTGAAAAAATTAGTGTTATCGCATTAAACCAAAAGTCTCCATCGAGCAATATTGTTAAATTATGACTTGTATCTACTAACGATATCAATAAATGGGCTGAAGAAATAGTGGACAAAGATCTCTAACGGAATAAGCATACTCTCTAGAGTACTAGCTGGTTTTATTCGTTGGGTACTTGGAGTCGATATGATATGCTAAACACACTAACATTACGTATAGGCGGTTTTTAACATGTAGGCGGTTCGGTTGCACTTGAATGTGGACATGCCGTGGTCGGTGAGTGCCGCGAATGAAGGTTAAAATATAATATTTTTTAAAAAGTAAAATTAACATATAATTTTTAGCACGAAATGTGAAAAAATTAGTGTTATCGAATTAAACTAAAAGTCTCCATCGAGCAATATTGTTAAATTATGACTTGTATCTACTAACGATATCAATAAATGGGCTGAAGAAATAGTGGACAAAGATCTCTAATGGAATAAGCATACTCTCGAGAGTACTAGCTGGTTTTATTCGTTGGTACTTGGAGTCGATATGATATGCTAAACACACTAACATTACGTATAGGCGGTTTTTAACATGTAGGCGGTTCGGTTGCACTTGAATGTGGACATGCCGTGGTCGGTGAGTGCCGCGAATGAAGGTTAAAATATAATATTTTTTAAAAAGTAAAATTAACATATAATTTTTAGCACGAAATGTGAAAAAATTAGTGTTATCGCATTAAACTAAAAGTCTCCATCGAGCAATATTGTTAAATTATGACTTGTATCTACTAACGATATCAATAAATGGGCTGAAGAAATAGTTGACAAAGATCTCTAATGGAATAAGCATACTCTCGAGAGTACTAGCTGGTTTTATTCGTTAGTACTTGGAGTCAATATGATATGCTAAACACACTAACATTACGTATAGGCTGTTTTTAACATGTCGTCGGTTCGGTGGCACTTGAATGTGGACATGCCGTGATCGGTGAGTGCTGCGAATGAAGGTTAAAATATAATATTTTTTAAGTAGTAAAATTAACATATAATTTTTAGCACGAAATGTGAAAAAATTAGTGTTATCTCATTAAACTAAAAGTCTCCATCGAGCAATATTATTAAATTATGACTTGTATCTACTAACGATATCAATAAATGGGCTGAAGAAATAGTGGACAAAGATCTCTAATGGAATAAGCGGACTCTCTAGAGTACTAGTTGGTTTTATTCGTTGGTACTTGGAGTCAATATGATATGCTAGACACACTAACATCACATATATGTGGTTTTTAACATGTAGGCGGTTCGGTTGCACTTGAATATGGGTGAAAATTTTTTTTGCTATCGCATTAAACTAAAAGTCTTCATCAAGCAATATTGTTAAATTATGACTTGTATCTACTAACAATATTAATAAATGGGCTGAAGAAATAGTAGACAAGATCTCTACCTGAATAAGTGTACTCTCTAGAGTACTAGATGGTTTTATTCGTTGGTACTTGGAGTCGATATGATATGCTAGACACACTAACATCACATATATGCGGTTTTTAACATGTAGGCGGTTCGGTTGCACTTGAATGTGGACATGTCATGGTCGGTGAGTGCTGTGAATGAAGGTTAAAATATAATATTTTTTAAAAAGTAAAATTGACAAATAATTTTTAGCACGAAATGTGAAAAAATTATTGTTATCGCTTTAAACTAAAAGTCTCCATCGAGCAATATTGTTAAATTATGACTTGTATCTACTAACAATATTAATAAAGAAAAATAATTTATCTTCATTTGGATTTTGTGTGACTCACATCTCAATTGGACCCCAGTCCATTAATCCTACTATAATAAAAAAGTCAGTTTCGGGTTACCGTAGATGCAACAGTAACCCAATGAGATGTTGCTGTTCATTTCACAAATCTTCACATCTCCAGTCCTCCAATTTTATACATTACATCCATTTCCATATTTTTTTTCTCGATCGTCCTTGTATTTTGTACTTTCAAGAATTTAATTTTATCTTGGTTCTTCATCTACAAATAATTCTTGCCCGAAACTCACACAGGACCGAGGACTGTGTTGGTTGTAAGAGATGTGCCAACTAGAACTAAGAATTGAAGAATATTTGTATTGGATGTTTGATCTATATATATAATTCATTTTTTATCGTTTCAAAAAAAAAAAAAAAAGGATTGAAGGTTGATTATGTATGCTCAGTAACAAAAACAAAAACAGTGGTGGTCGTGTTCTATGTTAGGAAGGCATTCTCAAAGAAAACTTGCAGGATGTAGCATTTTTTTTATTAGAATTGAGTTTTGTCACTGATACCTTATGAACAGGCTTGTCATTGAAACTTTTCTATTAGGTAATGTGGATTCAATTTAATCATTGGATATGAAATAATGAGAAGTGCAAAGATTTGTGTTGATTTGGGTTGCAGGTTGCAAGATATTTCAAGAAATGACAGGGTCTTGGTGCTAAGGATGATTATAAATAAAATGGCTGTTTTAAAGATACTCATTCCATTAAATGCTCATTTACTTCATAAAAATAATATTTGGAATTGAAAAGTAAAATTGAAGAGAAAAAGATTGTGTTTTTTATAATGATGAACGAGGAATTATTTTGAGCGTTTACACATATTATTATTGTTACAAATACAATATTCTAACTTTGCGTACTCACATTTCACTCATTCGATTTCACTCACTCAAGAAGGAAGGAGAAACTTCATCATCTTCACTAACATCACTGCCAAAAGGTGAGTTTTCTTCCGGAGAAATCTACCGTACGTAGGAGACACCATGTCTTCACGGCGCGGAGACCAAATCTCAGTGCGGCGCATGGAGACACGGCTCTATGTGCCCACGGAGATATGGATCTCAGTGTCCCCGCGAGAGACACGAATCCGGGTCTCCATGTCTCCGCGGAGACACGAAGATCTGTCTCCGTGTCTCGGAGACACCCAATCCATGTCTCCACACCGTCCCACCCCGGAAAATACCTTCTATTAAACAAGTCTATTTTAAATTTGAATTTATTTTTCTATTAAATGGTGTTTTTTTTAATAATTTGTGTAGATGTCTTTGGAATATATACTATCTTCAGATCACTGGTTTTCTGCTACAATCATTCAATTTCCAAATTATCAGTATTTTAAAGATTTTGTAGAGCTGATCAGAGGAGATCAACAAGCATCTTTATTGTGTAGTAATTTTTATGGATTTATATATGGAGTGATTTATAGAGCAGATGAAGAGCAATAATTTAGTAATAAATTAATTTATGAATTCATAATGAGACTTGTAAATTGTGGTAAAAATAATGAAATTTGAGTGAAATTAGATAACTGCTTGGCCCGCTTTAGTCTGCAAGATTTTTGTCTTATCACCGAATTACCTAGCCACGAAGTTTCCGTTAATCTTAACTTCAACAATCATCAACTTAGAAATCAATATTTTAATGGTATGAGGAGAATTAATATGATGATAATTTTTGAAGCATTTCATCTTTATCAACATTAAGAAGATAAATGTAAACTTGGGTTGGTTATGTTGGTAGAGTGTGTTTTGAAACCTACTGAAAGATATATTGATTACAAAACTCTAGGCATGGTTGAGCAGCTTAATGAATTCCTTGCATATCCATGGGGCCGTACATCATATTTTGTCTTATTAAACTCACTGCAAGAATCCCAAGGGGAGAGAGTATATAGACTGCAATAAAATCAGCAAAATGAATGTAAATATTCATTATATGGATATCCACTTGCATTCCAGGTATTTTCTTCAATTCTTTTATTTTTCATCGATGAAAATATAGTTTATATATAATTTATTTTACTTGTATATAATATTTAAATTCAATTATGTTTCAGTATTGGATATATGAAACTTTTCCATAGTTTGAACAAAAATTTGGACGTCGTAGATACAAAACATTACAGAGTTCAAGAATGCATAGGTGGAAGTTGAATAAATTTTTTACAGACAAAAAAGTTAGGCAATTTTTGGCTAGCGAAGATGTAGTTTAATTATATCTCTTTATTACATGCATCTAATTATATTTCTTTGTCTTTCTCCAAACAAAAGTCACAGGAAATCATTTAAATCATTTCATTACAGATTCAAGTGATTGTAGTCCTAGAGCCTACTGAGGAAGAGTTGTAGACACTGTGGTATACAATTCTTTCACTGCCAAGTGATGTTCAACATAATCTATTAGATGACATTGTGAGTGTAGACATCAACAATGTAGTCCCAGGTAACACTGACAACATACCTGATCCTATGACATATAGTTCAGTTGGAGCTGGCCCAAGCTTTGCTTCTATTGGCTTCAATTATGTGACTAGAGAAGAAATAGAGGAGATGCTTGATATATATAGGTAGCGTGTGGTATCGGATGTATCAGGTTTGTGCAACAGCTTGAAAACAAACATTGTTGATGAATCAATGAGACAACAAGAAAGCTACTACCAACCAATTCTTGACAACCAAAAAGAATTGTTTGAAAAATAGTAGAAGTGGCAGCAAGACATCTTTCAACAACATCAACACTGGCAACAACAACAACACTACTAAGACATGCAATCTAGTTAGGGATGGCAAAAAACTCGCTGGCTTGGGTAGCTCGGGCTCGACCCAGAAAAGCCCCGAGCCTAGTCTGGCTCGAGCTCGATTCCACCAAGGCTGAGCCCCATTTTGGGGCATCTGCTAGAGCCCGGGCCGGCCTGTGTGGCTCAGTCAGCCCGTGTTTTAGAAAAAAACAAAAAAAAAAGTAAAAAATTTATTTCAGCTGCCTGCAACTGTCTGCAAACACAGGTAGTAGTTATGAAAAAATAATTTTAAAAAAAGAATAATTAAAAAAATCGAGCCGGTCCGGCTTATAAAAGCCCGAGGGTAAAATTTTTGGCTGAGCTTTTGCTTGGCTAGGCTCGGGCCCAAAAAGCTTGGACCTATTTTGCTCCAGTCTAGCCCGAATTTTGAGTTTTGGCTCGGCTCGTTGACATAGCTAAATCTAGCAAGCAAAATTACGTGGATACCAGTTTGACTTCAGTGAGATGTTATATCGATGAACAAAATAGCAACATGCTCAACAAATTATCATGGGAATCAAACATGAAAGTTGTTGTAACTTCCCTCCAACATGATATTCATATCCATAGGACTCCAGTTCCAAAGGATACATCAACATCTCAGCGGATTGAAGATGTTGAAAGGTTGAGAAAAGAAAGAAAAGGTAAAGGAAAAAAGATACAGTCTTCAAAGATCGATTATCCTTTAGAAGACTATCATATGGATAGATACACAATAATTAGAGATTGGGTGTTAAAGAATCCATCCAGGTAACCAATCTAATTAATTTGAATATTATAATTTTAAGTTTATTTATTTAAAACTCAATTACGTTTACAGTGCATATTGGGACTATGGAACTGGCAATATGTACAAAAGAAACACATTGAAAGCTATAATGAATACAACAGAAGATATGAATATCGTGGTTAGTAAATTTCATTCATCATAATACATTTCCTCACATGCTTAATATATTTAATTTACATTTATTTATTTTATTAGAATCTTGACGTGGAGTTCAAATAGTTGAGGCGGCTGATCAAAGATTGTTGCACCCTTGTTTCGAAGGAATATACAATTCTAGATTTCGGATTTGAAAACGAATGTACTCGCCAGTTGATGATGCAGAGAAACGTAAAAGAAGGAATTGCGATTAAACAACCACCGGATGTTATTCTTTTAGAAGAATACGTAAATGACAATTTACCAATAGCTGGTCGTCCATGGATAGTATGCAATTATCTATTAATTCCATGTTCCTACCCAGGCAACGATTGCTACCTCTTTCTTGTAAATTTTCGCGAATGGAAATTCGAAATATATGATTGTCGCCACAGTCTTCATACACCGTGACAGGTCATCGTACACACAAATTCAATATTCAATGCTGTCCAATTTTTGTTAGTGTCTTCAGGGTTTTCCATCAACCGAAATTTAAAGAAACATAGAAACAAACGGATGGAAGTAGACATCATACCTCACCTGTCTTGTGCAAATGATGGGTGGGTATTTAAACTATTTACTTTAATTTTATATTTTTGGTAATAATTTAATCTAACATAAGACTTTTTCTTCCATAGGCCAAACAGTGCAATTTTTTTTTGCTAAAGTACATAGAATGTTTCATTTTTGGATATCCCATAGAATCAGTTTCTCCAGACATAATGACTATATACAAATGAAAGATTGCCATCGACAATTACTATAATGAATACTTTCTACATCCTCGTTGATCTACACAGCTGAGAAAACAAACTTCTAGAAAGGTAACATATGAAATCAATTGTAGCCTTGTATGAGCATTAAGACTATTAGAGTTGGAACACTTTTCCTGCGAAATCTATAATTCACTTCTTTAATGTTTATATTTTTGGTCTTTGGTTAAGGTTTTCCTTTTTATTTTAATGATGATCGGTCAAATTATACAAGGTTGAATATTCATTTGATAAGATGCATGCAGAGTTGCGTTGGGTTAGAAACTAAACTGCCCGAGAGATGAAGAATGCTAAAAAGTATGAAGAAATGTGTGTTAATTATTTTTCCTAATGCAATAACATGCTAAAGCTTATTTCTCATTAATTGTCTTCTTCGCATCAGAGAAGCAAGAGTAGAGAATTACTCAAAAGCAGCATATCAAGTGGCTTGCCAATGCTGTTATCCTGAATAAAAATAGCTTTATTATTCAAAGATGTGTAATTTGAATATTCAAATTCCCTTGTTACAGCAAATCTGGAAATTGTAACAATAGCAGGCATGTGTATTGATATATTGTAGGCAATTCTTCATTTTTTTTTTATTGCAAGGTTGTAAGAAACAGTTTTTCTACAAAAATATGTTAAGTTTGCGGCATCTATCAGAAGTTGTGGTATAAACTCATTAAAATTGATTCGTGTAGATAAAACGTTTAGCTTGGTGCTTAAGCAGTTTACTAATTTGCAATTACCAATTCAAAATCCTTATTCAAGTAGTCAGTTATTTGGACATTCCAAACAACTCGAACTGGCACTTTTTTGGGGGAAAATGTATGCATAAAAAATGAGAAAATTGAGCAAATGTATGATTAAAAATGGGGAAAAGTCTTGACGAATGACTTTTTTTGTCAAAAATATTAAAATAGATTTAACCAAAAAATAAAAAAAAAGGCCTCAGAGACTTCTCTCGGAGACTTTGTCTCTGTGTGCGGAGATTACTTATCTCTGCACACGGAGACAAAAGTCTCCATAGCGAAGATTTTTGTCTCCACTATGCAGAGATGAGACTATGGAGACATCTCTGTTTGCGGAGATTAGTCTCCACACACGGAGACAAAAGTCTCAGTGTAAGTCTCCCATGCCTTTTTTTAAATATTAAAAAATAAGTTAAACAATTTACGTACTTTTAGGTATTTAACTTCCTCACATCACCCCTCCATGCCTATCGTCCCTCCATTTTTATACGTCACCCCTCGATGCCTTTTCAATCTATCATCCCTTCATTTTTATACATCACCCCTCCATGCCTTTTCTTTCTATCGTCCGCACATATTTTCTCTTAGACTATTCTCCTCTCTCTCTCTCTCATAAAAAACATAACCTTGACAACTTCAAAAATTTAATTTCACATGCTAAATTATGAATTTCTGACTAAAGAATTACACTTCCTAATTGGTAATTTCTCTCTTTCAATGCATATTGTATTTGTGTGCGTTTATTTAATGCATGTATTGTAATGGTTGTTAAAATACTTTACTAAAATTTTAGAAGTTTGAGTTACTAATGCAAATAATTAAATAATTGGCAGGAATTATGAAAACTGACAATCATAATAAAAAGTTTAAATCTGCATTTTGTATTCACATCCGCCTGTGAAGTATACTTATTATACTTATTATGTATCTTTACTAATTAAAATAGTTGAATTTAATAGTAAGTACACAGACGCCATATAAGCTTGCATGTCAAAATTCCAAAAAAAAATAAAAAAAATATCACAAACTACCTATGTTCTCCCGGAGTGAAAGGCTGCCACAGTATTTAGTATTTACAGAAACTGGAAAAGCCATATATTCGAGATTTTAAAAAATGCATATAGAAAGTACACTTTTCCTAGGACAAAACTTATGAAATCAACTATGTTACCGGAAAAAAATGTTGAGTTCTTTTGTGGAAAGGGCATTAGTAGTCTGCCTTGGATCAAAATTTGCTTTTCTAGATTACCAAAGACTCACGCCTGACTTAAAATTGAGAATAATATTTTTTATTTTGAAATATAAGTTAATTTATTTACTTTCTTAAATTTATGTGTAGCTTACCATCAAATTTTATTGTTAATTATTTGTCTGGATGGGAAGACAATGTTGGATCCCTACATCCGCACAGTTAAATATTCTTCAATGTACATTTGATGGAAGCAATAAAACTCCAAGCAATGCAGAAATCGTACAGATAGTCTTTCGATTATCATCGCATACTCATATCTCTGAAAAAAATGTTCAGGACTGGTTTAGTAACAGGCGTGCTCAGTCAAAAAGAAAGCATGTTTGTACACAAGCAAAGAATCTTCAACTGAAAAATCTAAGGCATGAAATGCAACTTGATCGACGTTCATGGAGCTTGAGATTAACAGGTCTGTCTTTATTATTACATTGGGCTCAATTTACCATCATGCACACGTTTTTCCTCTATTATCCTTTCGATTTAATTTTATTCTTTAATTTATTTAGTTTATTATTTTTGCAGTCGATGAGATTTCTACAAGCACTAGCACTGGTGAGCACATAGATTCTAATTAATTTTCACTTAGATTTTCCTTTGTCTTATGTGGAATATTTTTCGCTATAATTGAATTGTTTACAAAATCAACCTTTTAAAAACTGCCTCCCATTGACTGCAATTTCCATTTGCCATCACCATCACCATCTCCGTCGCCATTGCCATTATTCATATTTATCTTATCTTTTTCTCTTACAATCTTTTTTGAATTAATTTTCTCCTTTTCCCTCTTGTTAGGTTATAATATGGAAAGTAATCATTTTCCATATGAATGCGTATCAAATATTCATTTTACTAATGAATGTATTGAAAGAATTCATACAGAAGATATTCCTACTCAACCTTATGTTCTGCCATCTTCTACCATTTGTATACATTATGGTACAAAAAAATTCTATAGAGAAACCAAGGGTTTTTGTTGTTGTGATGGGAGAGTGAAATTACAATTACATAATATGCTTGTGTAAAAATAATAAAGGTATTTATACTTTCAGAGTTCAAGGACATGTGTATCATTTCATAAACCCACTTGTACCTATTGATGGGAATCCTGCAACAGTTCAGACAAGTTCTGTGAATTGAATTTAAGAAAGTTGATAGATTTTTGAAAAAAAATCCATATTGTAACTTATTTCGATCATCAAGTGAAATTACTAATATAGAATCATGTAGTATTTTACTGAGGTGTGATCCATCTTTCGATCAAAGAATTTATAACATGCCAACATCAGAACAAGTGGGCATAGTTTGGGTTGATGAAGACCCATATGCAAATATTCGACCTCGAGATTTATTAATTTATGGACATTCAGGTAATGCGTATAAAGTTCAATACTATTATGGTTGTTATGATCCACTTCAATATCCATTACTTTTCTCGTATGGAGAACCTGAATGGCATGAAGGTATTGACAAGGTAAACCTTAATGTTTCACAAATTCCAGTCACTCAAAATTTAGTAGATGTTGTTAACGTGAATTCAACATATCAACTTTTGGAAATATAAGATCATGGTAAATTTTATTAATTGTATTTAATTATAGTAAATTTATTCTTTACTAAATAAATTATTTATCTTGGCTCATTTTTCATTGTTTTTTAATTTTTTGTAGTTTTAAAGGCACGGAAGAAACGAATGAATGTGTCATGTCCAAAGTATTACTGTTACAAAATTCAAATCATGCTTGAAAATTCTTCTACATACTGGTAGACTTTTACAACAATATGTAGTGGACATGTATGTTAAAATTGAAACTGCAAGATTAGACTTTTTTTGCAATAATCAAAGCGCTATAAGAGCTGAACTTTATTAGGGAATTGTACACAATGTTCAAAATGGTGAGAATAGAGGTTATAAAATTGGCAAATCAATAGTTTTGCCTGTTGGATTTATTGGTGATCCTAGAAATATGACTAAAATATATATGGATGAAATGTCTTTAGTTTAGATATATGAAAAGCCTGATGTCTTTTTAATAGTGACATGTAATCCAAATTGGCCTTAGATAAAATGTGAATTAAAACATATTGATGAAATACAGAATATGCCAGCTTTGTTAGTACGCATATTTCGTGCCAAGCTTGAAGAATTGAAGATAGATTTGATTAAGAAAGAATTGTTAGGTCCTATAGTTGCATATGTTTATGTGATTGAATTCCAAAAAAAGAGGATTACCTCATGCTAACTTCCTCCTGATATTTAAACAAAGTTCTAAGATTAGAAACCCTTCACAAGTTGACGAAATTGTCTCATGTGAAATACTAGATCGAAATAAATAAGTCACTTAAACGTTGCTGTTGTGAAACTTATGATGCACGGTTCTTGTGGGCATTTGAATCCTAACAATGTTTGCATGGAGAAGAATTATGTATGTAAAAATATATACTCAAAAGAATATATTCAACATACTTTGTTAGGCAATGATTGATACCCACTATATAAATGTCGTAATAATGGTGTATGTGTTAAAGTAAGAGGCTGTTTATTAGACAATATATGGGTAGTACCATATAATCCATACATTTTAGCTAAATATGATCGCCATATTAATGTAAAGATATGCTCTTCTGTTAAAGTTGTTAAATATTTATATAAGTATGTATATAAAGGGCACAATCAGATTTCATTTTACTCCGAATAAAGAAATCAATGAGCAATTTATTGATGAGATTACAAATTACCAATCAACTAGATGGATATATGCACCTGAAGCTATGTGGAGGATATTTAGTTTTGATTTATTTGATGTCTCCTGCAGTAGTTTCTTTACAGTTACATACTAAGGATGATCAGTTAGTTACATACAATAACACAGACGATTTATCAAAATTTATAAATAAAGACTTTGTCCACCGAACAATATTAACATAATTCTTTAAAATGAATATGTCAAATAAAAAGGCAACAACTTTACTCTATAAAGAATTTCCTACACATTTTATGTGGAATGCATCCATGCGAATTTAGACTCCGCGAAAATAGAAAAATGTTATTGGCAGAATAGTCAATGCTAATCCATCTGAGGGTGAGAGATAGTTTTGCAAGTGTTACTGAATCATATAAAAGGGCCAAAATCTTTTGAAGATTTGAGAACAATTAATGGTGTTCTTCTGACTACTTATCATGAAGCATCGCTTTTCCATGGTCTTCTTAGTGGAAATAACTATTTTAAGATGTGTTTAATCGAAGCAATTACTTAACAAATGCCCATACTATTGCGCCAACTCTTTGCCAATGTGTTGACTTTATGTAGCCCAACAAGTCCAAGAACTTTGTGGGACAAATTTAAACATTTTATGATAGAAGATTATTTACATAAAGGTCTAACGCAACATGTTGTTGAGATGAAAGATTTGCATTGTATAAATTCTTTGTTAGAGAATGTTGGTAAAAGTATCAGAGATTATTGCTTGGCAGATTTTGATTTTACTGTCAACTATGATGATATGCTTGAAACTATGATTGTCGAATAAACTACAAATATTAATGTTGGGTTACATATGCATTGTACTAAGAATTTAAATAAAGAGCAACAAAGTGCTTATGAAATTATTCTCAATTGTGTTTTAAATGGTAAGAATGTAATGTTTTTTATCGATGTCCAGGAGGTACTAGGAAAACATATTTATACAAAGCAATACTTGCTAGTGTACAATCTTGGAATCTGATTGCATTAGCAACTCCTTCATTGGGTGTGGCTGCATCTTTATTACCAGCTGGTCGAACAGGACATTCAAGATTCAAAATTTCGCTTCAATTAAGTTCAGATATGCGATGTTTTGTAAATAAACAGTCTGCAGTTGGTAAACTTTTAACAATTACTAAGTTAATTGTATGGGATGAAGCACCAATGGTTCATAAATGTGCTTTTGAAGCTTTAGATAAATTGTTAAGAGACATTACTGAATGTCATTATTATTTGGTGGAAAATTCATTGTGTATGGAGGAAATTTTTGCCAAGTTTTACCAGTTGTGCAAAGAGGAACAAAAGATGATATAATGAAGGCAAGTTTAGTTTTTTCACATTTATGGCATTCTTTTACACAACCGTTAGTTCAAAATATGAGAGCTAAATTAGATCCTTTCTTTTACGAATATTTGCTAAACTTTGGAATCGGAATTGAGGAAGAACATTAATGCCACATGATTAAGCTTCCTGAGGATATCATTATCAATTTCTAAGACGAATTAAAATCATTACGAGAATTAATTAACATCGTGTTTCCCAATTTCCAAACATATGGTGACAACTTAAGTATTATGATGAATAGAATTATTTTAACCCCAAAAAATGAATATGTGGATTTAATAAATAATATGTTACTTAAAGACATTCCAGGAGAGAAATTTAAATATTTTAGTTTTGATGAAGTCATTGATAAAGTGAAGGATTCATTCATGAAGATTTCTTAAATAGTCTAACTCCGAATGGTATCGGTCCACATGAACTCGTGTTGAAAAAAATGGTCCAATTATAGTGCCTAGAAAAATTAATCCTTCTGAAGGTATATGCAACGGGACTAGATTTATTTGTTGTGACTTTAAACAAAATGTAATTTTAGCTGAAATTGGAACAGGAGAATTTCGTGGAAAACAGGTGTTGTTACCTAGGATTCCATTCATTCCACTTGAAAGCGATAAACAGTCAGTGCCATTTAAAAGAACTCAATTTCCAGTACATCCTTGTTTTGATATGACTATTAACAAAGCTCAAGGTCAAACTCTAGATTTTGTTGGTTTATATTTTCCTGAACCTGTATTCTCGCATGGTTAATTATATGTAGCATTATCCAAGGCTAGAACAAGAGGAAATATTAAAGTTTTAATTAAACCTTGTGTAAAACATAAATTACATACCTTTTGCACAAAAAATATCATTTATCATGAAATCTTGGATTTAATACATAGCAATTACTCAATTTAGCAATGCTTATACCATTTTGATTCAACAAATACAAATATACTTCTTATGGTTAGAATTCCGCTATATGTTTTTTAAGAATCATCATTAAGTTATTACATAAAGCATATTATTATGTGTCACATTCCTTATGATTGTAATCCATAGATTATTTGACTTTAAGTAATGCCGCTTGTTCTATTTTCATCTTTTTCTTTGCTCAATGATGTATGATAAAACAAACTTGTTGAGCAATGTTCATCTCTTCCTTGTTCTAGATTTTTTTAAAAAACATAATATTCTTATGTATATCCAAATTTTAGCGTTTTGATTTATAAAGCTCATATTAAAAATATTCCCAGTCATGGCTGAGTATAATGTCTAAATTTTGCCATTTTATTGATGAGACAAATTAGCATTCGTGCTTTGTTCACAAAGTTGTCTTACCTCATTCATCCTTTGTATTACCACTCTTGAGTTCAAAACTACAACATATTAACTGTCATTGGCAAGGTTTGTTTACTGATGTTGTCTATTCTTTGCCTTCTTCCATTCCTACTCATAATTTTGAAAACAAGCATTCTAGGGATTTTGGTGACAGACATATTGTTAAATCATAAGTATATTTGTAAAGAAGAGTATACCATAATGCTACTGCTGTTTCAAATTTAATTTTGCTCATATGTCATGACAAAAAAGAAATTGAAACTTATTATATAATTAGTTGTTCATAATGTCTTAGCATAATTTCTAGAGGACACCACTTTTCTCCAATTCCTTGTCTCCTCGACCCGGGGACTTTGCCAAGATGCATTTTTTTCATCACTATCTCTCTGTAAAAAAAATTAATATCCCTTCTTTTGTGGTTTTCCAATAATATATACATTTTTATAACTAACCAATCCTATGTAATTAACAATCTCATATAGCCCTTGTTTGACACCCATTTCATGGAAGAATTTGATTTGGAATAGTGATTGATGAAAAAATATGTGGTTAAAAAGTAAGGAGAATTTTTGAGTTTATGTGTAATATTATTTTATTGATAGAATGTGTGGTTGAAATGAAGAAAGAGAATGAGAATGAGAAAAAAAAATGTATGTCAAACAAGGGCATAATAACTTTACAGTTATATACAATATATTCATATATTTCTGTGAACTGATGTGCTAACACCAGGTACTTTTACGTATAATAATCAAATATAACAGTAACATGTAATCATATTTATTTACGTGTATTATGTTTGTACTTGATGAAATTTCACTGAATTGATTTGCTTGCCCATACCTTGATGAAATTTTAACAATCAACTAATTTACTTGCCATACCTGATAGAACAGTAATTTATTTTCTATACTTTGATTGACAATTTACTGTACAAAATACTACACTTGTTTATAAAAAAAGCTTCATTCGATGTTTCAACACACGCAAATACTGGCTTCATCAACTTTCCAAAAAAACCCAACCTTCATTTCCAAAATACAATACACCCCTACAATGGAAGAACAATACCAACTAATACCAGAAATTGTTTCTAACAATCAAAAGTGAAAAGCTAAGATCATTGTGGTAGAAAAACAATCACCAAAACCTTCGAAGCAAAGTAATGGAAGGTACCAACATTTGATGTTAATGGATACTCAGGTAACTCTTATTCATTATACATATAAGTTTTAGATTTCGTTATTATCTATTGTCTTCATTTTGAAACTCTTCAGCTTCCCATGGTATTAATACAAACTATCCAAGCTAGTTTATATGATTCCAACATCACTGCTTTTAAGGATCGGCTTCTTCTCTGAAAAATTTATACAATTTCAAAAGCTTATGTGAAGAACAACATGGCTAACTACAACTATGTAACTGGATCTCTCCAATGGACGATATAAGGAGAACCTCGTGTTGAAGAACTAAATGAAGATAAACTAGAATTTGTTTTTTCAAACTATCATCTAACACCTTTTTACGAGGTTGAACAATACATGGATACATATGTTGATTTGAGTAAAAATCTGCATGTTTATACACTCATAAAATTATACACTCAACGTACAAACATATAAATATGGAAAGTATAGAAATACAAAGTATATCCTTTTACATTTTGTCAAATACTTACAGTTGCAGTTGATATCACTCCTAAGCGTCTGATTCAATCAAAAGATGGCACCCAATCATAGGTACATGATGTCATACTTCTTGACAAGAATTTCAAAACAATGATGCTAAAACTTTGGGATTCATTTGTTGATAGAGAATGTGTGCTACTGGAAGATAACATTGACAAAAAACCAGTCATCTTTGCAACATATCTCAAAGTTACATCCTTCTTTGGTATGTTGTACTTCGGTATTCTATTTGGTATAATATCTTCTTCACATTATGTGACTACTTTATTTTCCATAATGGTATATTATTAGGTTTGAAATTGTCTACAAAAGTTCGTAGTACTTTCTTCATAAATACACCTTTCAATGAAGTAAAACAAACCGCAGAATGGTATGTAAAAATTGCTATTTTTTATTCTGTATCTTTGCTACACTTACTAATTAATGGAGCAACTTATTCTCTAAAGGTGAAAGACAATTCCATGAAAATAGATGATTTGGTGTTGAAGAAACCATACATGGACGAAAGCCCGTGACTCTTTCTCCACCTGTGCATAGTAACTTTACTCCAATTCAAAATCTTCAGGGACGCCTCTTAGTGGTAACTATAAGCATCTTCTATTCTCATTCTTTTCCCAGTATATATATACACAGAAGAGTTATATCCTTCAGTTTTCCTATAAAATTAATTTGTGTCAACATTGAAAATTTTACTAGGTGATCTGCACAGCAACCATAGATACCATCAACAACAGATCTTGGTACATGGCTTGCAACAATTTCTATTGAAGATCAAATGTTGATTTTGGAAAAACATATCTTTGTATTTTTTGCAAAAATCCTAATTTTAAAGTTATTTCTCGGTACTAATCAATCTTCCTATTTTCCATATGTCTTTATTTTTTCCTCATATCTTCATTTACTAATACTTAAATATTATTCACATTAGGGCTAGAGCATATGTGCAGCTTTCAGATGCGACAAGTTCGTGCAATTGGTGAACCCGTTGAGAAACTGTTGTTTACAGATTCACAATCCTTGATGGAACAAACCAATTCTTTAAAACTTCAACCTAACTTAATCATTTTGCCTTTATTTTATTGAAATGACACTTAACATGATCAACATACAGGGTTCACAGTCAATCTTCCCAGAAGTCATTTAAAACATGAAAAATACTGAGAGAGCATTCTACTTAAAAGCAATGCAAACTGAGTCCAATTCATCAAGTTACAAATTTGGCATCATCTATGTAACAGATTTAGACCATACAAATGTAGGAAAACAAAACCAAACAAATGCTGAAGTTATGGCAGCTACATTGTCTAAGAACATCATCGACACAAACTGTCAAGAAGATTGGTCACCTCCAACAAAGAGATCTCTTATCATTTGTTCGCTTCGAATGTTGATTGTGATGAAAACAATAATTCAAAACTCCTAGACAAAGATCTTGGAAAAAGAAAAAAATGGAGTAAATGATAATTGAAACGTCTTTTGGAAAGACTTTTGAGAGGCACAATTTCTCCGTCTATGTTTTATTTTGTTTGTTATAAGACACGCCTACACATTTTTTTGTATATTTGTGGAAAAAACTGATCAAAACATGTTAATGTTGAAAAATGATGTATGTCGAACATGATAAATACATCATTATCTAACTTATCTTTTGTATATGTTTTTGTTATCAACATTAATGGAATCAGTTTCTATTTTTTTCCCAAAATTTGTTTCTTCTTTGTCTATCAGTTAAACTAGATTTTACGAAGTTGTTAAGATTTATTTTTCAAGTACAAATATACCCACTCAAATTAAAGTTGCTGAAGAGAAACAATTTGCTAAATTCAAGTTATACCGTGTCTGGACCACAACTGAAGACCTGTCATCATGTCATGGAGATATGAAACTGTGTCTTCGGTGTACGTGGAGACACGATTTCCATGGAGACACGGGACCATGTCTCCGAGGAAGCACAGTCCGTGTCTCCATTCGTGTCTCCGCGTGCACGGAGACTGAAAAATTAGGAATTCTTGATTATCATTCGAATTGAAGTTGATAGGTGATTATAGAAACAAATGGATGATTTTATGATTAAGCAGGATGTAATTGACGAAGAAAATACTGTAATTGATACAGTCCTCAGTTGTGTATACGCAATTAGGGAGGGTTCTATGATAAGAACTATGGAGTAAGTTGAATTTAGTATTTCTAAGAATAAGAACTAGACTATTTCTTAATTTATTGAAACAACATTAAGATTCCTAATTATGAATATTATTTAAAAAATCATAAGAACTATGCATATTCTCTTCTTACCGTCTCTTTGCTTTTTTTATTCCCTAGGAGAAGGCATTTGTTTGATACCTATAAATATTCTCTAAACTTTTATCCCATATTTCCCTAAACTACACATCATGATGTATTTGACCTTCAATTAACTTGCCTTATTCATGCTAAGTGTAACCAGATTGATAGTTTTACTGGGGAACTCCTTAAAATTCAGAATCTTCATATCGTTTAGAAGAAGACATGGACATATGAAAAAAATGGTTCAAATGATAAAACTTACTGCTTCATGGCGATATACTGAAAATATTGCCGCTCATCTTTTGTAGAATCAGATATGCTATTCTGGCACTTATTATGCAATAATTCAAAAAACTCGAAAATTGATTTCATCTAACTAGCCTGAGAATTGTTAATATTTGTAGTTGATTCTACAAGTTTCTGTCAGGTCATCTTTCTAGTGCTCGACGCATAAGTAAAGAATGTTGTGCCAACTTATTCACTAGAACACAAAGCCATCTATGATAACTTCAAATCCATTTTTCATTTCTTGGATCTCTTGATGAACAAAACTGAAGATATTCCTAAAACGTATCAAAACCTTCTGATTTCCTCAAGTACAATCCAGGAAATAATATGCCAGCATATGCTGAAAGAAGATAAGCAGGTATCAATCATCTTAGTTTTATGTACAGCGATCTAGAAAGCTTATATTTTTTAACATTTTTTTTACAAGTAGAGATGGAAATTAATTCATTAAGAATATTTTCTCCTCAAGATTATGGAACAGCTTTACATCTTAAAATCTCAACAATAAAATTTGGACCCACCATTGATATTAGTTTTGTGACACATAATTTTGTATGGAGAAGCAGCATCTATTTTTTGTTTTCCTTTCCTATAGAAGTTCTCTATTTTTAGCTGCAATCATAGTACATTAATGTGATCAAACTTTTCTCCATTTATTCACAACTGGACAAAACCATTTTGACTTTTAAAAACCCATTAGCACTTCAATGGGTGTGCAAGATGGTTGCCATATTCATTGCATGATCCATTGATGTTGAATGTGATCAAATGAGGCCAAAGCACCATCAGTTGTGTTTAAAGCTCCATGATAAATGCATATCCATGCTTAAAGTACTATCTGATCACATATACCGTGACAGGGGCGAAGCCAGAATGTGTCTTACGGGGGGCAAAATTTTTTAAAAATGAATGTACGAATAAAATTTATATATAACTAGACAAATTGTAATATAACGTTACATATTACAATTGTACCCGACGATATTATATAATATAAAATTCATCTATAATAGAATCTAGATCTAAATTAATACTAAATTCTCGTTCAATGTTTAGTATTAAACAATCAGCAAGAAAATCTTCATCCATTTTATTACGAATTTCCGTCTTCAAATGTTTTATTGCTGAAAATGCTCGCTCCACTGTCGCTGTTGAAACCGATAGTATCAGTACTAAATGAATCAATTTAGTCAAAATGACGTAACTTTCCGACCTTCTACTTACAACTAATTCCCGACATAAATCAGAAAGTGTAGGCACTTGAAATCGAGGTTCGGTAATCACATCATTCTTATAATGTTGCAACTCAATTTTCAAACATTAAATATCTTGTTGCGAAAAATCTTCTGTATACAACTTTTGCGCAAGCTTGTAGATATTATCCATGTCAAATGATTCAAAAGAATTTGTTGGATCCAAAGCCGTATTGAGAGAAATGAGTTCTAACGATGTCTCATTAATTCTTGTATCTAACTCCATCATCTGACAATCTATGGTTGTATTGAAAATATCAAAGTGGTAATGATGTTCAACTGTAGGATACTCACGACCACAAGAACGACCAACCATGTACAAACCATCAAAGTCCAGTATACGTATATCATTTTTTAAGCAAAAAAGTTTCACCTCTTCAAAAAATTCTTCCCAACCATCTTCTCTCAATGCTTGAAGGATACTTTTTGTAGTATGAACAAATATCATAGCAGTTAAAATGTCTTGAGTTTTCTTCTGAAGGGTCTGACAAAGTACATCCGTAATTGCCAACATTCTACGCATTAAATTCAAGATAAATACAAATACAAATGCAAATGTTGTCATGGGTTTGTATATACCATCAAGTTCGGACCAAGTTCTCTTATTTGGAGAATGATCACTAAGATACTCAAACACTTTACAAGTTGCAACATACATATCAATCAAGCTCTTTACAGAGTTGTAATGAGAAGACCAACGAGTACCTCCGGCTCGTTGCAAATTACCAATCTGATTAGCCCCACTTCCTGACTCTCGTTCTCCAATTTCCAACAAATGCTTAATTTCTTTTCTTTGGGCACTTTTCAATTCATTGATACACTTAGGAGATGATGTAATCAAATTAATAACACTGTCTAAATGAGAAAAATCAATTAATATCTGAGACATCCCTAACTGCAGAAACTAATGTGAGTTGTAAATGGTGGGCAAAACAATGGACATAGTATGCATATGGACAATCTCTAAGGAATAATTCTTGTAGTCCATTCCAAGAACCACGCATATTACTAACACAGTCATATCCTTGACCTCTCATGTTTTGCACTTGAAGGTTGAAACGGACAAGAATATTAGAAATCTGATTCTTAAGATTTAATGAGGTAGTGTCACTAACGCTTTTGATTGCAAAGAAACGTTCTATCAAAATTTCATTACTACTCACAAACCTCAAGACAATGGCCATTTGGTCTCGTGAAGATTCATCCCGTGCTTCGTCAACAAGAATACTGAACTTCACATCCCCAACTTCGTCATGAATTCTTTGTCGTACTTTATTGGTCATAATGTTTAAAACCTCTTTTTGAATGTTTGGAGACCTGTATGTAGCATTTTGGGGAGCATTACCCAAAATAACATTTCCTACTTCCACATTTATTTTTCCAAATGCATCTACCAGTTCAATGAAATTGCCATGATTCATCAAAGATTGAGATTCGTCATGGCCTCTAAAGGAACAATCTTGAAGTGCTAACCACAGAACACACTGAATAGTGGTCTTTAGACGCAAATAGTTTTTCTATTTTTCCTCGGCTGATACAGATTGCATTACCTTATCAATATGTTGATTTGGTTTCATTAGATCTTTAGCTCTTCTCTTACAACCATCATGATACGATGACGATGTTGTACCAACATAAATAAGGAATGCACATTTACTTCCTTGGTTAACCCTCTTCCAACTGTCAAATCCATCTGTCACCAACGATGAAATAATAGATGGTGCACTATCATTGAGAAAAATGAAGCAAATGCTCCTGAAATCGACTAAAAACAATATGCTTTGAGAAAAATAAAAACAATATGCTTTGTGTGTTGAAGGTGAATATTCCAACTAAGAAAACTGATTGTACCAACGCTCCTGAAATCGACGTTTCTGCTTTCGACATTCTTTACTCTGATAGTCCAAAAGTTTTGATTGATAAGGTCCAGCATTTAGATAGGCTCGCCTAATCTGATTGCGTTCATTAAATGGATGTTCACATATTTGCTTTCTTTTTCCTGGGTCCCGTTCAATAGAATCAAGTGGTTCCACATTAAGATGAAGATCGTTTAACTTCAGGGGATGAAATTGGATTTGGAGTGGATGCCGTAGGAATTGGAGTACCCTGATGTTTGTTACTCTTTGAAAAGAAAGATAACAAAATTCTTCCTTTCTTGGAAGAAGATCGATCTTCCTCCATATTAAACCTAAGAGCATAAATATAAAAAAAAACTTCAATATCCTATAAATTCTTATCATTATATCATAGGTTAAATTGCTATTGGCTAAATTCCAAACTAACTTTCCCATTTTAGCAACTAGCAGCAGTTCAATTTCAAATTAATCAATGGAGTATAATTATAAATTTTAGCAACTAGCAGCCCCTCTAATCACTAATGTGGCCTCAGCATCAGTGCATCTAACTACATTACTACACTAACACTGCACTGCACTATACACACATACACACAATTAATCACTGAACTTTTCCATTTTATCAAATATCACCGAACTTTTCCAATTTCCATCTAACTACATTACTATTTACTGCGCTGCACACAGAATAACACAATTACAAACACAATTGAAGGCCACAGGCGCATACATACCTCACTGGAACAGTAAATGAAGGCTGAACTAAAGCCTGAGGTGGTGAACCCTAGCCTAAAGGCTGAAGCACAACTCACAGTCACAACCGCACGCACTGCACATACAAAACACGAACTTCCTATCAAGATTTGGAGACTGGAGTGAACTTTTTTAACTTGAACTACATCATCTAGATATGTTCGTTTATACTCTAGATTTAGACATTTTGTAGACCTTACCTTGGTGTCGCAACTGCCGCCAGAAAAGGGAATGAGACGACACAACAGATGGCTTTCGGTAACCGAATTTAATTGAGCGTTCGGACTTCGGCGGATGTTGGACTTAGGTTGACGCCTTGACGGGAGGGTTTGGTTGGCCATTTCGGTTGAAAGAGTCAGAGAGAGCAGAGAGGCGGAGAGGGTTTTACGTAAAAGGGGTGACTTGTGAGAGAGGGTTGCAAATTGGGTTTCTCAAATTGAGAGAGTGAAATTGGGCTTCAACAAAAATTAGGTTAGTGGGTTGGACAGTGGGCTATCTATTGGGTTGGACAGTAGGCTAAATTGGGCTTTAACCATTTTTTTTTTAATAAGTTGGGCTTGGGCAAGGGTGGGCTACAGCCCACCCCTATCTCCGCCAATGTACCGTGAGGAAGTTGAAATTTTTCCATTGTTTAGAAAATTCTTCTCCATTGAGGAACAAGAAAAGATGGTAGAATATGCTTGGAAGCACAAGGGCATAATATCTGCAACAAATGATACCCTGGTTAATGGCATATTTCAGGCTGCTACAATTTATGTGTATCCTTATTTCTTTCATTTCCATTTCATCCCTCCAAAATTCAATTACATGCCGTGTTTTCTTGTTGTGTTTGTTGTAAGACTACACAAGAGAGATTGAATTGCCAGTATTTACATTTGCCTAAAAACCAGATTGCACAATTTTATTTTTTGGAATCGTGTTTTCACCATTTATGTATAAAAATAATGAATATATACAATTCACACAAAAATACTTTTACAGAATCTAATATTTCTACGCTAATAACAACAAAATAATTACAAAACTCGTGCAACGCACGTGTCATGGACTAGTAGTGGTAGAATTTGTGGATATCTTCGTTTGGATTTTGTGTATCTCATTTCTCACCTGGAACCCAGTCCTATAATGATGACAATTTTGTAAAATGATAATATTAAAAAATGCTAAAGTAGATAATGTGCAAACTCATTTCTTCTCCTGTCATTCTCATTAATAAAAGAACAAATCTGAATAATTCTGAAAGATGATCTATAAATGCACTAAGTTCACTTGCAACCCTGCACATAACGATTTTTTTTTTTTTAGTGGTGAAAGTCATTGCGTTCGTGTGCTATCAAACAAGATAACAATCTTAATGGATTCTAGTTTGTATAGAGCTGCACAAGAGGGCAATCTCAATACCCTGAGAGAAAAGATGGAACTTATTGGCACCACTCAATTGACACCAAACAAGAATACTTTACTTCATGTTCTTGCCCAGTTCAACAACTCCTGCGAATGCGCTTCAGAAATCCTCAAGACAAATGAATCCTTACTCTATGAAGTGAATTCAGATGGTGAGACCGCGCTCCACATTGCCGCAAGAAATGGCAAGATGAATGTCGGGAATGAGATGATGAAATTTGCGAAGAGATTAGATGGAGAGCTTGAAGCCGGAGGCGGAGCACTCAAAAAGCTGCTAACATGGAAAAATAGAAATGGAGACACTGCATTGCATGAAGCTATAAAGAATGATCAGCCAGAGATGGTCCGTTTGTTGATAGAAGAAGACCCTGCAATTGCAAATATAGCGAATAATGCACTGGAAACTCCACTTTTTCTTGCTGTTAGTAGCATTATGGGTGATGAGAATCGCTTTTTATATGTGGGACTCATAATAAAATGCTCCTCACCGACTTACACTGGGCCAGAAGGGAAAACTGCTTTGCATGCCGTGGCTTCATATAATTGGGAAGGTAAGTCTTCAATTTTATTAGTAACAACTCTTTGTTCTTTAAGAAGATGCTCTTGAAGCTTAATATAGGTTGAAGGGAATTGGACTATGTCAAGTGTTCATCATTCTAGTACATGCTTTTTCTGCATGAGAACTGCTTTACTTGCCTCTAGCTAATGCCTAATGCTCACTCAAAATTTGATGAATGCAGGAATCTCAAAAGAGTTGTTGGAAATATATCCAACTATAATAAAGGAAGTAGATGATTTTGGACGGAGTGCTCTCCATTATGCTGCCCTAAATGGATCCAACGAAGTAGCAAAGGAACTATTAGAGGCTGATAGATCAATAACATACATAGTTGCAGAAAATGATAACAGTAAGACAGCTCTCCATATAGCAACTTGTGAGGGGAACGTAGAGATAATGGAAGCGATTTTAGCATCTTGTCCTGATTGCTGGGAGATGGTTACTAGAGATGCCCGAAATATTCTACACCTTTCCGTGGAATTCGAACAACAAGAAGCATTTAAATTTATCATGACAAATTCATGGGTTGAAAACCTCATTAACCAAAAAGATGAAGAGGGAAACACACCTCTCCACGTATATGCTGCAACTCCCAACTTCCACGGCCGTGATCTTGTAAACCATCCACTAGCAGATAAGAATGCAGTGAACAAGAAAAATATGACGCCTTTTGATGTGATAACGTATTCCGATGTCTATTCAGTAAGACAGGTAAAGATGATCTCCCTTCAATTCTTTTTCATTTTTCATTTTCTGAATGGAACCACTTAACTTTCACTTTATTTCTTATACGACGTGGAAAAACAATTTGAAAGATGCAAAAGGGATATATTTCTATCCTCTTATCATAATAATGTGACAAGTCGAACTCGTGAGTTTTCTAAAATAAGTGACGCTCTAAATGAAATGACAGAGGACAAATACCTTCTTTTCCTATTATTGGTTTTAGGACTAGCTTGTTTGGTAGGAAAAGCTACAATTCGGGATGGTATACAAGAAAAATAAGTTAAACTATTATCTATAGTATGTGTACCAAACATGTCTTGGCGAAAAATGAGGATGCCAGAAGTGAAGTTTCCGGGTCTAATAAAAGCGTCTACCAGAGAATGTGCCGCTCATGTATAAAATTTTTTTTGGATTAATCTCCTTGTACATTATGGATGCCAATGTACAAGTGGCAGCCCCCCATTGGGGGGTCAGCTGACGCGACCCTGCTGTGTCAGTCGACCCCCCAATGGGGGGCTGCCACTTGAGCATTATGGATGCCTTTATGGCATCCATAATGTACCCCTAGCCGAACCGATTTTTTTTTAGTTGATCCTTTTGTCTCTAATTCGACTCCTTGGTTTGACACAATGCAGAATACCGTACAGAAGGAATTAAAAAAGAAAGATGCTCGTACGAGTGTCTGGAATGCCTCGATTCTTGAAAATAGTTCGCGATTGCAGAAGAAGGAAGTTTATCTTGAAAATAAAAGGTTGGTTCCAATAGATATTAGAAAAATAGCTGACACTCAGATGGTAGTGGCAGCTCTCATAACAACAGTTGCATTTGCTGCCGGATTCACCATTCCTGGTGGGTATGATGGAAATGATGGCCCGAACGAAGGCCTTGCAATTTTATCAAGAAAAGCGGCTTTTAAAGCGTTCATTATAACGGATACATTAGCTATGGTTTGCTCTGCTTCTGCTATTTTTCTCCAATTCATTGGAGCCAGTTTAACTGACAAGTTGAAGCTTATGCGCTCGTATCTTTATGCTGCAATGCTTGTAATAGTTGCCATGGGTGCGATGGTAATTGCTTTCATGACCGGTTTGTACACGGTGTTAGAACATTCACTAGGACTTGCGATCATAGAATGTGTCATTTGCAGCTTCTGCTTTCCTGTTTTCTACTACTCAGTGAAAAGGGCATTTAGTGAGAGTTATTAAAAGATTTGTAAGTTTATGCACTATTCTCTTTTATGCTTACTCTGTTGGACATTCTTTATACCTTCGTATTATGCCATATTTAATTGCCAAAAGTACCCTAATCTGATAAAAGTTCTTAATTTTCATTAAAATCCGTAGGATGATGTACTAAGCCTACTAGCCACGTTTGTTAAAATGCTGATTATCAATCAATGTTAACTTCCAATAAAGTGATAAGTCGAGGCAGAATCTGTTGGGATATTCACTCTGTTATGAACACAAATTGTTCGTAAAGAAAAGTGGAAAAAGAAAGAAATGAATAGAGAAAATTATTAGATCCTTCCAGGAAAACTATAGACCTCCCAAATTACTGGTTTCGAGGGACCAGTCCCCTCCGAATGATGACATAAAGTTCCAAATAATCATCTAGGTACTACTATTCATTGACTGCTTAATAATTCTTGTTAGAATTCGTTAATTGAAGAATTCTAATTGAAGTGCACGTAATGAAGAATTCTAATTTGGAATATTATTGGAGTCCTATATCATGTTGAAATTCTATTTTGAAAGCTTATTGGGAGTTGTAATTTGTTTTGAACTCAATTTTATGGTATCCTACTTCATCAACAACTCTATTAGGTATGTTTGGACACCCCCTACTTATTCCCTATAAATACTAGGCTCTTCTATACAATTTTATGGTGTGAGAATATAGATTACTAGAATTATAGGATCCATTGTAATTTTCTCTCTTCTCCATTATTCTTGAGTAAATAAAATCTCTTAATTTCTCTGTCATGTTCTTATCTTTATTATTCTTTTACTTGATCAAATACTTCATTATTATTTTCCATATAATTTCAATATCTTAATCTGGTGATTTGTTTCACGACAATTGGTACCAGAGCTATTCTAGTATCTTGATTGTTTTGCAACAAGTCGTATCAGAGAGACAGGTTCAGCAGTTCCGCAAGAACGCAATGTTTGATTTGTTCGAGATTTTTTATTCGTGATGGCTTCCATGAAGTATGACATTCCACACTTAGATCGAAGCACTAGATTTTCGCTATGGCAGGTTAAGATAAGTGCAGTACTCGCACAACTGAATTTGGATTATGCGTTGCTGAGAATTGACAAGATGCTCGCAACTTTGAACGCAGAGGAGAAATTACGGAAGCATAAAAAGGCAGTTTCTCACATTTACACTCATCTTCATCTATCAAATACTATTCTTCAGAACGTTTTGGAGGAAAATTCAGCAGCTGCTTTATGGTTGAGGTTGGAACAATTGTGCATAACTAAAAGTCTAACAAGCAAGTTGAACCTCAAGCAGCGTTTATACTATCATCAAATGGCAGAAGGAGGATAGTTGGAAGATCACTTGGCTATATTTACGGAGATCGTCGCTGATCTGGAAACTTTGGAAGTAGAGTATGATGGAGAAGATTTGGCCTAGATCCTATTGTGTTCGTTGCCCATTTCTCTTTCTTTATTTAGAGACATAATCTTATATAGTCGTGATACTCTCACCATTGAGGAGGTTTATGATGCTTTGTTTTCAAAAGAAAAGATGAAGCATCTAGTTTCTGAGGCTAGAGATTGAAAGGGCCAGGTTACTCATGGTGGTTCTAGAAGGGACAGATTGAAGTTGAAGTCTAGTAATCAAATTTGTAACTACTACAAGAAGAAGGGACACTTAAAGAATGATTGCTACAATTGTAGAATAAAGAAATGATGGCTACCAGTAGATATTCAGATACTTCAGGAGAAGCAGATCTCGTGGAGAATGTTGTAAGTGATGGAGAACTCTTAGCTATTTTTGATATTGAGTCTAAACCGGAAGATAATTGGATTCTTGATTCAGCATGTGTATTTCATATGTGTCCTAATAAGGACTTGTTTGCTACATATGAAACTGTTTCCAAAGGTATCGTGGTTATGGGAAACAACGCATCTCGGGTTGCTAGAATTGGCACAGTTAGATTGGAGCTTTTGGATAGGATAATCAGAACACTTGGACAAGTTCGACATGTTCCAAATTTGAAGAAAAATCTCATCTCGTTGTCTATCCTCGATTCAAAAGGTTATGAATTCTTTGGCGGAGGTCTAGGTTTGAAAGTTTGTAAGGGTGCCGAGTTGTATTGGAAGGACAGAAAAGGTCTCGGTTATACATTTTGCAGGGTCGTGCAAAATTTAGAAGAGTCAATCAGCACAAGTTCAGGACCGTAGTAGACATTCAGTTTGGTACAATTCCTTTAGGAGCTCATAAATGGTCGAATTCGAAGAATACAGTTCAGTGGAGTTCAGGAGATATGTATAATGCCACTTTGCCACCATCACCTGGGATGCCATTGTATTCAATTGCTAGGGATGGACCCAATGAAAAATGGTATGTAAATGCTGATTTTGTTGATAATGCTTTAAGTGGAGTAAAAAGAGTACAATCTAACAAAGGGCCTTCTGTAAAAGCATTTGGCATTGATTCTGCTTTGGGGGAGTGTGTTATAGCCTATTTTGGTAAATTATAAAATCATTATGATTTTTTTGGAATATGGGATAATTATGCAAAGTAGTGCTTGAATTCATTGGAAGAGATAGAGTATTTTATGTTTGGCTGGAGAAATTAATTTTTTGGTTATTGTTGAAGAAGGCAGTTCATTCCTTGGTGAAATTCGTGTCAAGGTAGAGATTATTAGAATTTGAGTGTGACCCGAATTCCTTGTTGAAGTAATTTTAGAATTCTAATTGAAGTACACATAATAAAGAATTCAAATTTGGAATATTATTGGAGTCATATGTCATGTTGAAATTCTATTTTAGAAGCTCATTGGGAGTTGTAATTTGTTTTGAACTCAATTTTATGGTATCCTACTTCATTAACAACTCTACTAGGTGGGTTTGGACATTCCCTACTTATTCCCTATAAATACTAGGTTCTTTTATACAATTTTATGGTGTGAGAAAATAGATTACTAGAATTATAAGATCCATTGTAATTTTCTCTCTTTTCCATTATTCTTGAGTAAATAAAATTCCTTAATTTCTCTGACATATTCTTATCTTTATTATTCTTTTACTTGATCAAATACTTCATTATTATTCGCCATATAACTTCAACATCTCAATCCGCTGGTTTGTTTTACAACAATTGATATCAGAGCTATTCTAGTATCTTGATTGTTTTGCAACAAGTGGTATCAGAGAGCCAGGTTCAGCAGTTCCACATCAACTCATCATATCAGGAAGAAGTGAAGGTCTACCTTGAACACACTCATGCATCTTTTAGTTAATATGGTGGTCGTGGTTGCAGCGGTCTTGGCACCAGAAGAAGTTTCAAATCTCAGGCTGGATGTTTCACTCCTACAGGTAGACACAATGCTCAAAACAACCAACGAAATAACGACAATAATGATGGACAAAACAACAACGTGAATCAGTCAAAACAGAAGAATTGTAACGTAATCGAAAATAATGGTAAAATATACTGTCAAATTTGTGGAAAGAATAACCATGTTTCTATAGATTGTTGGTGCAAGTCCGATTATTTGTATCAATCTGAGGATATTCCTCAACATCTCCCTTGCCCTCAATGATTCTAATGATCAATCATTTTATATTGATTCTGGAGCTGCCGCACACATGACAAACAATGCAGGCATATATCTTATATACAGCCTTATCATGGGAAATGTCATTTATGTTGAAAAGGAAAAACCCTGCCTATATCTCACGTCGATAACGCTAGTATTGGAAAAATTAATTTAAAAGACGTTCTCGTTGTGCCTAATTTGATAAAAATTACAGAACCTGTAACTGAATGCCTGCTAAGTGAAGTGCTGAATTTGAAAATTCAGCAAGTGAGAATTGATCATTTGAAGCAGCAGAAAGTTCTATAGCCAACACTTCACATTACATTGCAAACCAAATTTCTTGCTGCCCCACATTCAGAATTGAAGTCTGGTGAATCAGAAACGTGCCACCAGAATCGCAATCAAAATGGCAACTCCAAGTTTCTACTCCTCAATTTCCATTATTTTGATTTCGACAGAGAAGTCTCAACTATTGGAAGATTAGCATCAAGAAAGTTTTGAAGGCTAATGTTGTATTGTCGAAGACGACAATGTACAAGACAAGGGAGACGATGCCAGAAAAATAAAAAGCTTGAAGCAAAATATGCAGCAAAATTCAAACGGCCATTTCACGAGCAATATTCTGAAGAATTCCGTGGAGACGACAAGGTACTAACCACCTATCTCTAAGAAATGATCGGCCTTTTCAAGCAGGTGCATTAAGGGGCAGTTTTGAAACCAATGCACTTAATTCAATCAAAATCAGATTTTGGCTCTGTGTTTCAAGTCAAAAATATATTTGGAATTATATTAAAGTTTAATATGTGTTGTGTTGTTCCAATAAGTCCTTTAGATAAGCGAGTTGTCAAATTTAATGTCGTATTTTCCTATCATCTCTCGAGTCTAGTATAAAAAGGTTAATTTCTTTGATCGACTTTAAAATTTTCATAAACTTGTTGAAAATCAATTTGAACAAAGAATTAAAAAATTTCAATATGTTGGGCGTGAATTTGGATCGAAAATTTTCATGGAACGCATCAAGAAAGCATGAAATTCATTTACGCATTTCATGTCCTGAAACTCTTGAGCAAAATGGTATAGCAGAAAGCAAACACCAGCATATTGTCAAAATGGAATTGACCATGATTTTTCATACAGAACATTGAAATAGAAGTTGCTATAGTTTCGACAACTTGACCTTCACGCATATTGTCGAGAATTCGGGCCAAATAATTAAAGACGAGAAAATAAGAGCAATGTGAAAAATATTAGATCATACAACAACACAAGATTTAGTGTAGAGAATTGAGGTTTTATTTCAGAAGATAACCTATCAAGTACAGTAGCTCAATTCCTTGTAAGCAAATTATTTACCTTATGCCTAATCGACGTAAGACATTATTCAGGAATTCATGTTTTTTTAAGATACAACTCTTCCACTTTGTCGTGGGCAATCCTTGAGATCGAACCATTTGCAATCCAACTTAGGACCCATCGCTTTGTTCGGCAGCAACTAGAGATCCGTCCCACGTGGTCTAAGTTTGGGGATAAAGTGACCCACGAACCGGCTTCTTTTGCTATTTTTGGTTCGATTGTTAGTACCTTATTCCTTTCTCATTTCATCTGCTATTTGCAGTGATATAAGTTAATGAAGTTGATGTTGGATTTCAAAGAATAAAATAATTCTACTTGCTAATATTAATCAAGAATCAAAATACAGTTTTCTTGAGACATATGATAATGAATGTTTCCCACCGTGAATGCAGAAATTGTCTCAAATCTTTTTCATGACTAATAAATTCGGGCATTGGTTGCATTTATAGTACACAAGTGAAGACAATTCTCAGCAGATATTTTTGGTTCTTCTACATAGAATATAGGACAATTCTTGTGGTACATCACAAGTTACATCAGGTGTCCATAATGGACACCCGGCGCTCTCTCATTGGTTGGGGTGCCGGTCCCACAAGCCCCCCACCAAAAGGGTGGCGCCGGGTGTCCATTATGGACACCCTTATGTATCTTGTGATGTACCACAAGAATAATTCTAGAATATATATGAGGTTAAGAAATGTCATGAATTAAATATTTTGCGACTTTTTTTCAGCTACAGTCATTGTTTATTGTTTTATCTACAAAATATATTAACTTTTATGCAACAGACTGCCAACATTGCAAAATAATATATTAGCAACAAGCGTTAAAAATGCTATTGTCAAATCTAACTGAGTTAACCAATGGCAATATACATTTACTTATTGTTGCGATAAACCCATTTTAGCAACGCACTAATGAATATTGTTGTTTATATGTTATAAAATGCTACTTTTCTTGGAGTAGCACTTGGACTCCTATGCCAAAGTCTTTGTTATTTAAAATAAATTCCTTAACTTGGATGGTAAATACATGAATAAATAACAACTACTCATACATACGCATTACATTAATGGATTCTACTTTATATCTGCACAAGAGGACATCTCAATGCACTGAGAGAAAAGAGCAACTTTTTAGCACCCAGTTGACGCCAAACAAAAATACTCCACTCCATGTTGTTGCACATTTCAATGATGATAGGTGGCTTTTGTACTAGGATTTTGTTTGGATTGGGATTTAAAAATGGGTAAAATGGTCTTTTTCTATGGCAGAAGGAACCTGAATTTCTCCTTTGTTTTGGGATGGAAAAGTAGATTCCCTCCTATTTTTCCATATCAACATACAAATTATCCTTGGTTTTCAATTTCCATCTATGGAATACTCGATATTTCATTTCTTGCAAATTTTATACAAAGAAACAAATTTATGTGTCATTTATCACGAAGTACATTCCCTTCTATAAACAAGCAATGGAAATTATTCTTCCATAAATTTTCACCTCTCTCTTTTCAACAAAACAATGGAGAATCTAAAATTATCAGTTGTCATTTTCTTTCTATCTTCTTCCTCACCAAACCAAACGCACCTAAAGGATTTTTGGGAACTAAATATGAAATTTTTGCTCATGGGGGAGTCAAAAAATGAATATATATATTAGCATCTGCTTGACGATTACTCAAGTGGCTGCGTGCCGATCCATCATAACTCACTCGAATTCTTGAATTCCTCCCTATATGCATAGCATAGTAGAGCTATGGCCCCAATAAAAAAAAATATTCTTGTGATAGGGCCTGTGCCTAGTCAGAAAATATAGGATTTCAGCTTTGATTCTTTTCTTCATCTTTCAGTTTCTTTTTTTCTTTTTCGTGAAGTAAAATGAAGTATATATTCTTTTCACTACTATTTTTGCTTTTCCCATGTCCAATGGTGGGTCTACTTTTCAGTTTCCTTTCGTGGGTCCCAAACTCCCATTTAAACGTTATTCTTATTTGTACTTGGTTGGACTTTTGTGCTACTCTTTTGCTTGGATTGGGATAGTGATGGCAAAAAAACATGTTCCGCCTTGCCCCAACGGGTTGGCGGGACAGGGATGAGATGCCCTGCCTCGGACCCGTCCCAAAGAATAAAAAAAAAATTAGCTACAAATGTTAATTGGACATTGTTTGTTTCGAGTGCTTGATTTGAATATTGATGTAGTTAGTTTGAGCATTATTTGTTTTAGATTTTAAAATTTTGAATTTGTATTTTCACTGAAAATTTTTGGAAAAAAGGGGCAAGAAATGGGGGAGGCCCGTGCTTGCACCCGTCTAAGGAGGGGTGGGGCGCGACAGGGGAGTGGCGGGGCGGGTTCGAGGGCTGCCATCTCTAGATTGGGATTAAAAAAGAGCCCTGCTGGCAAGGGGTCTATGCTAGACCGTGGTGTCCCCTGGACGGACAGGGCCACGTAGGCCCTGTTCGTTTAGAAAAACCCAATAAAAATGAGAAATGGTTTTTTTCTTTTTACGGCAATAGGAACTTGAATTTCTCCTTTGTTTTGGGATGTAAAAGTAGATTCCCTTCTATTTTCCCGTACCAACAAACAAATTATTGTTGTTTTTGTTTACGTCCCATATGTGAATGAGTTACATCTATGGAATAGTCAACATTTCATTTCTCGCAAATTTTATATAGAGAAACATTTTTGTATGTGTCATTTGTGATGAAGTGCATTCCCTTCTCGGTAAACAAGCAATGGAAATTATACTTCAATCAATTTTCACCACTGTTTTTTACAAAACAATGGAGAATCTAAAATTATCGGTCGTAATTTTCTTTCTATCTTCTTTCTTACCTAACAAAACGCATCTAAAGGATTTTTCGGAACTAAATATGATTTTTTTGAACGTGGGAGTCAAAAAATGAGTATATATATTGGGTGGCTGCTCAACTGTCGCTCAAGTGGTTGCTCGCTCACCCGAATCCTCCATAACTCACACGAATTGCTAGATCCATCCCTGTATGCATAGCATAGTTTAGGATTACTGCTTTGCTCCTTTTCTTTCTCTTCTAGTTTCTTTTTTTTTCTTGATGAAGACAAATAAAGTATGTATTCTATTCGGTATTGTTGTTGCTTTTCCCATTTCCAATGGTGGGGGTTCAATTTTTAGTTTCCTTTTGTGGGTCCCAGGCTCCCATGTAAATGTTAATCTTATTTTTACTTGGTTGGACTAGATGGCTTTTGTGCTAGTCTTTTGTTTGGATTGGGATTTAAAAATGGGCAAAATGATCTTTTTTCTATGGCAGAAGGAACTTGAATTTCTCCTTTGAATTGGGATGGAAAAGTAGATTCCCTTCTTTTTCCCATACCAACAAACAGATTATCCTAGCTTTTGTTTACGTCCCGATTTGGGAATGAGTTCCATCTATGGTGTGAGGCTGTGATACCAGCTCAGCCCACTTTAGGCAATGATGATATGGCCATCGGCCCAACACTAATGCCCATCATTCAGCTAAAGAGAGCCCGGTAACGCCCAAGCCCAATACCCGGGAAAACGTGTTTAGCTTATGCAGCTTTAGTTGTTCTTCCATTGTTGAAAGTGTTAGTTTCTCTAGGCTGTTAGATGAGTTGCTATCAATCTTGATGCCTTGATATTTTGTGGTATTCGAATGGTTTTCTAATTTTTCATTCTTTCTATCTCTGGTTCTTGAGGGTTTCTGGAGACTTCTATGTTCTCTCTTTTCATATTCTTCTTCTGCTATGAGGATCTCTTGAATCTGTTTTTTGAGTGTGATTTCTGTGTGAAATAAGGTGAAAAGATTAAGTGTAGTCGTTGGTAGTGTTGAGCTCTTCTGATCCATAGAAGAAGATTCACGTTTACTGTGTATCGTGAGGGTTCTTGGGTGAATCTGGACTTCACGGCGTTGAAACATAAGGGTATCTTATTCTGAGTCTTTGATCTGTGATCCTTTGGTGTTTAGTGGTATTTGGAGATAAACTTTTGTAATGGGGTTTCGAGTTTCATTCGATTTGTAACATATGAAATAGTCGACATTTCATTTCTCGCAAATTTCATATAGAGAAACACTTTTGTACGTGTCATTTATGACAAAGTACATTCCCTTCTCGATAAGCAAGCAATGGAAATTATTCTTCAATCAATTTTTACCTCTCTTTTTTACAAAACAATGGAGAATCTAAAATTAACAGCCGTCATTTTCCTTCTATCTTCTTTTCTTACCAAACCAACGCACCTAAAGGACTTTTGGGAACGAAGGTTAAATACCATATTTTTCAAAGAGTAAAATTGACATAAAACTTTTAGCACGAAATCTGAAAAAAAATCTTATTAAACTAAAAGTCTCAATCTAGCTATATTATTAATTTATAACTTGTACCCACTAATAATATTAATAAAGAACTAAAAATATAATAGATAATGAACATTTGAGAAACATGAGATACGTATTGCAAGTAATTGGACCCCAGTCCTTTAATAATGACAGGTTTATTGATTCTTCGTTTGGGTTTTGTGTGACTTTAAATATTCTCCAAGACGACGGTCTATAAATGCACTAAGTTCACTTGCAATCCTGCACAGAACGAATTTTGTTTTTGTGAAGTGTGGTGAAATTCTTTACATTCGAGTGCTATCAAACGAGAGAACAATCTTAATGGATCCTAGTTTGTATAAGGCTGTACAAGAGGGCAATCTTAATGCCATGAGAGAAAAGAGGGAACTTATCAGCGCCACTCAATTGACACCAAACAAGAATACTTTACTTCACGTTGCTGCCCAGTTCAACAACTCCGGGGAATGCGCATCAGCAATCCTCAAGATAAATGGATCCTTATTCCATGAAGTGAACTCAGATCAAGAGACCGTGCTCCACGTTGCCACAAGAAATCGCAAGGGGAATGTTGGGGAAGTGATTATGGAATTCGCAAAGGGATTAGATCGAGATCAGCTTGAAGCTGGAGGCATAGGCGAAGAACTTAAATGGTTGCTAACATCGAAAAATATACATGGAGACACTGCACTGCATGAGGCTATAAGGAAAAATCGTCCATCTATGGTCAATTCGATGATAAAAGAAGACCCTGAAATTGCAAATATAGCAAATAATGCAATGGAAACTCCACTTTTTCTTGCGGTTGCTAGCACTCTAGTTGATGAGAACATGGATTACATAATGAAATATTGCCCCTCGCCGGCTTACAGTGGACCAGAAGGAAGAACTGCTCTACATGCTGTGGCTTTATATAATAAGAAAGGTAAGTTTTTAATTTTATAGTAGCAACTCTTTGTTCTTTAAGAAGAATATGCTCTTGGAACTTAATATAGGCTGAAGGGAGTTGGACTACGTCATGTGGCCTTGCTAATACTGGAGGTGAATTTTTAGTGGAGTCTTAGTCAATACTCCAATTTCCATAAAAACACGTTTTTTAATTATATTTTTCTTGATTTAGGAGTTATGGAATTTTGATATTTTCTCCAGGACCTGGATTTTGGTTTCCTTATATTAAACAACCACTTATCATTCTAGTACATGCTTTTTCTGCATGAGAACTGCTTTATTTGCCTCTAGCTAATGCCTAATGCTCACTCAAAATTTGATGAATGCAGGAATCTCAAAAAAGTTGTTGGAAAAACATCCAACTATAATAAAGGAAGTAGATGATTTTGGATGGAGTGCTCTCCATTATGCTGCCCTACATGGATCCAACGAAGTAGCAGAGGAACTATTAGAGGCTGATAGATCAATAGCATACACAGTTGTAGAAAATGATAACAATAAGACAGCTCTTCATATAGCAACTTGTGAGGGGAACGTAAATATAATGAAAGAGATTTTAGCATATTGTCCTGATTGCTGGGAGAAGGTTACAAGAGACGGCCGAAATATTCTACACCTTTCCGTGAAATTCAAACAACAACAGGCATTTAAATTTATCATGAAAAAATCATGGGCCGGCAACCTCATTAACCAAAAAGATGCAGAGGGAAACACACCCCTCCACGTATATGCAGCAACTCCCAACTTCCACGGCTGTGATCTTGTAAACCATCCACTAGCAGAGAAGAATGCCGTGAACAACAAAAATATGACGCCTCTTGATGTGATAACGTCTTCCTATTTTTATTCACTAAGACAGGTAAAGATAATCTCCCTTCAATTTTTTAAGTTTTTTCATTTTTTATTTTCTGAATGAAACCACTTAACTTTCACTTTATTTCTTATACGACGTGGAAAATTTGAAAGGTGCAAAAGGAATGTGTTACTATCCTCTTATCATAATAATGTGACAAGTCGAACTAGTGACTTTTCTAAATTAAGTGATGCTCTAAATGAAATGACAGAGGACAAATACCTTCTTTTCCTATTTTTGGTTTTAGGACTAGCGTGTTTGGTAGGAAAAGCTACAATTCGGGATAGTATTAAAGAAGAAAAATAAGTTAAAATGTTATCTATAGTATGTGTACCAAACATGTCTTGATGGAAAATGAGGATGCCAGAGATGAAGTTTCCGTGTCTAATAAAAGCGTCTACCACCGAAAGTGCTGCTCATTTTTTTTTAGTTGATCCTTTCGTCTCTAATTCGACTCCTTGGTTTGACACAACGCAGTATGACGTGATGAAGGAATTAATACAAAAAGGTGCTAACCTGGATACCTGGAATGTAGCGATTCGTGAAAATAGTTTGATGCAGAAGATGGAAGCTCGTCCTGAAGATGGAGATGAAGTGGTTAAAACAGATACTAGAAGAGTAGCCGACACTCATATGTTAATGGCTACTTTAATAACAACAGTTGCATTTGCTGCTGGATTCACCGTTCCGGGTGGGTATGATGGAAAGGATGGCCCGAACGAAGGCCTGGCAGTTTTATCAAGAAAAGCAGCTTTTAAAGCATTCATTATAACTGATACATTAGCTATGATTTGCGCTGCTTGTGCTATTTGTCTCCACTTCGATGGAGTCTTAATAACTGACAAGTCGAAGCTTAGGCAATTGTGTACGGTTGCTGCAATGTTCATTAGTCTAGCCACGGAGGCGATGGTAATTGCTTTCATGACCGGGTTGTACGCGGTGTTAGAACATTCACCAATACTTGCAATCATAGAATGTGTCCTTTGCGGCCTCAGCTATGCTATTTTACGCTACTACAAGATGAGAAGTATATTTAGCTTTTTTTATATAATAACTATAATATTTTTACGTTTCCCTTTCCGTTTCCGTTCATACTAAGGAAGTCTTATGTCCTATGTCTAATCGATTTAGGTTGTAAACACTCTAAATATGATTAATGTATTTTACTTATGATAAGATCTTATTTATTTGAATTACTATTCTAATAAATAGAGTTCGTAGATTTATGTCCTAATAACTTGTTAATCATAAGGAGTTGTGATAGTGAGAAACAAATTACACATGACTCATTCTTGAATTATCCGTGATCGTAAGTAATGATAAGATGCAGATATTGTTATTACTGAAAAACTATCACGTGTGGCATTTCTCACTTGTAAAGTGAGTTTCCGATCTCACAAGCTAAAATGTAGTAACATTTTAATGGATGCGTTGATATATTTGTTATAAGAACAAAATATTGGAAAGAGAGATTTCACATGGATAATTGTCTGAATATCAGTGGTTGATCTCTAACGTTCGGCAGTAGAATTGATCCTTCAATTTTAGGTTATCATAATGCCTTATATAAGAATAGTCATACTTTGGTGATGTTGAATGATACTCTGCTAAGAGTCTCTAATACGACATCATTCAGGTATGTCAAGAATCATGTGAAAGTTATGAATGATTAATAGAGGATTCGTCTTAGATATTAAGAGATCATGATTTACATTTCATTCAATTAAGTTGATAACAAAATTCTTGGCTAAGTGTGGTCATAAATAGAAAAGAGTTTTCGACTTATATTGATTTAAGAATTGGACGAAAGATATGGTAGACAATCGAGATTGACACACTTTCGTATATCGTAATTGATCAGATCATAATGATGAATGAATTAGAGTTTCACGGTAAACGAACAAGTTTAGTTTTGTCATACTACATGACATTTCTCGTCACATCTATTGTCCGACACATTGTTAGATGTCAATCGGGAACGTCGAATGTAAATTAATAAATGATAAATGAAAGGGTATTTTAATTTATCTTATTTTGATTTGATCAAAATAATAATTCACGTCATTAGATATCGTGATCGGGAGCAGAATGAGTCACACACAATAAGAACTAGAAGAATGATATTACTAATTAATTAATCGACAAGAGTTGGATATTTATAGAATTATTTAATTGGATTGCTTATTAATGGGCCTAAGACAATTAATTAAATTTATTTATTTATTGAGTAAGTTTAATTAATTAGATTAATTAAATATTGAACCGGATCAAGTTTAATAGACAAGTCAAGCCCACTTGAACTTCTATTAATAAACTGTTAGGGTTTGAGAAATCATAAAATATATTCATTGTTTTGCTAGCACAAGAAAAGAGAAACCATATTTCTATATTTCTTGTTCCCTTGTGTGGATTACCATTGAAGACTGGACAATTGAACAGTTGTGGTGCGTAGATCATGATTGTACGTGTTCTAAGATTATCAAATAACTTCGCAAAATTAACTAAAGATGTAACTTTTATCACAGTTTTTATCCGAAAAAAGAAGATCTTTGGTGTGAATTGACTACCACATAATCATTTAAAACACAAAATTCATGAAGTAGGCCTCTAAGCCATAAAACTTTTTTAATAGCTTCAGTGCTAGCAATGTATTCAGATTCTGTTGTGGATAGTGCAACTATATGTTGTAACTGTGATTTCCAACTAACACAAGAGTTAGACAAAGTAAACAGAAAAAAAAAGAGGTAGATTTTATATTATCTATATCCCCTGAATAGTTCTCATCTACAAGACCTTTCAATTTCATACCTTCTTTATTAAAACAAACTTTAGACCTAAATCACTAGTTCTCTTTAAGTACCTTAACATCTATTTTAAATGTTCCTAATGTTCAGGGCCAGGATTAGACATTTATCTATTAAGAGTACAAATAGCAAAAACTAAATCTGTTAGTGCAGACCATCAAATACATAACAGATCCAATCACATTAGAGTATGGAATCCTACTCATGTATTCTATTTTCTTTTTCATTATAGGGAGCCTAATCTTTAGATAATGCAAAGTGATTAGCTAAAGGTAAAGTAAAAGGTTTGTTGCATGCCAAATTTTCTCAACACTTTTGAAACATAAGATGACTGATGCAAGTTCTAAGCAGAATTTGACCTATCTCTTTCAATTTTCACACATATAATTTTTTTAACTTTTCCTAGATCTTTAATGTCAAATTCACCATTCAAATTTGTTTTTATACTACTTATCCACTTAGTGATGAACCAACTAAGAGTATACATCGACATATAGTAATAAGAACACAGTCATTATTAGCATCATCATGTTGGAAATATATGCAATGATCAAACTTATTCCGTTGAAACCCTATGGATAGTACAAAATAGTCAAATCTTTTATACCACTGCTTAGGTGATTGTTTTAGACCATATAAAGATCTTTTCAAAAAACACACATGATCATATTTTAGTTTGTCTTCAAAACCTTTTGATTGATTCACAAAGATTTGCTCATCAAATTCACCATATAAAAAAACAATTTTTACATCAGGTTGTTCAAGTTCCCAGTCAAAATGTGCAAGTTCTAAAGTTGAAGGACAAGGAAAATTTACTTTGAAGATGATATCCAGTAAAGAACTCATCCTCAACAATGTCTCACATTACATGTACCAAATATTCGCAAGAATCTTGTATCCGAGTCTCTACTTGGCAAAAATGACTTTAAACTTGTATTCGTATCCGATAAATTTGTACTCACTGAGAATGAGATGTATGTTGGTAAACGATACTTATGTGATGGAATGTTCAAAATATACGTTCTCACAATTGTACTAAAGCAAAGCATTATGAATAAAACTTTGAATTCTACTTATATGCTTGAGTTGTCTTGTTTATGATATAGTCGATTAGGACACGTCAATTACAAATCTATGCACAAACTTATAAATCAATGTTTAATTCCAAAACTTAAGATTGATCACAATCACAAGTGTGAAATGTGTGTTGAAGCGAAGTTGAGTAAGACACATTTTCACTCAATTCAAAAGAACACGGTGCTTTTAGAGTTAATGCATAGCAAAATATGTGACTTGAAATTTGTTCAAACTAAAGGTGGTAAGAAATAATTTATAATTTATATTGATGATTGTCCAAAGTATTGTTATATCTTTCTACTACAAAGTAAAGACGAAACCTTAGATACATTTAAATATTAGAAGATGGAAGTTGAAAATCAACTTGATAAATGAATAAAAGGTATTCGTAGTGATAGAGATGATGAATACGGGGCACCGTTTGAAGAATATTGTTCTAAGCATAGAATTATTAATCAAACAATAGCACCTTATCAACCCAATCAAATGGTGTTGCTGAACGCAAAAATCAAACTCTTAAAGAGATGATGAATTCAATGTTGATAAGTTCGAGTCTACCTCAGAACTTATAGGGAGAAGCTATTCTATCGACAAATAATATTCTTAACAAAATACCCCTTCAAAACATAGAAGAAACTCCATATGAACTATGGAAAGGTCATCCCCCCCCTTCTTATCAATACTTGAAAGTGTAGGAGTGTTTGGCTAAGGTTGAAGTACCTAACCCTAAACAAGTGAAAAACGGTCCTAAAACGATTAATTGCATATTTATTGGGTATTTCAATAATAGTAGTGCATATCGTTTTCTTATACATATATCTAAAATTCAAGATGTACATGAAGGAACAATAATTGAATTAAGAAATGCATCATTTTTTAGAATACTTTTCCATATAAAAGCAAGTTCAAATAAAAGAACTTGTGATAGTGCAAATGTTACTTCGAATGATGAAGAACTAAGACGTAGTAAAAGGGCTAGAATATCCACTTCGTTTGGCCCAGATTTTCTAACCTATATGGTAGAAAATGAAATAAAGATTTTCGATGAAGTAATATCTACATTGGAAGCACCCTATTGGAAAGAAACTATCAATAGTGAAATAGTTCTATAATGCAAAATCATACTTGGGAATTAGTTGATTTACCTCTTGTGAACAAGTCTTTAGAGTGTAAATGAATTTTCAAAAGGAAACTAAAACCTGATGGATCCATTGACAAATATAAGGCTAGATTGGTTGCCAAGAGATATAGAAAAAAAGAAGGACTTTTTGATACCTACTCACTCGTAACTAGAATCACATTGATAAAGTTGTTAATAGCTATTGCAGCGTTACATAACCTTGAGATTCATCAAATGGATATAAAGACGACAATCCTAAATAGTGAGTTAGAAGAGGAGATATACATGGAACAACCCAAATGATTCGTCTCTCCTAATCACAAACTAAAGGTTTGTAAACAAGTTAAGTCCTTGTATGGATTGAAACAAGCTCCTAAACAATGGCATCAAAAGTTTGATAAAACAATGTTGTCTAACGGGTTCAAGATAAATGAATGTGATAAGTGTGTATATATTAAACATACACCAAAGGCCTACGTGATTGTATGTCTATATGTAGACGACATGTTGATAATGGCCAATAATTACGAAACAATGCTACACACCAAGAGAATGTTAACAAAACATTTTGATATGAAAGATTTTGATGTGTCTGATGTAATATTAGGGATTAAGATCTCTAGAACATCAGAAGAAATTATATTTCTCAATCTTACTACATTGAGAGTATACTTAAAAGGTATAATATACTTAAGAAAATCCCTACAAAAACCCCTATTGACACAAGTTTATACTTAGTCAAAAATACGGGTGAATGTGTGTCATAACTAAAGTATTCACAGGTTATAGATAGTCTTACATATATTACAAATTGCACTCGACCGGACATAGCATTTGCTATGAATAAATTTAGGAGATTCACAAGTAATTTAAGCCATGATTATTGGAAGGCTTTAACAAGGGTTCTTAGGTACTTGAAATATACTTTAACCTATATATTACACTTCACAAAATATTATGCGAATTGGATATCCGATATAAAATATTCGAAGTCTACTAGTGGTTATATATTTACCATTGGTGGAGCTGCTATATCATAGAAATCGACAAAGCAAACATGTATAACTCGATCAACGATGGAATTAGAGTTTATTGCTTTGGACAAAGATAGAGAAGAAGTAGAATTACTTCGTAACTTCTTGGAAGATATTCCATTTTGGCCTAAGCTGGTACCTGCAATTATTATATATTGTGATAGTCAATCGGCTATTGGAAGAGTTTAAAGCATCATATATAATAGTAAGTCTAGACATGTATGTCATAGATATGATATCATTAAGCAATTGATCTCTAATGGTATCATCTCCATAGATTATGTGAAAATCAAAGGAGAACATCGTGGATCCACTTACTAAAGGTTTACCGAGAGATCAAATACATTTTCTATCGAAAGGAATGGAATTAAAGCCTACTACATGAGGATTTTGTAATGGTAACCCTAACTTGTTGATTGGAGATCCCAAGATCTTGGTTCAAGTGGACAACTAAGTTATGAAAATTCAATAAAGCACTTGGGAAAAATGTTTCCTAACTCATTTTTATGATGATTAAAGTGTTTTCTACAAATGTTAAGATTAAGATATCATTTTAGTAATTCTCTATATCTTGATTAAGTCAAGTAGAGTAGGACGGAATACTCTTAATAGGAGGTCATCTATGTAAATGTGAGGTGGGACTGCCTCAATGAAAATTGTTTAAAGGCTGAAATTTTCTAACACTTATGAAATCCAAGAGTGATTCAGGGTCAAAATGAACAAAGTCATGAGATCCATGAACGATTTAGGAAAAACATTTGTATGAGTATTATTGTTTTGGTTTAAATTAACGGTTGAATGGTTCAAGACATCACGTTCACCAATTAGCCAAGTAAATTCGATAGTATTTCACTAATAAATGTTCAAGATCGGAAGCTACCCTACCTAATGTAGTGTTGTTATGCTCTCTATACAATGCATCATATTTCTACATAGTATGAGCATATTTGAATTTTTATTCATGTGGGGGATTGTTGAAATTTGATATAGAGAATGAAAATAAAATTAAGTATGAAAAATTGACTTTCGTGTCAATTTTGATCGAATATTCAGACTTAATCCGATAGTCAAATTATAATATAAATAGACTAACTTGTTCTACTCGTCGAGTAGATTATCGTGGTATATTTGGAATTTCAAAACCAATTCCGTATGAATGAGAAATTACGATCTAAAGTTGGATAGAAAAGAGGATACAAGGACTGGAAAAATTGTTAACTCCATCACTCAAGCTCGATGAGGCATTGCTTGAGCGACAGTCTAGAGACGACGAACAAGAAAGGTTCTGATGAAAAGGTCTCATTATCGCTCGAGGGAGAGCCCAACGACATGCTAGCAACAGCAAATGTTGCGACATTTGGCAAATGTTGTTGAGTTGGGGCGCATCACTTCACTTACAACATTTTCTCCTCTATATAGGATCCTTTGGACGTCGATTATGCATCCCATATCATTTTGCATTGACCATTACATCAAAACTTTTGTAAACTACTCTCCAAAATTCATTCTAAAACCATTTTCTTGTAGAGCGAAAATTTCGTTCTAAGTTCGCTGTTACTTGTGGTTTAAAGTGTTTTTACCATAAGTTGTATCCATTGTATCTTGCGAGACAAGTGTCGTAGTCCATTAGCACCGTTGTGGTGCAATATTGTCTTAAGAAGAAAGTGTTTTTCACTTGTCTCGGATTTCGTTTTTCATTTTGTTTTCTTCTTCTTATCCTCTTTCTTTTCATTTTCTAGAGTTTAATTACGCTCCTACGAATTAAATTTGAATATTTTCTTTGTCTAAACAATCAATTAGATATACTAACTCTCCAAAAAAAAATTAGTTCTTGTTTGATCTTCATTCTTTAAAACTCGTCTTTTAAAGCATTGATACACAGGTGCATGTAAGTGTTATGCCCTAGGTCCAATCAACTTTGGATATAAACACTTTGAATATATATATAATCAATGCATATGTATGGCAATATCTATTATTTAATTGAATTAATATTCTAATAAATTAAATAATAGAATCAGTAGATTCAAGTTTTGGTGATTTGTTAATCACAAGGAGTTGTGATTGTGAGATACAAATTAAATATGACTGAATCTTAAATCGTCCGTGGTCGAAGTAATAACGAGATACGGATATCGTTATTACAGATAGACTATCGCGTGTGACATTCTTACTTGTGAAGTAAGTAGCTGATCTCATAAGCTAAAGTGTGGTGACACTTGAATGAACACGTGGATATTTTGTTATAGAACAAAACATTGGAGACCCGCTGAGAGATTCCACATGGATAACTATCTGAGTGTTAGTGGTTAATCTCTAACGTTCGGTAGTGGAATTGGTCATTTGACTTGAGGTCATCATGGTACCTTATATGAGGACAGTCATACTTTGGTGGTGTTGGATGTTGCTCTGCCAAGGGTCGCTAATACAACATCGTTCGGGTATGTCAAGAATCATATGAAGGTTGTGAATGACCCATAGAGGATTCGTCACTCTTAGATAGTAAGAGATTATGATCTACATTTTATCCAGTTAAGTTGATAATGAAATTATTGGCCAAGGTGAACTCATAAGTCGGAAAAGAGTTTTCGACGTACATTGACTTAACAGTAGGATAAAAGATATGATCGATAATTGAGATTGACACATATCCATATCTCATAATTGATCGGATCATATTGACGAAAGGATTATAATTTTACGGTAAACGAACAAGTTTGGTTTTGTCATACTGCGTGATATTTCCCGTCACATATATTGCCCGACACATTGCTAGATGTCAATCCGGGACAACGAAAGTGAATTAGTGATAAATGAAAATGGGCGTTTTAATTTATTGATTTTGGTTAGATCAAATTCACATCGTTAGGTATCGTGATCGGGAACCTAATGGGTCACACACAAAAGAGAATCAGAAGAATGAGATTTACCAATTAATTAATTGACAAGTGTTTGATAAATAATTAATTTGGTTGTTTATTAATAGGCCCGAATTAATTAATTGGATTAATTAATTCATGGATCAGATTTAATTAATTTGATTAATTAAATATTGGACCGGGTTAAGTTTAACAGATGGGTCGAGCCCATTTTGACTTATATTAATAGGCTACTAGGGTTTGAAAAAATTGAAAATTTTCATTATTCTTGCTAGCATAAGAAAGAAAACCCTAGCAGTCATTCTTGTTCTCTGTGTGAATCACCATTGGAGGCTGGACAATTGGACAGCTTGGATTGCAGATCGTGATCATTAGAGTTCGAGAATCAGCAAAGGAGTTTGCAGAATTCATCAAAGGTATAATTCTTATCACAGTTTCTATCTAAACACATTGCAGATCCTCGTTTGAGAATTGAAATTTGTTTTATTTCCGTTGTGCATGTTAAGTGAATTCCCAACAGTGGTATCAGAGCCTACTTTGTGTTTGTTAGAAATTGTTTTGCATGATTGAACAATTAAAAGTTAATTGTTTATTTTTGTTTCTTGAATCTAGCAATTTAGAAAATTATTTTTCATCTTCAAAAATCTATTTTGAAAATGAAAATAATTTTTTCGTCAAAAAAAAAAGGCAGATCTGGAAAAAGGGCAGCCGCCGCCGGGCATGGCGGCAAAGCCTGCTGCCACACACGGCAGCAGGCGCACCGCTCGGGAGAGGCGACGGCAGCGATCGTTCTTCTTTCATGTAGCGCCGCTGCTTGAAATCGCAGCGGCAGCGTGCAGCCTAGCAGTAGCTCGTTGGAGTTGCTGCCGGCTGTGGGTTATTGCCGCTTCAAGCGGCAGTGACCGCCTCATTCGGCGCCGGCGCCGGCGGTAGTTTCCAAAAAGGGAGGGGGCAATTTTTCTTAGGGTTTCAGACGGGTGAGAGGTTGGAGGCGGGCGAGAAATTGTAGGCTTCTTCCTCCAATTATGATTAGGGGTCAAGTTTACAAATTTTGATAAAGGGCTTGTCATACAATTAATTAATTTGAGGGCCTATTAATAATTTTAAACTTGGGGTCTTATTGCAAATTTCAAAATGGTTTTGAATTTAAAATTTAAAAGGGGTTTTGAATTATATTTTAAAGTGGTTTGATTCTAAAATTTCAATTTTGACCCGTTTAAAATTTTATTTCAAAATTGACGACTTTTATATTTTCGTTAAAATTAGATTTTAACTTAAATATTAAACTTTGACCCTAAATTGAATTTTATTTTATTTAGGAGTTTTATCCTAAATTAAAATGTTAATTCATTTTAAATTAGAGTTAGACTTTAATTTAATATTTAATTAAAATTTGATTTTAATTAAATTATCTACCCTAGTATATTGTTGAAATTAGAGTTGGACTCCAATTTGACATTTAATTGAAATTTGATTTTAATTAAATTGTCTCACCCTAAATTTTTCTTGAAATTAGAGTTTGATTCTAATTTGGTATTTAATTAAGATTTGATTTTAATTAAATAAGTTCGCCCTAATATCTTGGAATTAGAGTTTGACTCTTATTTTGTATTTAATTAAAATTTGATTTCAATTAAATTCAACCATATTAATTTGATTATAATTAGAGATGAACTTTAATTTGACATTTAATTAAAATTTGATTTTAATTAAATTGTCTTGCTCTAAAATTTTATTGGAATTAGAGTAGGACTTTAATTTGGTATTTAATTAAAATTTGATTTTAATTAAATAGTCCCACCCTATAATTGTAGAATTAGAGTTGGACTCTAATTTGATATTTAATTAAAATTTGATATTTAATTAAATAAATCCGCTAATTAAATTAATTAATTAATTTGATTAATTAATTGTTTAATTGTTCTGATCCATTTGTCTAAATTAGTTTAGACGACTTTAATTGCTAGAAACTTGAAACATGTTTGCATATAATATTAGATATTATATAGGAAAGCATTTATTTGATGAATGTTTAATTAGTGGATGACTATGGACTCGACCATGTGGATGTGTTGAATGGTTAGTTTTATTCTTGTTGTTTTATGGGCCTGTGAGCTCTTATTTATTTTGGACATGCGAGTCCGTTGTTATTATTATGGGCCTGCGCGTCCAACATTATTTAGGCCTGTGTGCCAACTAATATAGGATACAAGTTACAGTTGGACTAATTGAAAATACAAGAAGAGGAGGAGACCATAGAGATGGAGCATTGTATGAATCAATGCTATACCCCCTAGGAACTGACAAACTAGTCTTCCTTATGGCTCAGGAAGACTAGATAGTATAAGTTCATAATCGTCCACACTATTATGTGTATGTTTATTTGCATGTTAGATGTATAATAAAATATATATAATTATTACGATGAGACCCTTTGCATGAAAAACCCCTCGTTAAAAATATTAAGTCAATTTGTTATTTGCCTTCCATCATTATAGTGAAAAACGAGAGTCTTAAATCGATCTTAACTTGTACACTCAAGGCTGGTCTATTAGGGATATGTTTGACATTATGAAATATTAGATATTTCTGAATGATGGGTTTGACTTAACTAAAATTTGTCTTTTATTGAGCATACTCAAGAAAATAAATTATAGAGGCATGTTAAAATATTAAGTCATATTTATATTCGCCTTCCACCATTATAGTGAAAAACGAGAGTCCTGAATCAATCTTAGCTTGTTGAGTACACTCAAAGCTGGTCTATTAGTGATATGTTTGACACCATGAAATATTAGATATTTCTGAATGATGTGTTTGACTTAACTAATATTTATCTCTTATTGAGTACACTCAAGGAGATAAATTTTAGAGGCATGTTAAGCTAACACATAAGATGTGTGAAGACAAAGAGTTGTCGGCTTAATGATCTGAGAGTTGTATGGAGATACAATTGATAATAGTACCTACCCAAATGTTTTATTAGGGCTTGTTGAGTACACTCAAGGTTTTAATATAACAAATGGGATTCCAGCCCACTGGGAATCAAGTATGGATTCCATAAATTTATGTGAGAAGGTCATAAATTTGAGTTAAACAGTAGGAGCGAAATTAATTTAATAAAAGATCATGTTAAATTAATTCATGCTTTATATATATTATTTCTTTTACTTTTCGTCGTTTATGTTTATTGAATCATGAGTAACCACATATATATTTGAGAGGCATATTGGATGCCAACAACCAAAGCAAATTTCCTTGATTGGTACCGCAATATGAGAATTGTTCTCAGACATGAGAAAATTGGTTGTGTCCTTAAGTAGCCCTTTCTAGAGACACCTGTTGATGACTCCACAAAGGAAGAGATGATTGCTATAATAAACACAGTGATGACGATAGTACTGCAACATGTGTGATGTTTGCGACTATGTCACCTGAGCTACAAAGCAACATAAAAGTATAGATGCTAAAACATGATTTTTCATCTCAATGTGTTGAATGATGAACAATCACATGTGGAAAGATATGATATTTCCTAGCAACTATACTGGTGCATAATGGCAGAAGAATCTTCAGTCAGTGCTCATGTGCTGAAGATGCCGACTACTTTGAGAAGTTGTCTCGATTGCGTTCAATCATGAATAATGAACTAAGTATAGACTTGGTTCTGCAATCTCTTTCAAAGAGTTATTCATAACTAATTATGAATTTAACATGAATAAACTCGAAGCACGCTCATTGAGTTGTTGAACATGCTTAAAACTGTTAAGTCCAACATCTGTGTTTGTAATGGACAAATCTTAGTCATAAATTCCTATATGGAAGTCTAAAGGATGCTTTCCTAACTGTTAAGTCCAACATCTGTGTTTGTAGTGGACAAATCATAGTCATAAATTCCTATATGGAAGTCTAAAGGATGATTTAGGAAAGCAACCAAGATGACTAAGACAGTTAAAGCGAATAAGGACAATACCAAATCTGATGATCCTTATTATCATTTTGGAATGATGGGTCATTGGAAATGAAATTGCAAGGTTTAAATCTACTTCATTAGTTTCATGGGTATTAGATACTAGATATAGATCTTATATTTGTATAAATATGTAGAAACTAAATAAAAGTAGATCACTGCAGAAAGGAGAAGTTGACCTACACGTTGAAAATGAGCAAAAGTTGTTGCATTGCCCGTAGAAGCATATTTCTTGCCATTGCCTTTAGGCTTGATATTAGAATTAGATAAATGTTAATTTTGTTCTCACCGTTACCAAGAGTATTAAATAAATTTCATGTTTTGACATGAATTATTTTAATGCTAAGGACAATTGTTGTTCCTTTTTATCTTGATAAGATCTTAATGGTTATGGTAAATTACAAAATGACATTTATATTCTAAACATTGAGTATTCTATAATGAGTATAGAAATTGAAAGGTATACAAATGATAATCTAAAGAACACATATATCTGGCATTGTGGATTTGGTCACATAAATAAGAATGCAATTCCAAACTTACATGGAGATGTATATTTGGGTCAAATGATTTTGAATCATTTGACAAATGCGATTCGTGTCTGTAAGACACAGTGACCAAATCTCCTTTTACTTGAAAAGGAAAATGATCTGCAAAATTATTAGGTCTAATACATAGTAATGTATGTAGATCCATATCAATTAATGTCAGGTGAAGTTTATCTTATCTCATCACATTTACTAATGACCATTTCAGAAATGATCATGTATATTTGATGAAATTCAAGCATGAAACTCTTGAAATGTTCAGGGGATTCAAGCTAGAAATAGAGAAACAAATAGGTAAATATATTCTTACATTAAGACTTGTTCGAGGTAAAGAATATCTAAAATGGAGAATTTTAGATTATCTAAAAGAGAATGAGATTCTCACGCAGTGGATTCCTTCACATACATTGCAACATAATGGTGCATCTGAAATGAGGAATCGTACACTATTAGATATAGTGCAATTGAGAACAAGCCATACAAGCATTCAAAAATCGTTTTGAGGTCATGTACTGATTGCCACTTGCTGCACACTAAATCGTGTCCCATTTAAATCGGTTGACAAAAACTCCATACGAGTTATGGAATGGCTCAAAATATCTCATATGAAAGTTTAGGCTGTGATGCTTACTTGAAGCGTACTGAATCGGATAAGTTTGAGACTAAATCCGATAAATATATATTTGTGGATATCCAAGAGATAATTGGATATCAATTCTATAATCCCGTTGAGAAGAAGATGTTCATCGCAAGACATATCATACTCTTAGATAAAGTGTTTATTCTAAGAGAGACGGTGGGAGCAGAATAAATCTTGAAGGAGTTCAAGATTTCACGGATATAATTGATCGAATAGATGAACCTGAGTCTTATCCCACACCTGCTGAGTGACATTCTCTTGATCAGGAAGTGGAGACTTCTGAGGATACGTTAGCTCCGTGTAAATCTTGTAGGATCATTTGACCTCCTAGAAGGTACGAATCCATGATTACTAATCAAGGATACTGAACCTACTAATTACGCAGAAATAAAGTCAAGTGTTGACTTAAAGAGATGGACTTGTTGTATGTAATCAAGGTTTGACATTAGTCGACTTGCCTAATGGATTAGAACCTATAGGTTGTAAATGAGTTTACAAGAAAATGTCAATATGGATTAAAACAGCCTCTTGGAGCTGGAATCTTCGATTTGATGCAAAAAGTCAAAATGTTTGATTTTATCAAAAATGAAGACGAATTGTGCGTTTACAAGAAGATAGTGGGAGTATTGTCGTATTCCTGATATTATATGTATGAGACATATTATAGGAAACGACATCTCTATATTTCAATTGTTGAAATTATGGTTGTCAAATAATTTCTTTGTGATAGATATGATATAAGCAAGTTGATCTATAAAGATAGATCTAGAAGATTGTTTAACTCATCCCAATCTATACAAATAAAATCTCGAGAAGATTTTATATGGAGAAAATGAACTGATAGTTCATGGATACACTAATGCTAACTTCTAGTCAGACTAGAATAATAGTATATCTCAAATAAGACATTGGTTTACTCTTAAGGGGTGTATTGGAAATGTTCCAAATCTAAAATAACCGTTGATTCAATAATAGAAGCCTTATAAATCATTACTTTAGAAAGCAACAAAAGTTGTTATTTGGATCGGGAAGTTCATTAATGAACTTGGAATAGTTCCTAACATTGTTGATCATACGCTTATGCATTGTGATAACAATGGAGTCATCTTGCAAGCGAAGGAACTAAGGTCTCATCAATTATCTAAACATATGTTAAGGCAGTGTTATGTTATTGGAAAGATAATACAATGAAATGACGTAAATAAAGAACGAATTCCCACAAGTTATTAAATTGCAGATCCACTGACAAAGAGTTGTCGCAGCATAAACATGATCGTCATGTAGACTCTTATGGTATAAGATACATGAGTGATTGGATCTAGTGCAAGTGGAAGTTTGTAAGTGTTATATCCTAGTTCCAATCAACTTTGGATATAAATATTTTGAATATATATATAATCAATGCATATGTATGGCAATATCTATTATTTAATTAGAGTTCGAGAATCAGCAAAGGAGTTTGCAGATTTCATCAAAGGTATAATTCTTATCACAGTTTCTATCTAAACACATTGCAGATCCTCGTTTGGGAATTAAAATTTGTTTTATTTCCGCCGTGCATGTTAAGTAAATTCCCAACAGTGCACAAGCTTCAAATTGTCAACTAACCAACGAGGTTGAGAGATACGACATTCGACGCAACTAGAACTAATGTATCTGTTATTATTAAAACTACAAAAAGCATCTTTTCCTGATAAAATTGGCGTGCCTTGGTTCGGGCCCTCACTTCAAAAAGCATCTTTTCCTGATAAAATTGTATGGATATTTAGAGTGGGACCTTACCTAAAAGAGCCACTAGAAATTGAAAGGACCTTACCTGCCTCTGTGGGAACACTTCAGAATACATTAGCATATCAAAGCGAGCATGTGATTCAAAAGATTACGACCTTTCGAAGTTCCGGGTAGCAAGCGTATTTCCCTCTGCATCCTTTTGGTTTTTGAGGTAATGGGCTGCAAGATTTGCTCAAGATGAACTAGCGTCATCTTCCTCAAATTCCATGGCAAGGTGTAGAACATCGTGGCCTTCACTGGTGAACATTTCCAACAATCAAGACATTGCTTTGAAATCTCTTCCATTACCTTTACATTCTGGACTCCTGCACTGCCATGCTAGCTAAAATGATTGTTGGTACATGTCAGATTATTCGTATCAATCTGACGATATTCCTCAACAACTCCCTTGTCCTTTGCCCTCAGTGATTCTAATGATTGTCCAACCCATTTGGTCCTCGTAGAGGTTCTAACCAGGGAGCACACAGATCCCCATTCTTATCCCAAGCTTTTAATAATACGGCCGTGATCTGTCATTACGTGCGACTATCTCCACTATAGAAAGAAGTATCAAGGAAATCAACGAAATCAATCACGTGCCAATCTTATGATCAATCAAGTGCCAATCCCATGATTTCAGGATCAGTGTTTTCTTTCTGTAAATATTTCTATTAACTGTAATTGCGAATTTTCTTCTCAGTTAATGCCTAAAATTAGGCCTCTGTAGTTGTATAAATACATAGACCATGAATAGAAAGAAGTGTGAGTTCAAAATACAAAATTTGTAGCAGCGTTATTTCTTTATGGTATCAGAGCAAAAAAAACTCTAACGAGTATCCTTTCTTTCCTGCTTCCTGTGATATGGCTGCCACTGATTCACCCATCATCACCATCAATGCTGCAACCACCATCAACGAAAAAGTCACCCCTTCCACCTTTCCTCAGTGGAGGGCTCAATTTGAAGCATTGTTCATTGGCTATGATCTCATTGACTTTGTCACTGGTGAAAAGCAATGTCCTGCCATTGATGCAACGAACTCCGCTGCCTCCAAAGCCGCGAACTCCTACTGGATTCGCCAAGACAAGCTCATCCTTCATGCCATTCTTGCCTCCACCCCCACCTCTATCACCCCACTTCTTGCTGCATACAAAACATCCCATGAAGCTTGGACAGCCCTTACCCGGTTATATGCGGGAAAATTACGGACGCGTGCGATGCAACTCAAGGAAGAATTAACCTTGAGCACTCGTGGGAATCGCACAGTCACTGAATTTCTTCAAGGAATCAAACTGATTGCCGACGAACATGCAATCATTGATCATCCGGTTTCGGATAATGATTTAACCCTCTACATCCTCAATGGATTGGGTCCCGAATTCAGAGAAATTGCGGCACCCATTCGTGCTCGTGAGACTTCTCTAAAATTTGAAGAACTACACGATCTTCTTATAGGGTATGAAAGTTACCTTCGACGGCTAGAGAATCAATCGGCTGCAACGTTTGTTCCCACCACGAATTACTCTCACCGGCATGGAGTAGGAGGTGCTCCTGGACAGTTTAAACGGAGCCCAAAGTCATTCTCCCACGGGACTCACCACAATACTGGGCATAACAATAATGGGCCCTCAAAATTGGGCCAAAGGAAATATAAGCCCAAGTGCCAATGGTGTGATCAAGTGGGCCATACAGCCAAAAATTGCCTAAAAATGTCTTCTGCTGAATGCACAGCAAATTGTGCAGCATCTTCTCAAGGAAAAAATCGAAAGTGGCTAATTGATTCGGCAGCATCTCATAATATGACTACCGATCTTTCTAATCTGTCCATTAATTCTGAATATGATGGTACTGATGAGGTGGTAATTGGTGATGGATCAGGTTTGACTGTGTCTCATATTGGTTCGTTCTCTCTTACATCGTCAAATCGTGTATTTCATTTACATGATACCCTTTGTGTCCCCACAATTCAAAAAAATCTTATTTCCGTTCATCACTTTACCAAGCAAAATAATGTTTATCTTGAATTTCACCCTACTTATTTTTTGGTAAAGGATCGGATCACGGGGGCAATACTACTCAAAGGCGAATGTGAAGATGGAGTGTACCCATTTCCTGAGCATCTACCACCAAACTCAAAAAATGCCGTTGCCTATGTTCATGAACGTACTACCACCGATGGATGGCACAAAAGACTTGGTCATCCTTCGTCAAAATTAGTTCATCATTTAATTAATGTTTTCTCTTTACCCACCAATAAGAATGGCAATCTATCTCTTTGTACTTCTTGTTCTCAAAATAAAGCTCATCGGCAACCTTTCATTAACCATGGTCTCGCTAGTACCGCTCCCATTAAATTGATTTACACAGATGTTTGGGGCCCATCTCATGACGTAGGTATTGATGGCTCAAAATATTATGTTTTTTTGTTGACCATTATACCAAATACATTTGGCTCTACCCTATGACTCATAAATCTAATGTTCAAATAATTTTTCCGCAATTCCGAAATCTTGTGGAAAATAAGTTTAACACAAAAATAAAAAGTCTTTATTCTGATAATGGTGGGGAATATATTGGCCTCAAATCTTACCTTTCAATTCATGGGATTAGTCATTACACAATTGCTCCCCACACTCTACAACAAAATGGTACGTCTGAAAGACGACACCGCCATCTTGTTGAACCTGGCCTCACCCTACTAACGGATGCTCACATGCCTATTTCATATTGGCCATACACGTTTCAAACCGCCGCCTATCTCATAAATAGGATGCCCACCTCGACTTTGAACAATCAATCTCTATTTGAAAAATTGTTCAAACAAACTCCAAATTATCTCAAACTCAAACAATTTGGTTGCCTATGTTATCCATTAACTAGGCCTTACAATAAACATAAACTTGAGCCCAAGGCCCACCCGTGCACATTTGTGGGTTACTTCCTATCCTAAAATGCATACCTTTGTCTTGAGCCCAAAACCAAAAAAATCTTTCACTCCAGGCATGTTATCTTCCACGAAGGGAATTTCCCCTTTCAAAAATTGCACTCTAAGAATTCCATCTCAACTTCACCAGCCACCGCAGAGCCATCTGTAACGATCTCGTTGCCACAACTTTCCGTGCCTCCTCTCCGAACATTAGATTCTCCTGAAGTGGGTGCTGCCATCTCGCTGTCGCCTGTAAGTAGGTCATCCCTTGACTCGCCTCCTCTCCAGGTAGGTACCCTCCCTTCTCCCAGATCAATTTCGAGCCAAGTTCCTCCACTAGAGGTGGCTGAACCTACTTTTTCTGAACAAAATGAAGTGCACAGCCACAGAATGACTACTCGATCCATGAATAATATTTATAAGCCAAAAAAATCTTTTGTAGTCATTAAGCACTCTCTTCCACCTTCCTTGGAACCCACGAATGTCACTGCAGCTCCCACTGATTCCAGATGGCGTGATGCCATGTCCTCTGAATTGACTGCCTTAATGCGTCACAATACATGGGAACTCGTACCACCTCCGAATAATTGTAACATTGTGGGCTGTAAGTGGGTGTTTCGAATTAAAAGGCATGCTGATGGCTCTGTTGATCGATTCAAGGCTAGACTCGTGGCCAAAGGGTTCAATCAAAGACCTGGCCTGAATTACAAAGAGGCATTCAGTCCTGTTGTAAAACCAGTCACCATACGGACTGTCTTAACTCTTGCTGTTATGCATGGTTGGTCTCTAAGGCAATTAGACGTCAATAATGCATTTCTTCATGGGCATCTCACTGAAAAGGTCTATATGAAGCAACCACCGGGTTTCAGAAGTCTGGAACAACCAAATCATGTTTGTTGTCTTACAAAGGCAATTTATGGGCTCAAACAAGTACCTCGTGCTTGGTATTCCGCTCTTAAATAGGCACTATTAGACTTTGGTTTCAACAATGCTAAATCTGACTCTTCTCTATTTGTGTTTCATGATGGATCCACTCTTGCCTACTGCTTAGTTTATGTCGATGATTTGATTCTCACTGGAAACAATTCAACATTTGTTACCAGTATTATTGATCAGCTTGGACAGAAATTCTCTCTCAAAGACTTGGGGCCCTTACATTTTTTTCTCGGTGTTGAGGTCATCCCTACCAAGGAAGGCTTGTTTCTAACTCAACATAAATATATCTGGGATCTACTAGCTAAAACAAGTATGGATGGAGCTAGGGATGTCACAACTCCTCTATCTACCACAGTCTCTCTTAAGCTGGAACATGGTTCGTAATCAGTTGATTCAACAAAATATCGTAGCGTGATTGGAGCATTGCAATACCTGTCTTTAACTCTCACAGTTTATGCATAATCCCTCACAAACTCACTGGACAGCCACTAAAAGATTGCTGCGTTACTTGAAGAACACAATCTTTCATGGCATCAATATCAGAAAAACATCAAGCCCAGCACTCACATGTTTCTCGGATGCAGATTGGGCTGGCTGTTTGGATGATAGAAAATCAACTTCTGCTTATCTCCTTTTCCTTGGGCACACACCCATCTCATGGAGCTCCAAAAAGCAACGTGCCATTGCAAGGTCATCAACCGAGGCTGAGTATAGGGCCTTAGCAACGGCTGCAGCAGAGACCATGTGGCTACTCTCTCTACTAAAAGAAATGAAGTTTCCATTATCACAGCCACCTACACTCTTATGTGATAACCTGGGAGCAACACACCTCAGTTTTAATCCTGTCCAACATTCTAGGATGAAGCACATTCAGATAGACATTCACTTTGTGTGAGATTTGGTTGAGAAAAAAATTCTTAATGTCCGGCATGTTCACACAAATGACCAGCTCGCAGATTTACTCACCAAGCCGCTTTCACGACAAAGGACAGATCACCTTCGAGACAAGATCGGCCTATCTGACGGTAGCCCGTTCTTGCAGGAGCGTATCAAGGAAATCAACGAAATCAATCACGTGCCAATCTTATGATCAATCAAGTGCCAATCCCATGATTTCAGGATCAGTGTTTTCTTTCTGTAAATATTTCTATTAACTGTAATTGCAAATTTTCTTCTCAGTTAATGCCTAAAATTAGGCCTCTGTAGTTGTATAAATACATAGACCATGAATAGAAAGAAGTGAGTTCAAAATACAAAATCTGTAGCAGCGTTATCTCTTCTTTAAGAAGGGGGAACAAGCACACTTGGAGAGCGCAATACAACGAAGAGTTTTATGCTACGTCTCGGAAGGATGCAGTTTTGTATCAAACTAACCGTCTTCTTGTCGTTGGATCCCCAAGTTTTTAAGAGGAGCTGGGTCTCTGACCGTGCGCCTGTTGAAAAGTTGAAAAAGCACTATCTCTTCTAGCTCTTCTATACATCTGCCCAGTCATTTTACATTGATTCAGGAGCCACCGTACACATGACAAACAATGCAGGTATATATCTTATATACCGCCTTATAGTGGAAAATATGTCATTCATGTTGAAACGGAAAAATCCTGCCTATATCTCACATTGGTAATGCTTCTTGTTGTGCATAATTTGACAAATAAAATTGCTATCCGTTGGGAAAACTACTTATGACAATATGTGCACTTCTGAGTTTACTAATTCTGGCAATGTTGTTAAGGATCAAAACCAAACGATCAATATTAAATACGATATAAATGTACATTAACATATTTGTTTTACTGAATTTGATTATAATCTCCATCTCTATGCATCGAAAAGATTACAAAGGTTGTCTGTAACATATAGGAGGTATGATTAGTCTCCAACATGTGCGTATAAAAACAGTAAGGATTCTTTATAACTAATATCCAAGGAATAAAATGTTGCCTGTAGTATTTTCACAATTCGCATTTGCACCCAAAAAAGGTGTTTATCAGGGTGTCAAGGATTTGCAGTCTTCTTTGAAATGGAAGAATGAATTGGTGGTGCTGGAATCTCTCCAATCTGAGAAGATGATGGAAAATCAAGATCCAACAAGACCTTTGCAGTGAGCATAAGAAACAATGAGTACATAAAGGATGGCACAAAATGCCCCGGAGAAGATCACCACCTGGAACCATTCATTTTTAAGTGTAAGAAATCAGAATATACGACGAGAATTTACCTTCAATATAGCATTATTGAAGTTCAATGCTTACCCATTTAAACATGTATCCGTGATCATCATTCCAAGTATATGGAATGTTCATGCCAAATATGCCGGCTACCAAAGAATAAATAGATAAACATACAGTTCCGGAACTGAGAAAGAGCTCCAACTGTAGCCACTCAATAAAGAGAATGAATTTATAAGTTCAACGAAACCAGCAAAACGACTAAATAGATAAAACCTTATACTTGACACAACCTTTGTGAATATGTAGATAAGATGAAAAGAAATTTTGGAAAAAATACCATGTAATTTCATCATGCATTTAACAAACCTGGATCAATTGATTTCGATGATTATCCAGCTGAAATGAAAAAATGAAAAAAAAATGTTCAATGGTTTTAGATTGCCATGCATTCAAGACGTAAATGTTTATCGATCAAACAAAGAAAGTTGCTGGCAATTTTTCTACCTGAATGTTGATGTAGTCTTCTGTGTTATCAATATATTCAACCTGCTGCAAAATTTCAAGTAGAGAACTGTCAAAATTGAGAGGGAAAGAAGATAGATTAACTCCCCGGGTAGACCCCTTGTATAGTGAGTATTATGCATGCATAAGAAGACCATTCCATGATAATGGTTCTTCATTCCAAACACGCAAATAGTTTAATCAGATTAGCGTTCCCTTCGGATCTTGGAAGTCAGTGAGGGAACATTACATAAACCTTTTCCAGACTGGTGTTCTAAAAGGAAACACAAAGTAGAGGCATATATAAAATTATTATGGGAGAAAACTGCCTATTTATAAATTTATTTATTTCCTTTTTCACGATGTTCAACTAGCATATATAAACATAATTCCAGTAGACATATGCCAATTTATATTTTCCATTTCCATGACATTCAACAACAATCAAAAGTTCTCAAATATAATATTATTTTGATAGAAATGACAATTTCTTTCACCATTTTGCTTTGCCTTTTCACGTTCCTCCATGAATTCCCAAGATACCAACAGTCCATGTTTAGAATTAAAATGTGGAGTGGCAGCTCCAGAAATACTCACATTTGACAGACATCCAAAAGACCCTTGTTTTAAAAGAAAAAATAAAAATGTCCATGCTGGGAAACAAACTGTTGCCAATGAATAAAGATAACAGTTTTTTTTTCAAAATTAATAAATAAATGATATACATACAGTAGTTAGTTTGTTCAGAGTGCCATCAATTTGCATGAAGCAGGGGCGGAGATAGGGGTGGGCTGTAGCCCACCCTTGCCCAACCCCAGGTCCTATAAAAAAAAAAAAATTATTAACCCAGCCCAATTCCCATATAAAACTAAACCCAGTTACCCAATTCCCACCCAATTAAACCCAATTCCCACATTAAATTAAACCCAATTCCCGACCTAATTGACATAAAATCCCCAATTGAACCACAGAAGACAGCTCTGCCATTGACGATTTCTTCCTTCGAAACTCGACCGTTTGACCGTTAGCCCGTTCGCCACTTCCAGCTGTAGCCATTGACGATTTCTTTCTGCCGGAGCTTCGGCATTTGAGGTGAACCGTGAATCATTTTCATTTTGTTTTTTGTTTCTTTTACAGTTTTACTATCTGTCTACCTCCATATTTTATGTATATACAGACTACAGTTACAGATATAAATATATAATCGTATTAATTTTTGGAAATGGATGTTTATTTTGGAGTCGGAAATAGAATGGTCCAAAATCCGAATGGCAGTTTTATTTTGGAGTCGCCGCGTCGGAAATATACAAATAGTTCGTCAGTTCATGTTCTTGACTTCTTATAGAGGCATAGAGCTGTTGAGGGGAATAGTATCTAGTTAAGTACCTTGTACCAAACAAACTTCTTGTTGAGGGGAATATTTGGATGCCAATTTCTTTTCTTCCCAATTTCAATGAAAAGTTCTCGTTCAAAACCAGTTAATCCTACCTTTAAGGCCCATTTATTGTTCGTTAAGTCCTTCTCTTGACTGTTGGGCACAATTATTTTAACCGGACCAATGATTCCATTTTGTGTATTGTCATAATGGTCACCATAATTCTGTTCATAATAGAAAGAAGTTACAGCAGATTGTACAATGAATTTTAAGAACACTTACAATTCTTACTTGCAGTCCAACTGTGACACTGAACAAAGAAATTTGGTTTATCCCCTTCTTTATCGTAGCAACCCTCTCAAAACAAAAACTGTAACTCCCACCCTGTGCATATTTAATTCCTGATATTGCAGGTCGTGTTATTTTTGGCAAGAGAAAATGAGCAGAATTATGTGCAAAAAATAAGCAAGAATTACCTATATGCTTGCCATTGACAAATGCTGCACTTTCCAGAATTTATCCTATAAATATGTTGTGCTTGTGCAATTGTTTTTGGCATTGTTTTGTGCTTTAGGATTTAGGCATTTTTTTTAGGACATGTTAGTTTAAAAATTTAGTCAATAGCAAATTATATAGGCATTTATAGAATATTGAAATTTTTTTAACGAGAATTTAGTATTAGTTTAGATCTAGATTCTATTATCGATGAATTTTATGCTATAAAACATCGTCGGGTACAATTGTAATATCTAACATTATATTACAATTTTTCTAATTATATATAAATTTTATTCGTACATTCAATTTTAAAAAATTTTGCCCCTCGTACTACACATTCCTGGCTCCGCCACTGGCATGAAGTATGCCTGCAATGAGAAGAGCCATTTCTCTTCTCTACCATAAATAAAAGAGTGACTTCCCCATTATTGTTCATAAGCCACGAGCCGAACCGAATGGATTTTTGGCTCGGCTCGTCTAAGCCTTTTTTTTTTGTACGTTTGATTCAATATTTTAAGTTACAAATATACGTTTTAAACGATTTAAAATTTTTTGGAAATGTTGAAGTGCTGCCATGATAAAAAATGGTCGATAAATTTTAAATATCAAAAATAATTTTACAATAATTGTGAAGCGTAAAGTCGTAATTGTTTATATTTCTTTTCAATCTCAACCCCTGTTCATAAGCCGCGAGCCGAGCCGAATGGCTTTTTTGCTCGGCTCGGCTCGGCTCGGCTCGGCTCGGCTCGGTTAAGCCAATTTTTTTTTTTTATACGTTTGATTCAATATTTTAAGTTACAAATATTCGTTTTAAACGATTTAAAATTTGTTGGAAATATTGAAGTGCGGCCATGATAAATATATGATCAATAAATTTTAAATATCAAAAATAATTTTTACATTAATTGTGAAGCGTAAAGTCGTGATTGTTTATGTTTCTTTTCAATCTCAACCTCATTCTAATATCCTTTTTTCGAACTTTATTTTTCCTACAATGTTTGATTCCATATTTCACGATATAAATATCCATTTGGATCAATTTAATTTTTTTAAAAAAAACTTACAATATGATAATAACAAATATATTGTCGATTACGTTTAAATATAAAGTATCTTAAATTATTAAACGTAAAATTATAATAGTTAATTTTCCTTTTCTATTCACCCTCAACCCCCATACTCACACTAATTTATCTCAATTTCATTTTTCTTCAATTTTTATCTTAAATTAAGCCAATTTTTTTTTAACGTTTTATTCAGTATTTTAATTTACAAATATGTGTTTTAAGAGATTTAAAATTTGTTGGAAATGTTGAAGTGCGGCCATGATAAATATATGGTCGATAAATTTTATATATCAAAAATAATTTTATATTAATTGTGAAGCGTAAAATCGTGATTATTTATATTTCTTTTCAATCTCAACCCCATTACAATGTCCTTTTTTCGAACTTTATTCTTCCTACAATGTTTGATTCCATATTTCACGATATGAATATCTATTTGGATCGATTTAAATTTTTTTAAAAAAAATTTATAATGTGATAATAATAAATATATTGTCGATTAAGTTTAAATATAAAAATTATCTTAAATTATTAAACGTAAAACCATAATTGTTAATTTTCCTTTTCTACCCACCCTCAACCCACATACTCACACTAATTTCTCTCAATTTCATTTTTCTTCAGTTTTTATCTTAAATTAAGCCAATTTTTCTTTTTACGTTTCATTCAGTATTTTAAGTTACGAATACGTTTTAAGCGATTTAAAATTTGTTCGAAATGTTGAAGTGCAGCTATGATAAATATATGGTCGATAAATTTTAAATATCAAAAATAATTATACATTAATTGTGAAGCGTAAAATCGTGATTCTTTATGTTTCTTTTCAATCTCAACCCCATTCCAATGTCTTTTTTTCGAACTTCATTTTTCCTACAATGTTCGATTCAATATTTCACGATATGAATATCCATTTGGATCGATTTAATTTTTTTTTTAAAAAAAACTTACAATGTGATAATAATAAATATATTGTCGATTAAGTTTAAATATAAAAATTATCTTAAATTATTAAACGTAAAATCATAATTGTTAATTTTCCTTTTCTACCCACCCTCAACCTCCATATTCACACTAATTTCTTTCAATTTCATTTTTCTTCAGTTTTTATCTTAAATTAAGCCAATTTTTTTTTTTTACATTTCATTCGGTATTTTAAGTTACAAATATGCGTTTTAAGCGATTTAAAATTTGTTAAAAATGTTGAAGTGCTACCACGATAAATATATGGCCGATAAATTTTAAATATCAAAAATAATTTTACATTAATTGTGAAACGTAAAGTCGTGATTGTTTATGTTTCTTTTCAATCTCAACCTCATTTCAATGTCTTTTTTTCAAACTTCATTTTTCGTACAACGTTTGATTCGATATTTCACGATATGAATATCCATTTGGATCGATTAAAATTTAAAAAAAAAAAAACTTAAAATGTGATAATAATAAATATATTGTCGATTAAGTTTAAATATAAAAATTATCTTAAATTATTAAACGTAAAATCATAATCGTTAAATTTTCCTTTTCTACCCACCCTCAAAAAACTTAAAATGTGATATGCAAGGCCTCTAAAGGTTTGTACTTCAAAAAAATTAAGAAAGAAGAAACAACAATATCTTGGCAGTTTGTTAGTGTATGGGTGTTTTTAAATTTGAATTGATTTATATTTGTTGTTTATGATGAATAATTTCCCCTTTTGTTTCAAACTTCCTTTTTGTTTATTTGTTTATTTTTCGCTATAACTTTAAGGTTTTCTATTGAAGAAGTTCTGCTAAATAAGATTTAATTAGTGATGTCTCAAAAATCAGTCAACGCTATTACGTAGCCAACTATACTACAGCACGTGCCTTGCACGTGCGTTTGACTATTGTTACCAAATGTTTCTGGTACATCCTAACCATCATATAGTCTGATTTGTTACCTCAAGTAACATCTCAAGTTCCTCAACATCATTCTCCGCGAACTGTTGCTATACTGGCCATACTGACTCTAGAAATCTTTGAGCCCATAGTAGGCGATCCAAGGAACCAACTAGCAGCACCCGAGCCACTAACAGCACTGGCCAACTTTCTAGAAAGGTAAAGGTCTGCCATATCATCATCATCGTCCAAAAGTTGTTCTAACTCATCCCTCACCTACAGTCCATTACAAGAACAAAACCAGAAGTATTGAATACCACAATCTCTCGTTAAGATTTTCAAAATGCATTAAGTACTATGAAGTGAAGCAAAGCTCTTTAATTATTTGATGGACTCCAAATCTAAAGTACACAAGTATGTGTCGACATTTATGTTTAGATATCATGAAGCTTCTGGGGTGCGACCATTCATGTATTTGAGCAGTTACCAGAAACTGGCCATACATGTAATCAACTGATTCACTGGCCAGTTAAATGTAAATATGGAACCATGCCCCTGTTTGGCCCCAATTTTTTAAAATTCATTTTTTCCCAAACTCATTTTCAGCCACATGTTTTACGAGACGTACAACTTTTATCAACTTTTCAACCATACACTTCATCAACTTTTATCAAAATCTAGAAAAATATGATTTTTAGCCAAACCAAATAGGGGCTAAACAATTTACAATTTGCAAGGTACAGAATACGGAATCATCTCATGCACGATAAAGGAAATGCATAATTGCCTACCAGGACAACTATAAGCGAGAAAATTACTATAATCCTTCACTGCATATGTAGATGTTGCCAAATATGAAAAAACAACTTGAACAATAAACAGAGAAATTTGCGCAACTCTTCACAAAAAATTTGGGATGGAGGAAAAGTACCACTTTTTTGTACACGGGCAGTCAACCTTGTCATTTGACTCTTCAATTTGCGGACTCTGTAAGTTATGGCTACTAATCTACAATTACAGTAGTTTAAAGAATTAGTAGAAGATCCTTAAAGAAACTACAAAAGACACAGAAAATTAAAAGGACAAGGGAAAAAAACGAAGTAAAAACTTATATCTATTCACGAGATCTGCAATTTAAACAGATGCTATCATACTTCTACTAAAATTCCATAAATATCTAAGGTCTATTCGAAAAGTTTCACTACATTAAGGTTTAAAGTATTGAATGAAGCAGTATTCTAGCCCAAGTATACTGGAGACCATCTACTACCACTGATGAGTGCACTATGTTAAGGTCAGATGCAGCAGATACCAAAACAAATTCTGCAAGCATTTGGTAAAGAGCTTTTCTAGGTTAGGTCAGTAACATCTGACGTACAGAGCAAACCTACTAGTTGATCCGTTGTTTTAAATTTAGCAAAAATAGGACAGCAAAAGAAATGCACCTTTGATGTAAGCAAATCTAAAGCTGCATAGACAGCAGTCTCCAATTCTATAGTGCGTGCAGAAAGAAAAATACACATGGCTTCCAATGCCACTTCCAGAGCTTGAAATTCAAAAGGAGTCTGCGTGGAATCGTGCAGATCATTAGGTAGTATTGTAGACTCCATGCATAAAATGAGAAATGGATTGTTTTGACAAAGAAGACGGGAAGTCTAACGAGGAAAATTGGAAGGAGTGCTCATTTATATTTATCAACCAGTGACAATCAGTAACTTACGCAACAGGCAATAACCATCGAACGAAAGGAATCAAAAGAATATAAGAAATACCATCCTCTTCACCCATTTCAGTATCGTGTTGCCCAACAAACTCCTTGCCATCTCCAAGATCTTCATGATTAGCACTTACTGGTTTTAGCCGCCTTCGTAGTTCTTCTATAACCGGAGTAACTATCATGGGATGGGTCACGAAGCAGCACCCACTGGCAGACCCAGGGGGGTCCTGGGGGGCATGCCCCCCACCCACTTTTGATATATATATATTTTTTTGTTTTTAAAGTTCCGTTTGGTATCGATTGAAATCTAAATTTTAATCTAAATCAAACTTAACAATTAATTTTAATAACATATTTCATGAAATCCATAACTGTTTAACTTTTATCAAAATTGAGTAAAAATTTGATTTTAATCTCTACCAAACAGGGGCAAAATCACAATAAATTTGAATTTCGATAACATGTTAATTTTAAAAATTCTCCGACGATCGTACGCTAATCGAATCTACAAATTGTTTACGTCATCTCAAAACTTATTTCGAGAACTACATTATGGGCATATCGAATAATCCAAAAAGATATCAAAAATAGTTAAAAATACGTTAAACGTGAGTCTTAAAGAAAGACGTCTAACTCACATTTTTTAAAAAAGAAATTCAATTATTTCATTAACATTTATTATTTTTGCGATACAAATTTTTCAGTGTAATTTTTATCATTTTATTAGGAAATTTTATATGGAATATAACATCAAAAGTTTTCGAAATTTTACATCCGAAAAAGTTATATCCCATGTGAATTTTCTGATGCAAATTACACGGGGTATGATTTTTTTGGACGTAAATTTTCGATTGTAAAATTCATCCCAACTGCTTTGCAAGTTCGATTGTGCCCCCCTAACTTTAATGCTCTGTGTCCGCCCGTGGCAGCAGCTAAACAGTAGTGAGTTAAAATTACAATTTACACAATCCACATGTAGTGCTCCAATGTATTATTCAACAACAGGCTAGCTCAGGAAGATTATCAAATCTTCAATTTACAAATCCTAATTTCGAAAAGAAAAAATGCAATAGTGTCAATAAGATATATAGTCCTTTATTCATGGTGTCACCATTCAGCAACCGTGAGGCACAAGCATGACAAGATTGTATCAGATAGTATAATAGGGTAAGCAAGCAACAACAAACTTCAGGTGGATCCTCAATTAACAAGACAAGTCTAGCTGACAGAAATTAAAGATACAAAATAAATAAAAAAATCCACGGAGACTAAAAAGAGAGAGAAGCATTTCTTTTAAACCATGCAACCCTGTACAAGCTTCAAATAATAAACAAAGTGCTCCATCTTTCTCTTTTACATTCATATAATTATATTCAACGTTTGACTGTTTTTGTCAGCTCTAAAAAACCAAGACGAGAAAGCCAAACACCTGAAAAAAACCAACTTCTATTCTACCATGTCAGTAAGTGACTTACTGCTGAAAAAAAAAAGAACAAATACAAATTTCATTTTGATGTGCTATTAGTGAACCCATAAGCATACAACCAAATTATTAGAAACATTGCACTTGTTTATCAAGGCAGCATATTAAATTCCAATGATACATATTTCAAACTGGTTCACTTTCCTTGTCACTCACTTCCATATTATTCTATTAATTTAAATACTTGAATTGGAATTGGTTTCACGTTTTTGTTTTCTTACTATTATATCAATATTTTTCTCTTAGAAACTCGTAGATTACATGTTTATATGATAAGAAATCAAGGACAAAATTGAGAAGAAAAGCCTAAATGCTGAGGGAAAAAACAAAACTCACCTCTTCGGCAGTAATTATAGCCTTGATATCCTGCACTAACCCACAAATACAATCACATGCAACCAGAGAGAAAAAAAAATTAATAGCACTATAATCAAATTTAACTGTAATTCCTTGATACAAATACAAAACTGAGGATATGTAACTATTTAAAAAATTCAATACAAAAGGCATGCCAAAACTAAATGAGAAGAATTTATCAATTCTGAACTAAAAATCATAATAAAAAATAAAAACAAAAATCAATCTTTTATGAGGAGAAAAAGCTTTAAACTATAGGTTTAAAAATTCAATCTTTCGTCTTTAAAATTAAATCTTCAGGTGAATAAAATGGCCCTTAATTTTGCGCTCCAAGACTTCCCTTTTGCATTAACAAATACATTGAAAAAAAAAAAATAGTAAACTAAAATAAATGCAAAATTCACCTCTAAATTGAGAACAATAGCTTTCTCCCGACCAAGTACGGTAGAAGGGTAAGACAAGACGGGATCAAGAATTCGAAGATAGCGTGTGGATTTGCACCCTGTGCATGATTGCGTACTTATCAACGTCCGGGATGATCTCCTCCCCTGAAGATGTTATGGTTGAGCTAAAACTCAACCTTAAATCAGCTAAATGTAACCACAACACAGCTCTACTAATGAATTCCAACAATTAACAATTGAAATGAAGAACAATTTTATTCAATCGAAACTGAAATTGCCATTACAGAATTGAAAGAGTTATTAAGAAAGAGAAAGAGAGAAGAAGAGAGAAGGCAGAGAGAAATTTGAGAGGGAACTTTTCGCACAAATCAACTCACATCTTTCTTCCCTCATTTCCCTCCTGTTATACCCAAAGAAGGAACGCATTTTCAGCAACAAAATGGATAAAACGTGCTCCTAATTACAATTAAAATTTGGAAATCAAAACGACACCGTTTAATCCAAGTTAAAACGACGTCGTCTCGGGCTTTGATTTTAAAATTGGCGGCAGACTTCTTCTTCCCTGTAGTAGCTTGCCGTCTTCTTCGTGGTGTTCCTCTTGCCTTTGTCTCCCCATTCTAGCTGACTTGCCCTACTATAACATCCTTCCCCCTTAGCATAACCTTGTCCCCAAGGTTGAGATGCCAAAAATTTGGGTTGCACTTCTACGGATTCCTCCCAGGTATCATCATCTGGGATAGTTCCTTCCCAGTGAACTAACAATTGAGTCACAGCTATACCATTTTTATTGATCAATCTGGTTGATAAGACTTGCATTGCTTTTGCCCGATTCTCCTTGCTTTTTTGTTGATTTGGGAGTGCATCCTTCTCCCCAATCTTCTTCTTCAACAAGGACACATGAAGGAAAGGATAAATGCTTGATCCTTTAGGTAATGCCAATTGGAAGGCTACTGCTCCTACCTTCTTTATAACCTGATATGGGCCAAAACACCTAGCACTTAGTTTATGGTTAGAACTATGTTCCACTAACTTTTGTGCATACGGGAGTAGATTCAAAAAAACCCAATCACTTTCTACCAATGACCGTTCTAATATCTTTTTACCAGCATAAAGCTTTACCCTTGTACTTGCTTGTGAAAGCTTTTCCTTTAACTGTTGGTTTAATTTGTATCTCTGAATCTCCACCACTAGCCTTTTTATGTCGATTTTCTGGATAAAAGGATGCCTATAAGGTCTGATTCTGAATGGATGTATTCTCTCAGTCAATGAAATGTTCATGTGACCTGGGAGGAGGTAACCCTTTTAGCTCCTCAAAGACCTTAGGAAATTGTTCAATCACCTCTATGATCTTGCCAAGAGTCTCATTTTTGTTATTCTCAATGAGGAAACACAGTTGCCCTACAGCTCCATGGGCTCCCTTGTCAAACATCTTATCTATCTCCTTTATCTTCTTCATCTTAATTGGACTCTCTGATATTTCATTCCTCAATTCCACCTCCTCATTGTGGTGTTTGAATCTAATAAATCCCTGTTCAACATGAAAAAGAGTAGGGCTAAATTGGCTCAACCAATTTACTCCTAAAACCATATCACTCCCCCGCAATTTCAAGGTTCTTAGATTGAACTGAAATTCCGAGTCATGCACTCTCCATAATAAAGACTGATAAACAGCTTTGCTCTCTATTTTGTCCCCATTAGCTACCCTGATTATCATCACACTGGCCTCATCAGTGGTATGGTTCAGTTCCTTGATCAACCTTTCATCCACAAAGCTGTGGGCACTTTCACTATCAATGAGAATTGATATTTTCCTTCCCTTGGTCATCCCAAGAACTCTAATATTTTTATGTTTCAAGCTTCCAACTAAAGCACTGAATGAAATCTCTTCTACAGTTCCTTTGTCAGCAACCTCAATTTCTGAATCATTTAATTCAACAATAACCTTCTCCTTGTAGTCTATAGCATCAGCCGTTGATACTTCCTCATATTCAAACTTCTCTGTCTCACCTATCTCCAGCTTAATCTCTGTCTCAGTTTTAGCATCAGGTACCTTTGATTCCTCTCTCACAACCACCGTCTCCACTTTTGTATCAACCACTGGCACCAATTCTTCCCCAACCTTTTTACCAAGTTCTAAATCCCCAATATCAAGAACGGACCCAGCCATTTCACCGCCATCTTCCACTGCTTCATCTCTGTCCACAACAACAGAATCGTAATGGTTGAACTGGTCTTTCGAGACTGATTTAGCTCCAATCATATTAGTCAACATTGAAATGATCAATTCATTTTTACTTTCCATTTCTACCATCAATTGCTCCATCTTGTCTTGCTTGGTACATACAACTTTCAACTTTCCTCCCATGATTTTGCAACCACACCCAGATCTAAAACTTTTCTATCTAACATGTTCAAATGATCTTCATTCGATTTGCTTCTAGTCTCAGCCATATCGCCCAAGTCACGTACTGCTCTGATACCAATTGTTATGGTTGAGCTAAAACTCAACCTTAAATCAGCTAAATGTAACCACAACACAGCTCAACTAATGAATTCCAACAATTAACAATTGAAATGAAGAACAATTTTATTCAATCAAAACTGAAATTGCCATTACAGAATTGAAAGAGTTATTAAGAAAGAGAAAGAGAGAAGAATAGAGAAGGCAGAGAGAAATTTGAGAGGGAACTTCGCACAAATCAACTCATACCTTTCTTCCCTCATTTCCCTCCTGTTATACCCAAAGAAGGAACGCATTTTCAGCAACAAAATGGATAAAACGTGCTCCTAATTACAATTAAAATTTGGAAATCAAAACGACACCGTTTAATCCAAGTTAAAACGACGTCGTCTCGGGCTTTGATTTTAAAATTGGCGGGCAGACTTCTTCTTCCTTGTAGTAGCTTGCCGTCTTCTTCCTGGTGTTCCTCTTGCCTTTGTCTCCCCATTCTAGCTGACTTACCCTACTGTAACATCAAAGAGTACATAAGAATCCAGTTCCGGGACCCGGCTCCCTTTTTCTTCAAGCCACCTGGAGGATCCGCCAGCACCACGTACCCACCTTCTTGACCCATCATATCCAATAGACATTACAATGAAAAATTACTCAAAACAGTTTCGTGATTCTTTCAGGGGTGTATATGTATATTCATATGTGATTGTTATTTTTATTGTAGAAACAGATGAAAACCCCAATGAGAGAGGAAGAAATTAGGGTTTTCAGAGATATATAGTGATTGTTATTGTTATTGTAGAAACAGATGAAAACCCCGATGAGAGAGGAAGAAAATAGGGTTTTCAGAGATATATAGTTTATTGAATCGCATGGTTGAATTAAGATTTGTGTATAATTGGGATTGATCTGGTCCTCTGGAGAGATTGAGAAGAAGGCTCAGAATTTGTGATATTTATTATGGGTTAATTTCACAAATAGTCACTGAAGTTATAGCAAAATTACAAAACGGTCACTAAAGTTCGAAACATGCAGAAACGGTCATTCAACTCTCAGGCGGTTTCAGAAATGGTCACTGAGATAAGTTTTAGGACTTTTATATTTTAATTGAAACCTAAAGCACCAAAACACGATCATTTAAAAGCTGGAGGATCTCAACTTCAAAATTCATCTAAAATCCACCTCCAAGCTCCAGCCATGGACGACTCCTCCAAGCCCCACCGTTCTACGCCAAGCCCCACCCCTCTACACCACCATCATCAACCACCTCATCTACCTTCCCTCTCTACACTAGTAATTTTTAGAAGAGCATGTATGGAATTAAATCTGCAAAAATGGGGAGGCTCTTTTCCGTTCGCGCGAGAAGGGGCCGGACTTGGATTCAAAAATTGGTGCAGTTTCTGAATCCATTGGTGCAATTGACATGTTATCCATGGTCGTATGTGGCTTCTGAAGACTCCATTGGGGCCAATTTGAGGATTCAATGTTGTGGGGATGAGGAATTGAGGAAGACATATCCCGACCTGAAGCTGCGCGATTGGCAAAATTTGCATATTTAATTCTGACCGATTGGGGGCATTATTGGTTGAAGTATGACCATGGTTGTGATCATATGGATGAGGGCTAATGACCGGATGTGATGCAAGACCATGGGTGTCGCCGGAATGGTGATTTTCGGCAGGAGAAGAGTTCGGCAGATCTGGTTTTTTAAACCGATTTTGCTGCTGATTCCAGTGGGTTTGAAGGCGATGGTTGGGTGGTTGTTGTAGAGGGCAATGAGGTGAGTTTATTGGTGGTAGAGTCCGGTGGCCATGGTGGTTGATTTTGGCTCCATAGGTGGCGGTCGTGCAAAATTTGAGTTGTTGAGTTGTTGTTTGGGATGAATTGAACCCATGGTTGAGGTCGTCCATGTGTGGGCTTTCTACCAGTGGTGAGCTCCGGTCGTGGGGGTGGCCGGAGGTGGTGTTTCCGACGTTTTTCAGATTTTTTGGCAGCTCACTTTGAGCATGAATTCCGGCCAGATTACTTGATGAAATTGGAAGGGGTTTGTTGGTAATTGATGGGGGGTTAAAGGCTTTCCAATGGTATCCAAATCCGGCGGTTTGGGGCTTGGCGTAGAACGGTAGAGCTTGGAGGAATCGTCCTATGGCTAGAGCTTGGATTTTAGATGAATTTTGAAGTTGAGGTCCTCCAACTTTTAAGTGGTCATGTTTTGGTGTTTTTGGTTTCAATTAGAACATAAAAAATCCTAAAACTTACATCGGTGACCATTTCTGAAACCGCCTGAAAGTTGAATGACCGTTTCTGCAAGTTTCAAACTTCAGTGACTGTTTTGTAATTTTGCTGTAACTTCAGTGACCATTTGTGAAATTAACCCTATTTATTATTCCTCGGAATATGAATACTTTTGGAGTAAGGTGGAAGTGCAACGTGAAATACTTTATATAAGTGTTATAAAATAATGTTTGATACCAATTTGTTGGCAGGATTTGATAAATTTCAAACAAATTGAAGAAAATAAAATTTAGAATAGAAATTTAAAATAAAAAAATTGGACTCTCAAAACTCATCTTCTATGATTCAAATTTTTTGTGATGATAAAATACTACAAATAAGCAATTTTTTTTATAATTTGATACATTAGAATTAATTATTAATACATGAATTTAAGCCCCCATTAAAATTTCTAGATACACTAATATAAATAAATTCATTTATAATAACTCTAAATTCATGTAGATCAAAAATCCATTAAGCCATTGTTTGACACCCATTTTATGAAAGAAATTGATTTGGAATAGTGATTGATGGAAGAATTGGTGGTTAAAAAGTAAGGAGAATTTTTGGGTTTATGTGTAATATTATTTTATTGATAAAATGTGTGGTTGAAATGAAGAAAGAGAAAAAATAGGAGAAAGTCAATGAGAAAAACAATGGATGTCAAACAAGGGCTAAGTCAAGAGATTCATTTGGTCTAAATTAATGTTAATTAATTAAGAATTAATAACATGAAAGTCTTGCATGATAAGGATTTTATAATATTTATTACATATTGAAAAACGAAAAGTAAGGTATTATTGAAATAATTGAATTGTAGTAGGGTTAAAATCGTCCAAAAATTGATTCTCACATGATGTGATATTTAATATATTATAGATAATTAATTACTAGTCTTTGACACGTGTGTTGCACGAATTTTGTATTTGTTGTGTTTTTATTAGTGTAAAAATTGTAGATATTAAAAAAAAAAAAAGTAGTTTAAAATTTATTGGATTATTCAAGAGTCTTGGGAGCATATTATTGATTCACTACTACTCCATCTAACAAGGTGATTATTTCAAAAGCTGATATTAATGTACAAAGAAACTCACCAAAAATAAAATTGAAAACATTACGTGTATGTAGATGATAATAGAAACTTTTGACATACATAAAAATTGCAGGTTTAGATGAATAAGAAATATTTGATTAAATCTACTGTAAATACCAAACAATATTGAAATAAAAGAGAAATAACGATCTCAATAAAATCTAAATTTGTAACACAAGTACAGGAAAAAAGGAATAAAAATGTATCGATGATGAAAAATTATACAGTTAAATATTAGAAAATGAAGTAAAAGAAGAACACACAATATGGAATGAGTTAAAAATATTTATGAGAAATAACCTTTAGCGCATTAGGAAAAATAATTAACATACCTATTAGTATTCTCCATCATATTTTGTAGCTCAGGCAGTTTAGTTTCTACCACAATAGTCAACTCTGTATGCATCTTATCAAATGAATTTTCAACACATACAAGTTGACCAGATTAGAAACTATACACATCATTAAACTAAAAAGGAAATCCTTATAAGAAAGTATATTTTAACAAATTCGTCGAATATTTCAGACCATGTTCCACTTTTTTGGTATTTACAAAAATCAGTTTTCTTACGCTTAAACATTAATTCAACAGATTAAGCAGCAGCTTTAGCCTGTAACTGAAAACCACTCCTTTTCTAGAATGAGAAGGCCCATGTGATTGATGGTCTATGGCTGCGAAGTAAGAACATCAATTTATAACTAAATTAGAATTTAAACAATAAACATGTAAAACATTAATAAAATGAACAATTTTGGAAGTTGTCTTTAACAAAAAGTTGTTAACAACTTCTTTTGCTAAGTCTAGCTATAAGTAAATTATTAACTTTTTGAACGATATGCTTATTTAGCACAAAAAGTTTTTTAAACCTTAGCTAAACATGCTTTCAATAAAGCGATGAAGTCATTAAGACTTACCATAGTTATCATGTGAATAAATCATTTAAGACTTCAAGCGAGATGTTAAGAATTCCACCCATTTTGTAACGTGCGTTGCACGAGTTTTGTATTTATTGTGTTTTTATTAGTGTAAAGATTGAAGATTTTTCAAAACTTATTGAAGATTCGAAGTATTTGGCCAAGTCTGATCTTTTGGTTGATTGTATTATTGTAAATTCTGTGTTTCATGTGCATTATATTGGAGGAGTTAGGAAACACTTGAAGTGAAAGATTTAACAAGAAATCATTTCAAAAAGTTGCAACAGCGAACAAGAAATCTACACTCAATCAAGTTCATTGTACGTGGTGAAAAATCACAAACATATATAAATATATTTGGGCATGCTGCAAGCAAAGGAAAGATAATATTTCTAGTTCAATATCCAACATGATAAGTATTAAATCTCATATGATAGGTTATTTAATGAATGTTTAATAGTTGATTGAGACATTGATCATTCTATTTGATGACTTGCCAACTTTGAGATATGAATCTGTCTTTTTTATCCCTGGTCGACCCCTGACAAAACCTCAATTAATTGTTAATGTTTCTCTTCCTTTTGATTTAAGATGGTCGCTTAAAAAGATACTATATTTTTTATTTTGTGGATCAATTAGTTGTGGGATTTCGAATTTATCATGAATTTTGTTAATTGTTTTAATAGGTTTAAGCTATAATGAAGAGGAAAATATTCAAAATAGAGAAGTGGGAACAATATAAACTTCTTAGTGGCAAAAGAAAAAGTGTAGAAACCACCAAATTATTGATGCCAAACAAGAGGGCAGAATATATAGATGAAGTCGTACTTTCCTTCTCCAACCCAAACAAAGGTCCTGAGAAATTATCTATCTTATCACTTTCCCAACTCTAATCCTCTCCCTATTCAAAATTTGAATCTCCATTTACCCAAATGGATAAACGGTGAACATTGAATCATCACTATCACCATCACCATCACCATCATCACCACCACCACCACCACCACCACCACCACCCTCATCATTTTCACCATCCACCTCTAGCCATTTTCAATAACTACTCTCCATTGGGTTTTATCGCCACCGCCTCTAAACCTCATTTATTTTGGAATCAAACCACCACCAACCCCTCCAACACCTTCCTCACCATAGCCACCAGCAAGAAAAGTTTTTCCAATTCTCGAGAGCAAATACTCCTCACACTTCTTCAACAAAGGAAAAATGAAGTGGCCTGGCTAGTTTACACACAATATGCAGACCTTCCCTGTCCCAGCTGCTTAAGTTGTTTGGTCTACAATTATCCTATCAAAATACCAGTGTGAGACTCACCATGGCCCGGTCCATCATCCAACAACTCCGGCAGGAGCAGTAGCTCCAGTACCTGGATGCTAATTCCCTCAGCTCCTTGCGGTGGCAAACCCTCTACGCCACTTGCATTATCAAGTCCACACTTAAGTCTAGGTACTCTCCATGTTAAGTCATGAGCTGCTGTAACGATCCTATTCAATTCGTGGCCAGAAGGATCTGTGAATTTGCAGATTCTAAGATGGTTTAGGACTCAAGGCTAGACACAAGTGCTTACAATTATGTGCTCAATGCTTGTGCCAATCTTGGTGTACCAAGAATTTTCTGCAACTGTATAACGAAATACCAGAATTTGGATGTGAGCCGATTCTTTGACATATGACATCATGATCAAGCTCTGTGCTAGAGTCTAAAGGAAACATTTGCTTATGTTTGTTTTGGAGAGGATAATAGAAAAGGGGATACCTTTATATATGACAACAATGCATTCTCGTGTTGCAGCTTATGTCGTTTTTGGTAATTTGGAGTGCTGAGCAAATGATTCAGGCAATGAGCAATGGGAAGAAAGACATTTGCAGGATTATAAGGAAGTCAAATTTTGAAGACTAGTATGAAGATGGTGCATCAAATTTCCTCAAAAGCAATAATGGTTAACATAGTCTACTATACAAGGCGTGGATATTGGGCAGTTTACTATACTTGAAGATGTGAAGTGCTTGAAGACGTCTAGAATCACCATCTGTCACTGAAGAAGCTATAGCAGTAATAGAAGAAATGAGAGAACTAAGAAAGCATTTAGAATAATTCAATTTAGAATTAACCTGTTAGCTAGAACTGTGTAAGAAAGAATTTAGAATAATTCAATTTAGAATTAACTTGTTAGCTAGAACTGTGCATAACCTATCTCTTTGACTTTGATGATTGACTACGCGAATAAGATGATGGGTACAATAAATTCAACAAACCTCAAGTCAGCAAACTCCAATGGCAACGCCCCCGAAAGGTGGGGGTCGAAGGGGTAGCGCGGGGGTTCAGGGGCAACACCCCTGACGGGGATTGACCTAACCGGTCAGGTTGAGGGGGCAACGCCCATACAGAATTTTGATTTTCATGTATGCACTGAAGAGATATAATTAATTTATAAGCAAATCTAACTTAAATTTAAACATATCCTACTATTATAAATATAAACAATACACAGCAATTTATTAATAAGTGAAATTGTAATTAGTTTGTGTAAAATGGTATCGTCTAAATTTAATAACAAGAAAAAGAAGAGTCGATTTGGAAAAAAAAAAGATTTACATCCAAAGTTTTTTTTAAAAAAATGTATCCACTCTCCGCGGTGCGGAGACATTAGTCTCGGCACGGAGTCTTCGCGATGCGCGAAGATACTCCCTGTACACCGCGGAGACAATTTTTTTTTTTTAATTATAAGATGTCTCTGTACAAAATTTCATAATGATGTTTCACCATAAGACTGTTCATCATTTTTCTTGTGTGTGTTGAATCTAAACTGGGGTTTACTGGTGTATAGGATGCAGAGACTGCATTGGGCGCTAGTATACAAGATCCAGTGTTTTTTTCGGGTTAGTGATGTTGCTCCAAACAAGGTAGAAGCTATAGCAATACTTCGTTGACTCAGATCCATCTATTTGCATCATGTGTGAAGTCAAAATCTAATATTCATGCAATGTATTGTTTAAGCTTCAGATTACTAGAGGAAGCATGTGTCCAACATCGTTTTTATAGCAGATTGGGGAAAAAATGTGATATAAAACTGAAAGACTGAAGGTGTGAAGATTTGGGAAATGAACAGTAGCATCTCATTGGGTTACTATTGCATCTATAGCAACCTAAATCTATCTTTTTTATTATAGTAGGATAAAAAAATTTAAGTTTTATTACAATTAGGGAGGTGATCAATGATTCATGTCAACGAGTCAAAGTTGGATGCAAGTCAAACAAGCCAATGATTGCCAAAACATAGGCAAACATCACTACACCAGAAACCGCCTATGGCAACGCGCGGAAAACGTTGCCATAGACTTTTGGCAACGTTCGGGTGCACGTTGCGGGCTTTGATGTCGCCGTAGAGTTTCAACTTTTGACAACGTTCATCGAACGTTGCTGTTGACTAGTTTCAACAACTTGCACTGCATGTTGCCGTAGACTGACTATCCGCAACGTTCATAGAATGTTGCTGTAGACTAGTTTCAACAACGTGCACTGCACGTTGCCGTAGACCCTTTTAACAACGTTCGACGAGCGTTGCCGTAGGCTTCGACATTTCGCAACGTGCAATGCACGTTGCCGTAGACTCTTTTAACAACGTTCGACAAACGTTGCGAAAAGTCAAAGCCTACGGCAACGTTCGTCAAACGTTGTTAAAAGGGTCTACGGCAACGTGCATTGCACATTGTTGAAACTAGTCTACGGAAACGTTTGTCGAACATTGCAATAGACCCTTTTAACAACGTTCGACGAACGTTGCCGTAAGTCTTTTTTTTTTTTTTTTTTTTGGTACTACATTCCTGTTGTCTTCCAAATCCCCTGTTTTTTCCTATTTAACATTCGAACATCTTCATCACATAATGAAAGAATTTCATACATTCAAAAGGTAACTGCATTTTCAAGAATGAAAACATATCAAAGTAAACTCAATCCACTATCTTGAGGCTTGGTTCATGCAACAAATTTACAACCAAATACATTTAATTCCTTGCAGTACAAAATATGAAGTCAATTTTCCAACATCAAAATAGGGAAACTATTTGCACTACTCGTGATGTACTAGAAGTTGGGATGGAGAAATAAAAGTTTCGTCTTGGCAAAATCGATGCTTATCTGCACTATTTCAACTTCTTTGAGATGGGAACTCAACCAAAATCTTCAGTCTGCGTAAGAAAGCAACTCAATATCATTATAACAAACATCTTTATGCTATTGCAGCCAAATCATATTTTGCTATTGAGTGTCTGAATAAGGTTTTAAACACCAAGTGTACAATGAACTTAGAAATACTTGCAAGTATAGTTTGTCCAAATGCACCCTCAAGAAACTAAAATTGCTTGTAAACCTTTTAAGCTTACCTAAACATTCTACTTTCAATGTTCACAATTTCAAAACGCAAACTCAAAATAAAATACAAAATACAACCCCTAAATACATTCAAGTGTCACGGGATCAGTGACAATATGTACAATGCTAATACTAGTTTACGAATTTCAATTCAACAATACTCAAACCAATAATACCCAAACTTCACCAATGCTAATACTAGTTTACAAATTTCAATTCAACAATACTCAAACCAACAATACCCAAACTTCACCAATTTCAACTCAAAAGAAATCATTACATTCAAGTGTCACGGGATCGGTGACAATATGTACAATGCTAATACTAGTTTACGAATTTCAATTCAACAATACTCAAACCAATAATACCCAAACTTCACCAATGCTAATACTAGTTTACAAATTTCAATTCAACAATACTCAAACCAACAATACCCAAACTTCACCAATTTCAACTCAACAATTTCAGCCATATCTTCTCAAGTCTGACTAAACAAATAAACAATACCCAAATATGAAATATCTAATTGATAAAGCCTAAAGAAATTAAGAAATTACTTAATTCCTAAACCATTTATTCCGGCGGTCGGCGAAGAGAAGTCACTGCACTCTGCAGAGGCGGTCAAGGTCTTCAGGCAGAGGATGGAGGATGGAGCCTGGAGGCTGGCAGGTGGTTTGTGGAGGCGATTCAGGCGAGGCGATGATGTGAAGTGGTCCAATGGAGACTACGTGCGAAGTGGAGGCTGTGAAGTGGAGGGCTTCAAGCTGCGAACTGGAGGGCTAAGGTCTTCAGGTTGCGAACTGGAGGGCTAAGGTCTTCAGGCTGCGAACTGGAGCTGTGGTCTGTGGAGGCGATTCAGGCGGGCAGGGGGCTGGAGGCTATTCAGGCGAGGCTTTGGGTGCGAAGGGATGGCTGAAGTCTGGAGTCGCTGGAGTCGTCGAGTGGAGGTACTTCTGATTTGGGAATGAGGTTTAAGATTGGGCCTTTTGGGATTGGGCTGGATAGTTCACAGTTGGGCCGTTGGTTAATGGGTATTATATAAGTTAGTTTGGGCTGGGACTTAAGCCTATAACTTAAAAAAAAAAAAATTGAGCCCAGAAGTCAGGATGGGCCTGTGCCCATCCTGGGCCTAACTGGGCTCCGCCTCTACTCATTACTTTCATTACAAAGAGAAAAACGGAAACTTACCTCACAGGGGGTTGGTCGAGTCGAGTTGGGATTTGGTCTTCAACGTCAATTCTTTTTATTTTTGGTTAATGTAGGGATTTAGTTTTCTGTAGGTCTTTTTTTTTTTTTTTAATGTAATCGGGTCGGTTTATGGCAACGCGCAATGCACGTTGCTAAAACAATTAATGGCAACGTGCAATGAACGCGCATTGCTAAAACTATTAATGACAACGTGCAATGAACGTTGCAAAAATGTTAATGACAACGTTCAAATGCACGTTGCTAAAACATGTAATGGCGACGTGCAATAAACACGCATTGCTAAAACTATTAATGACAATGTGCAATGAACGTTGCAAAAAGGTTAATGACAACGTTTAAATGCACGTCGCTAAAACATCTAATAGCGACGTGCAATGAACGCGCGTTGCTAAAACTACTAATGGCAACGTACAATGCACGTTGCTAAAACTAATCTATGGCAACGCGCAGTGCACGTTGCAAAATGTTAACAGCAACGCGCATTGAACGTTGCAAAAAACAATTTAAAGACAACGGACCGCGAACGTTGCAAAAGGGTATATTAGCAACATTCATTAAACAAACGTTGCCAAAACTTAATTTTGTCAATCAATAGCAACATACACTTGCTGAATGTTGCCATAGACCCCTTTTAGCAACATGCAATTGATGAATGTTGCCTTTTGCATGTTGCAAAAGACCTTTTTTCTTGTAGTGCATGGTGTAAAGGTAGAGATGACAAAATATTTCATTCATGTCATGTTCTGAGTAGGACAATGATGCTTTATCTCGTCCTGAAATTAGAGTAAAGGGAAAACATGATCTTCCCCTCAAATTCGACACGGGCTATTCTTATTTAGCACTTGTTTAATGCATCTAAAATCAAATTTTTAGTAAATTTTGGTAAAAATGATGAAATGTGGATCAAAAAATTATGAATCCCAAGAAATACGTGATTAAAATTAATTATTGACTTTGACTTAAATTTTAATACATACTAAGAGCTAGCCTCATTTTTTGTCAAAAATGTATTCTGGAATAATAATTTGATGATGGAGAATGTGTGATTAAAAAATAAGGAAAATTTTTGAATTTGCGTGTAATATTATTTTATTAAAAAATGTGTGATTATAATTAGAGAAAAAAATGTATTTTAAAATAATGAGGACCAAACAAGAGCCAAATATGAGCTTAATTTATTTTATGTATTTAAAAATATACTGTATTTGAAAATAACTAAAATAAATAGGGAATTCGCACACTCCCCCGTTGCAATATGGCATATAAGTTCATCAACATCTTCTGTTGATTAATAAATAGAGAGAGATAATAAAAATGATAAATAAATATTAAATTATGTTGATTCATTTCGCTATAAAAGTTTTTATATCTAAACGATCATTTTAGTATTGTCATTTTTTTTTTATCACGTCTGCTTAGACATTGTCCTAGCCATGTAATATTGAAGAGAAACTTTTGTAGACATTGTCTATTTTAACTTATTTAACAATCTTTTTAGTGCAATCTATATTGGCCTTAAGGATACTCCAAGTAGCAATAGGGGACTCTATCCCAAAAAGACATGTTAACTAGTGCATACCAAAAAGAAAATAAATGATAGAAAATAAAGAAAAAATGATTACCTTCATCACATCCCATAGTTTATAGGTGTAAAACTAGAACGAGCTACACACCAAAAGCACAACTTGATCGAAGCCATCCCATAGGGCAACCTATTACCTATCCCTTAGGTTTTAAGGGCCAATGGCTAGCTGAGTTGAGCCATGATAAATTAGGAAGACTACGAGACGGGGGCGAGATCAAGGTGGCTTGCCTAGACCCCATTCCTCCTCATCCATTGAGAATTTTCGGGATCTAAGGAGGACAAGAATAAATTGTTGGAATTAATTGATAAAGTGTTAAATAATTAAATGTGATATTTAATTATGTGGGCCATTGTAATTAATTTGGGTGAATTGGAAAAGTCTCCAATATAGGCCCATAAATTGATAAGCCTAATTTTAAGTGTCTTATATATGGTAAGTAATCCTACATCGAAAGTTTACAAGAAAAAAAACTTGTTTATATAGTGGGATGTGTGTACAAGTTATAATTTAATAAGTGGTCTATAACTTAGCTAACTTTAGCTAGCCAAAGGCTAGCTAACTAGCCACCACTAGAGTGGTGCTTCGCACCACTCGCGCCGCGCCCCGTCCAGGTCCCGGCATCGGCCCGCGCACGTCGCAAAGTTCGCATTGGGCGCTTTAGAGGAGCTCTTTGCACTTCGCATGTACGCATCGTCGCAAGGAGCTGTGGAGCCTTAAAGTTTTCAGAAATGGACTCATGGTTCGATGACATGGCAACGGGAGGCTCGATGAGTTGGCATCCTAGGTGGCACGCACGTTACTTAGTCCTGCGTGGCAGTTGGTTCAGTTGGACGTACACGTGGCATCTACATGGCTGGTGACTGTTCAGAAATTGGTGAATAGGCATGATGAATGGACACCACACTTCGTGGTTTAATCTGGACCGTCAGATCATGAAACAGTGCGATCCAATGGCTAGAACATATCAGACCAAGTGGTGCACTAGTTCGTGAAATATTACACACCCATTCAATGAGACACTTCAATCTCTATAAATAGAGACCTTCAGATTCCTTTTTTGTACACAAAATCAATTAATATGTTCTTGATTTTTAAATTCGTTCTCTCTCCATATTCTGCGTAAATTCCTACGATATTTTCGTTGTTATTCCGTTCGAGTACGTTCATTCTTTGGTTCGACCGACAAGGTTGGTATTGTGCAATATCAACTTTGGAAGAAGCGTTGTATCTTGGGAGACAGACGTCCATAATCCCGTTTGCACGTTGTTGGGGGGCGAAATCTGTCTTAAGGAGATTTGCATTGGCATACCTCGCTTCATCTTCTATTTTTATTTCCTATTATTTTCTTTGTTCTTTTGATTGCAGTAGTCGAATTTCCGACAACAATTTTAAGACAGATTTTCACTTTTAATTAATTATCTGTAATTGTGGTTTTACAGAAAATGACTAGTACTGTTGATAATACTAGTGCTGTGATTGCGCCAAATTCTGGTTTCAATCAATTTGTTATGCCACCGGCTTCACAATATGAGAAATCGAAAAAATTCAATGGCACGGATTTCAAGCGTTGGCAACAGAAGATGTTATTCTATTTGACAACGTTGAACTTGGTAAAGTTTCTGCGTGAAGAATGTCCCGCACAAACATTGGAGAATGCTACTGATAAAAATACTCAGTTAGCCATTGAAGCATGGAAACATGCAAATTTCTTATGCCGTAACTACATTTTCAATGGATTGGATAATACCTTATATGGTGTGTATTGTGACTACAAAACGGCTAAGGAACTATGGGAGTCTCTTGATAAAAAATACAAGACGGAAGATGCTGGAACGAAGAAATTCTTTGTTGGCAAATTTCTGGATTTCAAGATGATCGATTCAAAGATAGTAATGAGTCAAGTTCAAGAGATGCAAGTTATACTTCATGATATTGAAGCTGAAGGTATGACTTTGAGTGAATCTTTCCAAATTGCTGCTATAATCGAGAAACTACCTCCACTATGGAAAGATTTCAAAAACTATCTCAAGCATAAATGCAAAGAGATGGCGATGGAACATCTAATTGTTCGACTTGGCATTGAAGAAGACAACCGAGCTGCAGAAAAGAAGAATAATGTACGCAACATGGAAGCAAAGGCTAACATGGTGGAAGACTCGGGGTCTAAAAACAAGAAAAGGAAGCGTTTTAGCTCATCCATGGACAAAGAAAAACTTAACAATGCAAAACGGTTTAAAGGAAACTGTTATATTTGCGGGAAGCCAGGACATCGGGCTAAAGATTGTCGAAGCAAAAAGAAGGATATACCGAAGAAGAAACCGCCCCAAGCTAATATAACCGAAGTGGATAATATTTCTACAGATGTTGGAGACATCAACCTATCCGCGGTTGTTTCTGAAATTAACTTGGTATCTAATGCCAAAGATTGGTGGTTGGACACAGGAGCCACTCGTCACATCTGTGCTGATAAGGGTCTATTTTCTGAATATAAGACCCTGAATGATAATGAGTGCCTTTACATGGGCAATTCTACAACTTCCAAAATTGAAGGAATCGGAAAGGTTATTTTGAAATTCACATCGGGGAAGGAACTAACGCTGAATGAAGTTGTACATGTCCCAGATATCAGAAAGAATTTGATTTCAGGAGCTATCCTTAGTAAGAAAGGGTTTAAAATAGTGTTTGAATCTGATAGATTTGTACTTACTAAGGGGGGCATGTATGTTGGGAAGGGTTATTTACTTGATGGTCTATTTAAGGCCAATGCTGTTGTAGTGGACAAAAAATCCACATATTTGTATCCACAAGTTATTAATAAAACTAATAATTCTGTTTACTTGCTTGACTCTTCAAATTTATGGCATGGCAGATTAGGACATGTAAATCGTGCTTCCTTACGAAAACTTGTAGGTTTAGGTCTTATACCTAAACTTGAAGTCGAAGACAAACATAAATGTGAAATTTGTGTTGAAGCAAAATTTGCTAAAAAACCTTTTAACTCAATTGAAAGGAGTAGTGAATCGTTAAGTTTAATACATAGCGACATTTGTGATCTAAAATTTGTTCAGACTCGAGGTGGTAAAAAATATTTTATCACGTTTATTGATGATCACATTAGGTATTACCATGTTTATTTATTAAGTAGTAAAGACGAGGCATTGAATGCATTTGTTACTTACAAAAATGAAGTTGAAAATCAACTTGGAAAAACAATTAAGGCATTAAGGTCTGACAGAGGAGGTGAATATGATTCGTCCATGTTTAATGAAGTATGTGCTAAGTTTGGTATTATTCACCAAACAACAGCCCCTTATACTCCGCAGCAAAATGGGATTGCTGAGAGGAAAAATAGAACTTTAAAAGACATGGTTAATGCTATGCTTATAAGTTCTGGATTACCACAAAACTTGTGGGAGGAAGCAGTATTAACCGCTAACTTTATTCTGAATAGAGTTCCCCACAAGAAAACTGGTTCAATACCTTATGGCATATGGAAAGGTAGAATGCCTTCTTACAAATACTTAAAAGTGTGGGGGTGCCTAACTAAAGTAGCTATTCCACCACCTAAAAGGATTAAGTTAGGTCCTAAAACTATTGATTGCATTTTTATCGGATATGCAATAAATAGTAGTGCGTACAGATTTCTTGTGCATAAATCTGATATAAGTGACATTCGTGTCAATACAATTATTGAATCTAGAGATGCTGAATTCTTTGAAGAAGTGTTCCCTAATAAAAGAGATATTGTTGAGAATACTCAAAAGAGAACACGAGATAATACTTTTGAAAATAATATAGAACCTGAACCAACAAGGAGTAAAAGAGCAAAGGTTGCCAAATCCTTTGGTCCAGATTTTATATCTTTTATCATTGAGAAAAAACCCCAAACATTTAACGAAGCTATGACTAGTTCAGAATCTGTATTCTGGAAGGAAGCTATAAATAGTGAAATTGAATCCATTATGAGTAATAATACTTGGCAATTGGTTGATCTTCCTAAGGGAACTCAACCAATAGGGTGCAAATGGATCTTTAAAAGAAAGTTAAGAGCTGATGGTTCAATCGATAAATACAAGGCTCGACTGGTTGCAAAGGGATATCGTCAGAAAGAAGGAATTGATTTCTTTGATACATATTCTCCAGTAACTAGAATTACTTCTATTCGGGTTTTAATTGCTATTGCAGCCTTGTATAATTTACAGATACATCAAATGGATGTTAAGACTGCATTCTTGAATGGTGAATTAAACGAAGAAATATATATGGAACAACCAGAAGGTTTCATAGTAAAAGGACAAGAGAACAAAGTATGCAAACTTGTTAAGTCCTTATACGGTTTGAAGCAAGCTCCTAAACAATGGCACGAGAAGTTTGACAACGTCATGATTAGGAATGGTTTCATCATAAATGGATGTGACAAATGCGTATATTCGAAAAAGTTCGAAAAGAAATACGTATTCGTCTGTCTATATGTTGATGACATGCTTATATTAGGAACTAATATAGATGTTATCAATAGAACAAAGAATATGCTTACCAATAACTTTGACATGAAAGATATGGGTGAAGCGGACTTGATTCTAGGAATGAAGATATCTAGAACATCAGATGAAATATTCTTGTCTCAAACCCATTATGTTGATAAAATAATTGAGAGGTTTAAGACTCATAACATTAAATAAACGAATAACCCATTTCTTCATCATGTAGTTCTATACAAGAATAGTGGAAATGGAAAACAGCAGTTAGAATATTCCTAAATTATTGGTAGTGTAATGTACTTAATGAATTGTACAAGACCTGATATAACTTACTCGGTAAGTAAGCTCAGTCGTTATACAAGTAACCCAAGTAATCAACATTGGGATGCATTACTTAGAGTTTTGGGATACTTGAAACGGACCAGAGAGTATTCATTATGTTATAGAAAATATCCTCCAGTAATTGAAGGATATAGTGATGTCAATTGGATATCAGATACAGACGAGTCTAAGTCTACCAGTGGCTATGTATTTACTCTCGGTGGTGGTGCTATATCATGGAAATCTTCTAAGTAAATGTGTATAGCTCGATCTACTATGGAATCTGAGTTTATTGCTTTAGATAAAGCGGGAGAGGAAGCAGAATGGTTAAGACATTTCGTAGAAGATATTCCTATATGGCCAAAGCCTGTTTCGGCTATTTGTATTCATTGCGATAACCAGGCAACCATAGCCAGGGCTGAAAATTTTGTGTATAATGGTAAGTCGAGACATATCCGTCGAAGACATAATACCGTTCGGCAGTTGCTCTCAAATGGAACAATATCAATAGATTTTGTTAAGTCAAAAGAAAACCTAGCGGATCCATTTACTAAAGGTTTATCTAGAGAGCGTATAGACTGCGCATCGAGGGAAATGGGTTTAAAGCCTAAAACCCAATGAGTCATCTTAATGGAAACCTAACTTGGCAACTGGAGGTCTCACGGACTAGGTTCAATAGGAAAACTGATTATGAATGACTCAATAAGAGCACTTAGGAGTTTAACTCCTTCCCATTTCTATTATGCAAAAAGTGCTGCATATGAAGTTTAAGGATAAGCTTTGCTTTTAATGATGACTATAAAAAGGGTATTCTTATAGAACATCACCTATGTAAGTGCGAACTTGGTCGGTTCTTTGAGAATTTATTTAGGCGAATTCTCTAAAGTACTCGCAGAACCCAAGTAGTTCAGGGCCGAAATAATGAACACAATAGAGAACCAAATTTTGATATGAGAAATAACGTGTTTGGTCTATTGTCTGAGCTTGCAATAACGGTTGACAGTTCAAAACGTTGCGTTCACTGATTAACCAAGTGAGTTCGATAGATTCTTACTAAAGAAAGTTCAAAGCGAAAGCTACCTATCTTGATGCGTTATCTTTCAAATAGTACTCTTTCTTTCTTCTTCCTTGATTTAAGTCGACTTCTTCCATTCATGTGGGGGATTGTTGGAATTAATTGATAAAGTGTTAAATAATTAAATGTGATATTTAATTATGTGGGTCATTGTAATTAATTTGGGTGAATTGGAAAAGTCTCCAATATAGGCCCATAAATTGATAAGCCTAATTTTAAGTGTCTTATATATGGTAAGTAATCCCACATCGAAAGTTTACAAGAAAAAAAACTTGTTTATATAGTGGGATGTGTGTACAAGTTATAATTTAATAAGTGGTCTATAACTTAGTTAACTTTAGCTAGCCAAAGGCTAGCTAACTAGCCACCACTAGAGTGGTGCTTCGCACCACTCGCGCCGCGCCCCGTCCAGGTCCCGGCATCGGCCCGCGCACGTCGCAAAGTTTGCATTGGGCGCTTTAGAGGAGCATTTTGCACTTCGCACGTTCGCATCGTCGCAAGGAGCTGTGGAGCCTTAAAGTTTTCAGAAATGGACTCATGGTTCGATGACATGGCAACGGGAGGCTCGATGAGTTGGCATCCTAGGTGGCACGCACGTTACTTAGTCCTGCGTGGCAGTTGGTTCAGTTGGACGTACACGTGGCATCTACATGGCTGGTGACTGTTCAGAAATTGGTGAATAGGCATGATGAATGGACACCACACTTCGTGGTTTAATCTGGACCGTCAGATCATGAAACAGTGCGATCCAATGGCTAGAACATATCAGACCAAGTGGTGCACTAGTTCGTGAAATGTTACACACCCATTCAATGAGACACTTCAATCTCTATAAATAGAGACCTTCAAATTCCTTTTTTGTACACAAAATCAATTAATATATTCTTGATTTTTAAATTCGTTCTCTCTCCATATTCTGCGTAAATTCCTACGATATTTTCGTTGTTATTCCGTTCGAGTACGTTCATTCTTTGGTTCGACCGACAAGGTTGGTATTGTGCAATATCAACTTTGGAAGAAGCGTTGTATCTTGGGAGACAGACGTCCATAATCCCGTTTGCACGTTGTTGGGGGGCGAAATCTGTCTTAAGGAGATTTGCCTTGGCATACCTCGCTTCATCTTCTATTTTTATTTCCTTTTTTTTTTTTTTATTCTTTTGATTGCGGTAGTCGAATTTCCGACAACATAAAATATCTCAATTCCCCGTCTCATTTATTTATTTGTTATTTATATTCTTTTAAATATGATTTAAACACATAAAACAATAATTAATTGGTATATAGAGTATGAATAAAATCTATGTTTCTTGTTCTCGTCCTAATTCTCTAACACGACAAGGAACTCCTACGTCATTTGGGATGAGATGACAAGGTATAGGACAATTTACATTTTTATCGCCCCTATATCGAAGAACTCAAGCAAGGTTTGAATAAAAAGTTACACATGACATTCCTTATTTTTATCCACGTTGATCAACCTAACATGACATATCGAAACACAAGACATGCCAAACTAAGCACAAACCACCTGCTCATGTTTATAGTGTATTTATAATCGATCAAATCACTTCTTATCTTTTATACATTTCATGAGACACACATTATTTATTAAGTGGGTGAAAAATGAGTGGAAATTGTGGAAAATGGGTGGAAAGAAAATGAATTTCAGGGAAAGTAAGGGAACGTTCTCTTTGTGTTTCAGTTTTCAGTTTTGAGTTTTGAAATCATTTTGTATTTTGTTTTTTGAGAGTCCATTTTGAAATTATTGAAAACGCGTTTTTTTGGCATTTTGTTAAAAAAAATTTCAAAACATTTTCTGGAAAACACATTACATTGTTTTCATTCTTTTCCATTCTCCAGCAGGCCGGAAAACGCCCCTCCAGAACCACCGTCTTCTACCTCACAAACCGACCACCACCCACCACCTAGACCACCAGATCCCAGCATCATTCGAATCCCCTGACCTCCCTCTACAACGTCCATGGATTAATTGATCGAAAATCAGCCGAAATCACCGCGCTACCACTCACTGTTTCGGCCTATAAACATCGTCGCCGGCCACCTTTCCGATCGCGGACCACCACCAATCCACTCATCTCAACAAGGAGCATCCAATACTACCATGGGTCACCTTCGATTATCTCTAGAATCAGCAGAAGCAGTTTGTGCCGAATCAATTTTTGAGGATTATTTTGGTCGGTATATGATTGGATTGTTGTTTGTGTGGCAATTGAAGAGGGGATTGAGGGCTTCATAATGGTATATAAATCCGGTTTCCGGAGTTTAGACTGTTGGAAAGTGGCGGTGGAGTGCGGATTGGCAAAAGAAATGAGGAGAGTGTAGGGTTGTTTCCCATGTTTTCCAATTTGTGAAGGAAACGTCCAAAACGACATTTCAGTCATTTTGCGTTTTCTTCACAAATTTTTTTTTTTTTCAAAAATTCGTTTTAAAAAATGACAAAGAGAACGCGTTTTCACCTTTTTGAAAAATCGAAAACAGAAAACAGTTTGAAAAGGGCAAAGAGAACGGCCCCTGATTGCCTAGAAATTGTTTTCCAGAGAATTGTTCATTCCATTTTTGGGAGTAGAGAATTTTTGGAATGGTGATTGATGGAAGAATGTGTGGTGGAAAAGTTTTAGATTTATGTGTAATATTATTTTATTTTATTGAGAAAATGTGTGGATGAAATGAAGAAAGAGAAAAAAATGAGAATGAAATGAGAATGGATGCCAAACAGGGGCTAAGTGTGTTTGGTTGGTATAATTTTTCACCCGGAAAATTTTTAAATTTTGTATTCGTTTGGCTTTGTTTTACATAGAAATTGTCCACTAAAGTGATAATTTTTTCCACAGTTGGTTATAAAATTTGTTTTCATTGCCAAAAAGTAAAAAAAAAAATTCATAAGAAATCATTTTTTTTTAATCAAAGTTTAATGTTCATTTGGCTTTGTTTTACATTTTACAATTGGTTATAAAATTTGTTTCAATTGCCCAAAAAAAAAAAACAAAAACCTGGAATTTCAATCAATTTGTGGAATTCAGGAGCGTTGGGTAGGAAGATAATTGGTGGCAATCAAACACCAAAATGTGTGAAAGTTAGAATTTAATTTCTATTTTTCTAGGAAAAAGTAGCCCATCAAAAAGGCACTTAGTTCCATTTGTTTAAAATTTTAACAAACTATAAACAACTCTCAGACATGTACAACAGATCGATATTTACACCTCTAGCGGTATCCGCTCCGCATTATAATCATGTACTAGTCAGTTCCTCAAAACTCACAATAATAAAAAGTCTTCCAACTCCAAAATCCGTGTTATAAATACCTATTACACCAGCACAAAACGAAGCAACAGCTGGTGAATAATACATAAACGCTAAAGATCATGTTACATGTATCAAATTTTTTTATCAAATCTATTACCTACTATTCACAATGGGGATGCGGACCACATTGACGGAATTTTTAAATACACGGGCCCCGCGCATTATGTGAGAGGGGATAATCCATTATGTACAAACCATTGTGTACAAATGGATTAACCCAAAGGCTAAAGCCCAAAATGTGAAACCCTCTTCAATTTTTTCCTCTATACCCTCAAATGTCAAAAACTATTAATATACAACAATATTTTGTCTATTATTACAGAAAGAAGCTAAAATCTGCAAAACTCCACTAATTAACCTTGCACTGCCAATTCTTGCAAGTGTTCAAGGAATACTTGCAGGCTCACATCGTCAGTAAATATAATTTCCGAACCATCAGTATACGTTGAATTATGAGTAACCGATGGATTTAACTTGGCAAGAAGAAACCGTGCCTGGCTACTATGCTGATCACATTTGATAAGTTTCGGGACAGGAACCCTTTCAGCCACCAGTTGCTCAGCATCAAGCTCGGGAGCTTCTAGAAGTTTCCTGAAATTCTCGTGGCTCGGGTCCTTGTCATAACCAAGTTTTCTCCACTGAGCAATCTTAGAACCATAGTGAATGACAACGTAAAAGAAGGAATCAAAAAGCAAAATCACATCTGGAGATATGGAGCATACGTCCAAGAGGACTGGGACAGGGGGACCATCAAATGAATACTGGAAAAGGGTAGGCTGGACCATGATAAGAGAATTAACCACTCCCTCACGATTTAACATCAGACGGATATAAGCTGTCTCGTCTGGAGTGCTGTTGAAGACGTCAATAAATTGTGACCTCCTCAAGTAGTATATAAATTGTGGGTATAAAGAGAAGTTGGATGAAAGACGGAAGGAAGATGGATCTTCTGGCATGTAATCCCCAAATTTAGAAGCAAAACGAATTAATGTCTTGTCCAACCATCTTACAACATCATGTGCATGACTTCTCTCTGTCCTGTGGATGGCAAGTCTAGCCATAACTGAAGCTGCTACTTCCTGATCAAACCCGGCAGCAATTTCAGGAGAGTGCTTCCTGGCCCACCTTCGTGAAACGGTTGTCACCCTTTTCCGGATTCCCATGTTACCATATCGATAACGTGTTATGAACTGTATGAAAAATGCAGAACCAGATTGAATATTTTGTCCATCACCCACTTCAAAGAAGAAAGCAATGCATGTTTTGCTAGTGACTGTCCCCAGTTTCCAAATGTAAGTACCACCCTCACCAATTTCTTTGTTGCTTACTGAATTATTCATCTTCCGCATAGAATTACAGGGACCAAGGGCCCCACAAATCTTCACATCTTTTGTCGTTACTATCTCTATAGTTGCATCAAAACACATCTTTAAATTTCCACTGTCATCACGGTCAAACATTTGACGCAGGCACTTTCTAAATTGGTCCGACGCAAATGATTCCCCTAACATCATGAAACCACCTGAACTTTCAACTGGTACTTTTATTTCTGCTGCTCCAACCTGATCCAGAGAGCAGGCAAAAAGATCAAGAATGATGGATGAATCAGACAACCTTTGAGATATTTGCTTGTAGAATTCACAGGATTTTCTATAGTAAGCTGCATGAACATTATTAAGGTCTCGGTGAGTTCTGATGGCATTGCCAAGATCAGAGTTGACGATGATCCCTGGGCCGATTGTTGCAGGTCCTGATGTGAAGACCATGACACGAGAACCAGTATTCACCGAGCAACCTTCTAGAAGCCCTACAGCCACTGATATTGCAACACCTGTAGACCGTAGAGGCCGGTGTCCTCGCATGATCTGTGGTGAAGAATGGATATCTTCGATTGCAGATGTTATGTTGAACTCGCATTGTGACACTGGCAAGAGAAAGTCCTTTCTTTGAACAGCTGATGACTTTCCAAGGGATTGTGTCATGTGATGGAGCCCAAGAAGCTGCTTAGTCTGATAATAAAGTAATAATTAGAAACCAGCAAGTAGTTTGAAAATAAATGACAATCGAGCAAGTGAAATCAACATATCAAAAACAAAAACAGATATGGGATTGTCATCTTAGCCCCTGTTCGGCCACCATTAAATTCCATTACATTACATTAAATTTTTCTCTCTTCGTTACAACCACACATTCATCAAATAAAATAATATTACACACAAATCAAAACTTTTCACTACTTTTTCACCACACATTCTCCCATCAATCACTATTCCAAAAATTTTCAACCATAAAAAATGCACAATAATGGGGGCCAAACAGGGGCTTAGTCTCCGTTTGGAAAATTTATAAATCAGTTATAAATTGGTCAAACTTCATTCTCAACCACACATTCCAATAGAGCCACAACTACTATTCACTTATCCACCACTCATTTCTATCTATTTATAAATTCTTCCCAAACAGAGGTTTAATTAATTGTAATATCATGTAACTCCATTGATCGATAGTCAAAACAAATATTACTGAGGGGTGTTGAGCCAGGCAAAGAGATGAAATGGACGCAAACACAACAAGATAGAATAGAAAAAGAATCCTGAAATTTTCCCCAGCTCAAAACCTACCTCGAGATTATAAGAGTACAGGTCTTAGGCTACTAAATGTTTCATCTGCCCCTACAACTAGTCATTGATAATCTCCTCCCCTAGAACACCCAGCTTAAAAGCATCAACGCATACTACTGGTGTCCTGGCCCCATCAAATTACTATAACCACATTATTTCATCAAGACCGGAATTTTTTTTCCCTATTTTTCTATTCCAAACAAATATGACATACATATTGAATAAAATAACCTAAAAATTAGCTGATAAAAGTCATTAACTTCGACAAAATATTGCACTTAAAACTAATAATTCAAAAAAAGTTCCGTAAAATTTCAGGAAGATATAAAATGAAGCTGCCCCACTTTCTTTATCATAGACAAATACCGACTCCATTACCTTCCATCACTGCCATTTCTCCACCAGTTTCCTTTCTATCAGTGAACAACCAGCTTATAGTGGCAGCAAGCTTGGAGCCCTTGAGAAAGAGAACCAAAAAGAATTGGTTTAAGCTCCATTTTTTATTGAAGGCATCGGAGTCAATAATATTCTGCTTCCATCATGAATAACCAATCTAGAACACCGAGTGAAATAATGGGTCAAGTTGAGACAAGAATGCTGGGAAGTGGGAGTGGAGAAGTGATCTACAGAAAGGAGGCGTTGAAGCACGGGGAGACTTTGTAATCAAACACAAATTTAACACGAGGCAAGTGGATTGCAGAATTGGAGGGGTCTGTATCATAGCTGGTTTGACAGTGTGTAGAAAGAGTTCAGGGTTGGCAAAAAATGAGGAAATGGTTGAGTGAATCAATGTAATTTGCACTTTCGCCTGTAAGTACTTGATGTTGATCTATATATTAAGGAGCTTGCATAAGAATGAACATAACTAACCCGTGGAGGTTCTTTCTGATTGCTGAAGTATTTTTCTTTACTTTTCATTATCCGTTGACATCCTTTATTTCTATATGAGATTAGAAGGAGACAAGAAAAAATTTCAAGACAAAGCGTTACTTATGCTATAAAGGACCTTTTGAAATTTCAATTTTTATGGCAGTTTCGTTTTACAAGCTTCAAGTTGAAAAGAGAAGTTTTATTTGCAAAGTTACACTTCATGTTTTCTTAAATGGCTGGCTACCTTGCAATCGTGTATGGCTAATCTCATAGTTCATAGAATTCTTTTGATATCTTACATTGAAAACAAACCCCATCCTCTCATTTTACAATTTTATCCATATTTGTCAAATTAAAGCAATTATTTCATCATCTTTCATCACAATAGCAAGTATTTCCAATATATTAGGTCTAAAAACCAAGTAAAATCATAGATAAATGGCAGCACGACTACTAGCTTTGAAACACACAAATAAGAAAAATATATTTACCCAATGTTCAATTTACATGTGAAGAGGTTGGCTTAGTTTCCCTGTTACACGAATTAGTGAATAGCAAATAAAACAATTATAACAAAATAACATTCATGTTTCTAAACCCAGTAACATAGGCAGGAAAATGAGATAATATTCAATTTGGGCAATATTCAGCAGAATATATAAGGCAACATTTTATATAGCAACTGAAACAAAGAACTTTGTTCTAATATGAAATCTAATACAAAAAATGCTTCTCAAAATTAACTAACATGTATTCTTTCCAAATATACCTGCTCCGATGAAACCTCACGCTCTCCATGAAAAAGAACAACCCTCAAACACTCGGTAAACCCCAAGTCATACACCTTCACCATAGAGTCAAAGACAACCAGACCCACCAGGGCATTCTCTGGTAATCGAGTGATGACATGCAACAATTCACTCTTCAGCAGTCCCAGCTCGTCTTCTGGTGTACAAGCGTCCACAACAAACACAATCGCTGGCCCCACCACTAACCCAGGCCCTGCCCAATCCGAACCCGAACTTGAACCCAAATATGCTGACATTGATGTAAATGAACTACTATTAGACCTCATACCCAATGCCTTATTCATGCTTGGAGCCGAGCCCAGACCAGAACTCAAACCCGAGCCTTGTTCCGAACCCCTTTTATTCAAATGATACTCCACAGTGCAGTAGGTAGGAAAAAGCTCAGCAGGAATATTATTTTCGTTAATATGAATATACGATACTGGGAACCGATTCTTCTCATAGCAAAACGGACAGACCCAGATTTTCGCAGTGTAATCAACCCGGGAATACGGATTCAAAACTGCGTGGCATTGAGAACAAGTCAAAGGATCGTAAGGCAGAATCGGAAGCTCATTAAATGGCGTTAAGGGGGTGCACATGATGGATAGTGGGATGACTAGAGACGCAACTTCGGGCTTGGTAGCCGGCCAGGAGTGCCATGACCATCTGAGGCCCTCCATCGCTTCCAATTCATTAAAATCCATTGACAGCCCAGTTGAGGAAATCAGATGAAATTGATGAAATGACGGTACAATTTCATCAGGATTTGAAAAAAAAAAATCAGTAAAGATTAGGGTTTGGGTTTTCAGCTTTTACTTTATTTGCGCGTGGATTTACAGAGATTTTGGGGATGTAATTAAAGAAAGATACCGGCAGGCAACATCGATTCGGAGGGCAAAGAATCAATAAAGCAAAATTGCAGAAGATTCTGAAGAGCGTTTGATCACAATTCGGAGAATGAGAGCAACTTTTGGGCAATTTTTCTTGAAAGGGCTTTTCCGAGTCACAAAGCGAGAAGGGTGTGCATCTTAATTTATTATTAGAGAAATTATAATAATTCAGGTGTTTAAACATTGTAATTCAAAATTCAGGGACCAAATTTTATTATTCAAAAATCAAGTGGTATAAAAGCTGTTTAACCCTAATTCCTTCCCTTCCCCTTCCCCTTCCCCTTCCCACTTCCCCTCCCCTCCCCCTCCACGGCTCTACCTCACCCTCCCCACCCTCTCTTTGCTGCGAATCGCAGCGTAGCTGCAGCAGCAGAGCATCAGCGCTGCTGCTGCAGCGCCGCTGCGATTCGCAGCAGTGGTCGCTGCTTCGCCTTCGCAGCAGCGACGTGCTGCTGCGCAGCAGCACTTCGCTGCTGCGACCCCACAGCAGCGTCGGCGTCGCGACGCTGCTGTGGGTGGTGGTTTGTGATGGAGCAGCTGGGGTTGGTCTATTGTTGTTGGGGTTGATGGATCTATTGTTGTTGGCCTGCGGTGGTGGTTGTGGTTGGCCGTTGGTGGTGGTGGTTGGCTGTTGGTCTATTTTTGTTGGGGTTGGTGGATCTATTGTTGTTGGTTGTTGTTGGCTGGCGGTGGTGGTTGTGGTTGGCTTTTGGTGGTGGTGGATCAATCGATGTTGGGGTTCAGTCGTGTGTTTTGTGGCTGGGTAGTCTGTGTTGGTCGATCTGTGACCTGTGACCAAGTATCGGCAATCTGTGACCAAATTTTTGTCAATCTGTGACCAAAATTTTGTCAATATGTGACCAATTACTCAAATGTGACCTAAAATTTTAATAATCTGTGACCTCGAAATAATATGTGATCAACTAATTTAAAAATCTGTGACCTCGAAATAATTTGTGACCTACAAATTTTTTGATATGTGACCTCGAAATAATTTGCGATCAAAAAATTTGACGATATGTGACCAGTAAATAAATCTGTAACTTAAAATTATGAATATGTGACCATTAATCACAAAATGTGACTTTATTATCTTTATTTAATAAATATTTTTAATTAATTAAATAAATACCTGATTTTTGAATTTTTAAACTATTTACCTTATTTTTGAATTGAGGTAAAGAAAACACCTTAAATATGATTTTTTTTCCCTTATTATTATCTAAATGGGCTTTCTTTATAAACTTAAGGAAATTGGCGCAAATGGTCCGAAACTTTTAAATCTTGATATTAACCGTCATAACCTTTGCATTCTTAGCACAAAAAAACATTTCGAATGGATATTGTCCATAATAATCATTAAATTTGAACATGAACTGGAATTGCTCTTATTTTATTTTATTTGAAATGAAATTTTCTTTGTTCCAAAAATAAAAGAATATTAAAAAAAAAAACAAAGAGTAAACTTCTTCTCCTCCCAAACCCGCATCTCAAAGATCCACTCCCCCAACACCCGCCAAACTTTCACTACCATCGCCGCCCTAATGCCAGTAGTTACCACATTTTTACTGTGCCAAACTATAGCAACAACTAGGTTAGAGTCCATTAAAGAAGGGCTTCGTTGAAAAGTCTAATATTGGTCATAGGGGCAGAGTCAGAAAGATATGTTAGGGTTGGCTGAAATTTAATTTTTTTTTTTTCAATGAACTCATACCATTAAAGATACTCTATACCACTCGAATTTTATTTTTCAATGAACTGCAGTATCCTCTTCAACTTCAACAGAATGCGTTACTTATGGTAGATTCATCTACCTTTTTAAAGAAGGAGAACAAGGTTTTCCTTTTCTTGGCACTAGATTGACGATGTTCCATTTTTAACTGTAGTGAATTTGGTCCACTGAAATAATTAATGGATGAAGTCATATTCCATTCGATTAGAAATATATAAAACGTAAAATAATATTCACAAAACTATTAAACGTGGAACTATATTTTTGCAATTTCACAAAATTTTCCTTGTACATCATACAAAAATTAAAAATTAAACTCAATACCATGAAATTAAATTCACATAATTAGCAATTTTAATTTACTAGTAACAACATTAAGATTAAATTGCAGCTTTAACTTTTAAGCCTTTGGCAAAAATAATTGAACTTTTAACTTTACTTGTAGGCGTAGGTAAGGGTTTTTATTTAGGTTGGTTTGGGAATTGGGATAGAACAGGTTCAATTCAAATGAGATAAATTAGAATGTGGGCTAATTACAAATATTAGATTTAAACTTGATCCATTCAAGCTGGGCTAAAGTGAGTATATATTGAATATGATAGTTAATGGGCTAACTTTAAATTTGGGCCGAGCTATAATTCGTTTTGGGAAATTACAAAAAATCAAGTATTTAAAGATTATTTTTTAAAAATCAGATGCAAAATTTACTTATTCAAAAATCAGGTAATATATTAAAACACTAGCCCTAATCCCAAACAAAACCTAAATCATATTTCTTTTATTCCTCTTCCTCTTCGATTCTCGTCTCTCTCTCTAACCTAACCTCTTTATTACCGCCGTCGCTATTGAGGAGCGCCCACTACCGGAGAGTCGAGCAGCGGCGTCGTCACTACTATCTAACATCACACAGATCTCTCTTACCATCGCGAGACAACCCAGCCGCGCGCAGATCTCTCTAATTTCTTGAAAGAATGTGTGAGTGGAAATGGCATATCAAATTTGATGGCCAATCTAAGGCAGTGGGTCAACGTCAGGGCCTTGTTCCCACTCTGGTTTCATACCGGTACCGCAATTTGTGGTGGTGTGTGTGCGCTTTGCAGTTGCTCGAAGATATTTAAAGCGACGGGGTGGTTTTCATGCTGATGTGGTTTTCTGCATTGGTGGAGTGGAGGTGGTTGTGGCGGTGGCGAAGGTGGAGGTGGTGGCGGAGGTGGAAATGTGGGCTGTGGGCGCGTTTCTGTTGGAGATTTTTGGCATTTGTGACCTTTAAAATAGGTAATATGCAAGTGATTGGTGGTGGAAGTGGTTGTCGTGGCTTTGTTGATGCTGTTGTGGCTGTAGCGGCGTGGTGAGGATGGTCGAAAGTGGCCATAGTGGCAGTGGCGGTAGTTTGTGTCCAAATGTTTGGTAATATGTGACTCAAAAATAATCTGTGACCAACTAATTTAAAAATCTGTGACCTCGAAATAATTTGTGACGTACAAAATTTTTGATCTGTGATCTCGAAATAATCTGTGATCAATTAATTTTAAAATATGTGACATATAATTATGTATATGTAACCATTAATTATATAGCTGTGATTTTATTATATTTAATTAATAAATATTTTTAATAAATTAATTAAAACCTGATTTTTGCATTAGTTAAACTTAAAACCTGATCTTTGAATTGTGTATAGTTAATCCTTGACTGTTGAACTCTTACCATTCTTTTTTTCAAAAAACTTACAAACAAAATTCCATTCTGGGCCGAGGCTGCATTGGGCTCCCCCACATCCGCCCATGGTTGGTCAGCAAAATGGTGTTCCACATTGGTGAGCTTTAAATTTGTAGCAAAAACACGAGATTCACATAAGGGTCAAAAATAAAACTAGAAGGAAAAGACATTTATTTAATTTTATATGTCTTGTTCACGAAAATATATTTTGAATTAAAATCACTGCAAGTATAGATTCGTTAACAAGTAATAAAGTAGACTTTTTGAATTCGAGTATCGTCCCACAAATTAATGTGTTTATGACTAGATTATACCTAAATTGATCTACTTATGCAATTATGAGTGAATTAACTAAACTAAATGCAAATCAATGTGTTTAATAAATGACAAACGTACTAGGATCCTGAATTCCCATGCAATAATCATTTTTAACTCTAGTTTTACACATTGACAACACGATTGAATTTTGACGAATCATTGTTCCTATTTTATTTAACAATCTCTCTCGAGTAATATTAAACTTACTTTGATATATGACCCAATTATATTTCTATGATGAATGCGAATACATAAAAATGTATAAATTTTTATGAACACTTAAAGATTCACATAAGGTATAGCGGTATATTTATATCCCCTATCGAACCCAATGATAATTTATATATGTCGAACTTATTTTCTTTCTTTCGAATGCATAAAATAAGTCACCACATTCACACGACTACCGTGCACAATAATTGTGCAGAAAATAAAATCATTTAAATCATTCAATATCAAAAATGTATTTTTAATTTAAATATATAAAACTAAAAATTAAAAACTCATATTACATGTTTTGTCGTTCTCCTAGCACATAGAAAATTAATCTAGTATGTTATGAAAGAGAAAACGAAAAGAATATTAAAGAATCGACGTCACCAAATAGAATTTTTGAATTGATTCTTGTATTCTTGGATTCAATTTTTGTGTTCTTGGCTTCTTCTCTGCTCCAAAAGCTCTTCAAATTTTGTTATAATGTGTGGTTCTTACTTCTAGACAGCCTTAGGGTTTTAAAAGGCGTCCCAAGATTTGTTTCCATAAGAGTTAGAATTAAATTAGGAAATCAGAAATTTTTTTTCTCGATTTGGCCTGGGTGGGCACCCAATAGAAAATGGGGCGACCGCCCGGGCATAAAAAATGGTTCATGTTAATTTGGTGGAGGGTCGAGCGGCCCTCCCAACAAATATAATTAGGCCGCTGCCCAATTATAAAACATTCGTAAATTTTCTTTTCAGTCATTTTCTTCATTCTTTCTTCCATCTTGACCCTCCATGTCAAATTACTTCCACTTTTACTCAAATGCATATTAGTTCCCAAAATTCCATCAATTGACCAATTTATGATTCTTTCTTTTCCAATTGCTTAGAAACGGATCCAAAACTGAAATTAAGTAAAATACAATAATAAAACGACACAAAAATTTATTAATATGACCTCGAATAAGTGCACAAAAATGCACTCATCATGTCTCAATCGCCTGAAGTTAAATGTACATATAGAAATAGAATTATTTAAAGAAATGGGAATGATCAATAGTAAATCCTATCTAAAATAGAGGATATTCATTTGATTTTGGAACTTAACTTAGTTGTACACTCAAGTGCAAGTCTAATAACATTTTTTGCTAATTTAGGGGGTGTATTCAATTGAAACTTTTGAAAATTTTGATGAAATTTTTTTAAGTTGTGACTTTTGTAGATTTCATGAATTTTTTAGAGATTTGTATGGAATTAGTGGAAGTCTTTTGTAAACTTATAAAATTTCATTTTAAAACTTTTAGAGACTTTTGTAAAATTCAAAAAACTTTTGAAAACTTTCATTTGAGATATAATTTATGTGAATCTAATGCAATATTGTGAAATTATCACATACGAGGTTGTGGTTCTCATAATTCCCCCATATAATAATAAAAAGATATTTTAAAAAGAATAAAATTTTAAGTCCTCAATTAAATAAATAATAATAATTATACATATGAAAATTAAATTTAATATTCAGTATTATTAATATAATACGCCTTTAAAGAATAGATAAAAATATGTATTTAAATTTAATTGTAAATTAGTCTATATAAAATTTTATAATTTAATTAAAAATAGATATTTTTCAGGAAAAAAAAGGAAATAAAAATTCAATTTAATTTTTTTTATATAAAACAGAAATAAACAATAAGAGAGAGAGAGAGAGAGAGAGAGATAGAAACTAATACAATCAATAGAAAAAAATAAATTTTAATCACAGCTCTAATATTTATAGAAGGGAAAATGAAAGAAAAATATTGAAAAAAATACATATTAATTTCTTTTTTTTTTGTAAAAGTCTCCTAAAATCTTGTGATTAATGAAAGACAAATTTTAAGATTTTATTTGAGTACTTTCTACTTTTTTTTTTTTTTTTTGAGGAAAATAAATTTATTCATTAATCAAATCGGCAATGAGTACTTTCTACTTAAAAGTTAGTACAATGTAGACTTTTATTAAAGTCTTTAAAAGTCGTAAAAAAAATTGAATAAATTGAATACATCGTGACTTTTAGAGACTTTTTAAAAGTTTGTAAAAGTCTTAATTGAATATACCAATATTTTTAGAGAGTCTCCAAAAGTCTACATTGAATACCCCTAAAGGCATTAGATTTGGGGCTGCATAAAATGGATTCCTTTCGAAATTTGTAAATAAATTATTATCTAATTATTTGCGAAGCAGGGATAGAAGTCTTGTGGCTATGATGGCCTAATAATGCTATGTTATTCAGTGCTAAGGAAAATGGGATTGTGGGAAGTAAGGATGCGATGGTGGAGATGATTCTTCAAAAGTAGTGCCGAGAAAGGATGGCAGCATCTACGATGTGTGGCGTGGTGCTGGTGGCATTGTATGATGGTGAGTGTAGTTAGTGGTAAGAAGATGATGGTTACTCATTACTTTTTTTTTGGCTTTTTTTCTATTTTTTAAATCTTTTCAATTGACGAAATTGTTTCTTTTTAAATAAAAAAATAAATAAGGCAAGAGTAATTTGCATTGCACGCACAAAACTAAAGGTCTTTTGGACTAAACTCATCCAAAAGGGATTAATCAGGGACGGATGGAGGGGGGCCGGGCCGAGCTGTAGCCTCGTCCAGTCCCCACCCACTCATTTTTTTCAGTATTCTAAAATGCGTAATGCGTAGCGAAGCATCGAGGCCGAGAATCAAGAATCACAAGTTTAGGCGTGTCAATGCGAAGAATAAGCGGCATAATGCGTTTCATATTTTTAAGGCATTAAATATATTTTTATATAAAAAAAAAAATTTTTTACCGAAAAAAAAAAAAAAAAAAATTTTGTTCTAAAATGCGTCGCCTAGACGCGCTAATGCGGACTAATGCGTGCAAATGCGCGCCTAGGCGCGCGAATTTTCGAACAAAAAACGTCAAAAGCGCATTTTCCGCGCATTGCACCAATTCGACGCGTTTGATCCACGCATCGCGCCTAGGCGGCGCATTTTTGCGCCTTTTAGAACACTGATTTATTTTAGTTAGGAAAAACATTATGTTAAAAAAAAATCGTGTAGTTTTTTTTTTTTACGTATTAGCCCAACTGTAATCCGGTCCTGAATCCGTCATTGAGATTAATTGTGTCGAGAATGCAAATGGTTAATGCCAAGATTTAAAAGTTTGGACCAAAATGCAAGATGAGCAAAGGTTTGAGACAATTTGCACCAATTTCCCTGAATCTTATATTAATTTCACCAGCAGCTGGAGTATGTAAGAAATTTCAAAATGATCATTAACGTATTTTCCTTACTTTAGTTTATAACGGTTTCACAAATGATCATTTGATTAGAATGACTAACCAAGTTGAATTGTGTCCTACAAAAATGGAGTTCATTCTTATCCTAAAGCCAGCACATTCCGAGAATTTTTTACATGGATTTAGCTTTCGTCCAAGAAGTCTTCAATATTTTGTATTTCGATCGACATTTGGCACCCCGATTTGAAGATTGGAGAAAATCAATGTTGGGGCCTCTGGGGTTAAGTCTTTTGAAGTAATAGAGATGAGTAAAATAAATGAATAAAAACGCGCTTGGCAAGAAAATAAAGTAGGTTCGTTCACGTATCAAAATTAAATTATTTTTATAATTGAGTGATCTTTTATGAAATCTTAACAAAATTTAATGATTAATAATGTAAGATGAATACTTTAATAGCCAAAGCAATGTTATCAATTAAAGTAACTACTTCGTATTTCGTCGAGAGTATGAAAAGCTCTCTCACACAATAACACATTACAATATTGTTGATTGACAATTGAACTACTAAATCCGTCACTGTAAACGTCTATCATTATTCCAAAAAATTGTTTGCTACAGTAAGATTTTTCACCATACATTCACCCAATAAAATATTCTATACAAAAATCAAATTACTTTAAATTTCAACCACATATTCTCCAAAAAATATTATTTATTACTTTATTTTTCTCTCAATAATGGGAGACAAACACACCCGGAATAAGAATTGAAGAATAATTTTAATTCAAACATAACATTTTGAAATATTATAGATTTTACATCAAGAAAAATCTAAAATTGTGTCGTGACATGGAAAAAAATGATCCATTTCTAAGAATTTCATAAAATTAACTTCATATTTTTTAAAATTTTAAAATCAATATAGAATTTTGATTGAATTATAATCGATTTTGATATGAAATAGAGTTAGATTTGATTAGTTTACAAAAAGACGCGGACTATTTATCTAAAATATTTTTAAGGCTATTTTCAACTACGCATAAGCTACAAAGGCCTTTTATAAAATTCGCCTAATATATATACACACACATAAAATTACGACAAAAATAACTATTGAATTATGGCGCACGGAGGCTACGGTAAGCGCAGAGTTGCCGACCGCCAAGCGGCGGCCGGCAGGCGGCCGAAATCCCTAGCTGTCGATAAGAAGCCCAAACCCAAAGCGAAGGCCGTTTCTCTCAAAAACCAAATTCGATCTATTGAACGCATGCTCCGCAAGGTACTCACTACCTCCTTAACTTTACCAATTATACCCTTATAAAATGCATATGAATGTATACGTGCTAGTTTGTTTAATTTTATGTATGTAGTGGCTGTATGGAAAATTTGGTGTTCAATTGGTGTATGTAGAAGTGGCTGGTTCCTTTTAAGTTGATTAATGTTCAAGTGCGGAAGCGTAGCGTGCAACTTTATATTTGCTGTTGCTTCTTAATTAGGTTAAAATGAACGGTCCTCTTTATATGTGTGTGTGTGTGTATATGTTGCATTGGATATGGGTTAAAATTGAATGAACTTCTCTTAATATTTGTAATAACAATAGGAGTTTTTTTTATCCACGGCAATACCCATTTTCCTAATATTATAACTACATATTAGCTTATACAGCTAATTATTAGATTCATTATATATAAGTTCAAGAAAATAAGTAGTTGTAAGTTAGTTATATATATATATATATATATATATATATATATATATATATATATGAAAAGGGAGGATAAAAATAAGCAAATAACACTTAAAAGTGGTTCCTGACATGGAGTGTGAAGTTGTTCCTGGATGCTCATAGATGGAAAGGATGTTATTAGAGATTCAAAATGTGTTCGAGCCGGTGAAAGACCATGGAACTTCCTTAACTTATCAAAAATATGGACAATTTTTAATTGGTACTTTTTTCCTTTCTGAGTTTGATCTTGTTCTTGATTGCAACATTAATACTGTGTTTAAAGGAATGGCAGGGTAATGGAGTTGGAACTTGTTAAGAATTCATAATTCTCAAAGGCTTGATTATATTGTAATTTTTATTGACTGTTACCCAAACATCGATTCAGTTTTTGTGTTTGAGATCAAAATTTAAGCTGTTAAAAAGGAATTCTTTCTATTTATTTGTTTGCAAGAGGAAAGGAACTAATTTTTTTTATACTAAATGTACCTGTAATTCTTGGCAACCATTCTGATTATATTTTTTAGTGTCTCTCTCTTATCCCTGTAACTTTCTTGATCTCCTTATACCTCTTATTTTCATTTCCAGATAAGAAAAAGTTTTAGTAATATTGTCTGTGAAACATGTTTACTTTCTTGAACTGGTTGGTTTTTGTATAGTCCTTTCAATTGGTTTTGCTTTTAAACTAAGGTTGTATCTGTTGCTTCGAACTGTTATTGATTTTCCAATGCACGACATCATAGTTTGTTACAAACCTAACATGCAGGATTTGCCACCCGAAGTCAAAAAAGCACAAGAGAAGAAGTTAGAAGAACTCAAGAAACAACAAGAGATACACAACCAGCTGGCAGTGGAGCGTAAAATATTCTTGCGTAACAGAAAGATAAAATTTTTTGGTAACTAGTAGCACTATTAGGATTATGCAGTTTGTTTTATGTTCATGTGTATTTGCTACTGTACATGTTGATGATTGATGAGACTCGAAGTTTAAATTTGCATGGCTAGAGAGAAGAAAAATAGAGCGAAGGATAAGACGTTTGGAAAAACAGCAACGTGCTTCATATGGTCAAGCCCAGGAAACTGATATTACCCAGCAACTTTCTAAACTGAAAGAAGATCTTGAATATGTTAGAGTAAGCTGCAAACCATATTGCTGTATGCACTTAATGCTCCTCTTTTCCTAAAAATATTACTATTACAAAATCGATTTTCCTAAAAAATGGGGCTCAAACAACCCTATTTTGTTTGCCTGGATCAAGAAAGTTGTTGCATGGAGTTTACTAAAGCTTGAACTGCGTGGCTGTTAAAATTTTTTTGCATACTTACTGATGATGCCAATATACAAACAGTGGAAGGCATAGTTTTGTGTAGAAATTTGCATAAATTTAGATTTGAGTATACATTTGGTTAATTTCCAAATTATGTCTGCATATTTAATTGCTGAAGAGCATTACTTGTCATTAATTGCAGTTCTTCCCGAAGACAGAGAAATATGTTTCATTATTTATGGGAGGTGATGAAACTGAGGTTGTAGAGAAAAGAAATAAATTGCGCAGACAGATTAAGGACAATCTAATTAGCGCTGCAGCAAGTGGGAAGGATCTGGAAGGTACTATCCATTTTTCTTCTTATATCATTGATTCACCTAACTCTAGCCTGATTAATTTTATTGCTGAGACTATTTCTTTTCTTGATAAGAATTGCTTGTTAGTCTAAAATCATTTACTCATGGAAGCTTACGTGATTCTTGACTATTGAGTAACTTTAGAAGTGTTGTCACAGGTTAATGATGTGATCCTTCCTTATGATTTATAACATGTTAAATATGTAGGTCCTGAATTAGTTATCCAGAGTGAGAGTCACCATATAACCTAACAAATTCAACAGTTTTTAAATGAGTACACCGAATTAAACCACATTATAAAATATGACATAGAATAATGAGAGGGAAAATAGTGAGGGATAATGCAAATACTCCATCATGGCTTTGGCTCGCTGCTACTTGTGCCTGAATGGATGAACATGCAACCTAATAAATTTTTAACAGTTTTTAATTGAGTATATCGAATTAGACCACATATTTAAATATAGCATAGAACATTGAGAGAGAAGATAGTAAAGGATAATGGAAATACTACGTCCTGTCTTTAACTCGGAGCTATTTGGGCCTGAATTGATGAACACTTAGATTTTTCATACGCAATATCTGCCTATTAAACTTATCCTTTAACCATTTTTATGGTCAATACTTTCTGTTTTATAGATCCCAATAAGAAAGTTAAGTTTCAAAAACCAAGTCATATTTTCGTTGTTTAATCATTTTGGAGAGATGTCATAGGGTTGTGATTGAATCAGGTGCACAGCACATAGCCTTCTGCACTATTAGAATCCCACATTGCTTGGGAAAATATAAATGATCCACTTTATAAGGTGAGGACAATCCTCCCCTAATAAGCCAGTTTTATTAGGTGGAGTTAGACCCAATATTCCTAACATGGTATCAGAGCTAGGCCCAATTATGCAATGTTGGGTGCCACCCAATATCGATTTGTTCACAGTTGTTTGGCATGGTCCACGCTGTGCGTGAGGGGGCGTATTAGAATCCCACATTGCTTGGGAAAATATAAATGATCCACTTTATAAGGTGAGAGCAATCCTCCCCTAATAAGTCGGTTTTATTAGGTGGAGTTAGGCCCAATATTCCTAACATGCACCTATTTTACAAGCACATACAATGAAATTGCTTGCTTGCTTGCTTGACGAATATGACCATGTATCCATCCTCTTGTAATTGCGTGTGGCACTTTACTTTGATTAGAATTTGAAATCACCAAGTTCCCTTCTTTTATGTGGTAATACCGTAGTGATTTTACTGGATGGAAAAGGTGGCAGAAAAGTTGATAAGACTATTGTGCAAGTACAGTTATAGTTTCCAAAAGAGCCTCTGATCTTCAGACACAGGGAGTTGTAGAAAGAAGGATAGGCAATAATCATCTAAAATCTGAATGAGGGTGAAGTGTTTGATAGTGAATCTCTCTCATAATTTTGAACTTGTTGGAAATTGTATGTAAAATATCAGAAGCCACTTTGATCTGTGTATTTAAACTTAAGAAGGCATTTGTTAAGATTTATTGCACTATTGAAAGCCAACGAGCCTAATCTTTTCCTGGACACTTGCAATGCCTCTTCTTTTCCTTTCCTAGACACTTCTTTAATTCTTTCTTGTCGCAATCTGGAAACTTTAAAATTGAGAGAGGGAGTTGATAAACCTGAGATATGATAGCAAGAGGAAAATGAATCAAAGAAATACCCATACATTTGCATAAATATGTGTATGATGATGTCGCGAGTTGCTCTTTTTCTTATCAATAGAACAGTATCCTCATATGATTGTTTAAAATTTTAGAGATGCATATAGACAAATTTTGAGGCTGCCAGTTTCTACATGTCTTATCAGAGGTTTCCAAATTGTTAGTCCAACCAGCGCTTGGTATCCACAGGGGGGAGAGTTTGTTCTGTCATTCATGCATGACTTCTTGTTATATTTCTTATTTTAGTGTCTTTTTCTTTTTTCTTTTTGTTAAATGGTCAACTCTTACGTCTTTTGTTTGGACTCATGCAACAGAGACTGGGAGTGAGGATGATGGGCTCTTGGAATTAAGTGATGACGATTTCTTCTTAAATGGAAGCTCAAGTGATGATGCTGAAGCAGACGATGAGTGGACAGATAAAAGCACAAGGTACGTATTTGATATTTCAACTGTCAAGAGACAACTATAGTTTATTTCTGATTGCAAGTGATCTCTTAAGAACTGCCTCAGTATATCTAATTTAATATTGAGACATAGGTTGTGTTCAGCTAAGCTAAAAAGTTAAAAAAGTTCTTCTATATATTCTGTCCAAGTTAAAACATTAATTTCAATCACACATTCATAAGTGCTACCTAGTTATTATCCACACATTTTGTGGACACGGTACTATTTTTCCTAAAAAGTTTTTAATTAGCATACCCGAACAGAGGCATAGAGACTTCACAGAAATTTATTTCTCATTTTCAAATGTGTTGGCTGTCGAGCTGGTCCACCTCTTAAGCTTGTCTTGTAGAACATCTCAAATGCCTATGTGCATGGGTACAATTGCTTGGCTGAGTCTCGCTTTAAGAGAAAAAGGTAATGTTTCATCGAAACACCATTGAATTCTGTTGTAATACCTGAAGGTTAGTTTGGTGAATTTTGAGTGCATTAAATTTATTAACACGTCCTATTTAGATCTCACCTTTAATGAGCATTGAGAATTTAATACTAACCCATTTTCCTTCTGAAACTTTCTTGATTCAACTGGTATCAACAGAAACTTTCCATTTTGTCTTCAGGGAACAAGCTTCTAGTGCTTCTGGTAAAGCAACATCCGGGATGTCCAGTGATGAAAGAACTCAGGTTTTTAGTTTAGTTTTCGTATTTTCTGCTCTAAGATTAGGCGTTTAAGTGATGTACCTTTCCATTTTAACCTTCTCTTGATATATTTATGCAGAGACAGATTTCGGCTCGTGCTCTAATGCCTCCTCCCGGACCATCTTTCAAGTCAGTTCCTACTTCACTTAAAGATAAAACTAAAGTCGGAGGATCTTCAAGTAAGAAGGCATACATACGTAAAGCTGATGTATCAACATCCAGCAACACATCCAACAGCATTGGTAGATCTTCGTACAGAAAGAGAGGTCCCGTGGAGTCAAACACAGGCAACAGCGGTAATCTAAGTTCCAACTCAGACGCTCGAAAACCCAGAAGAAAAAGGAGGCCTAAGAAGAAAAAGCAACAAGTTGGGTAGTTTTGACTGCAATATGTGACACTTAGTTGTGATGTTGTTTCAATTGTTGTTTCCCTTTTTTCTCAACTTTTGCTCGGAATTTTAAGTTCCTTTTACGTTATTTGGTTATTTTTTGATATTTCGTAACCGAGCTACCATGTTGTTTAAGTTATTTGTTATGTTTTTCCAATCACAATTATGTTCTGTTGAATCCTAAAAATTTATTTTACTTTGATTTGCATACATTTCCATCTTCTGTGCATTTGACTGGACTTCAGATAATTTGGTTTTGATGTAACTTGTACTAAATGGATTCATGTTGTTAACCTTAAAAGTTACCAAATAAACTTAAATTGGTTATATATTGAAAACAGGAATTGAACTTTATGACATCAAGTCTTCAGTGTTATTTAGCTCCTGTTTGACAACCAATATTTTAAAAAAATTCTATAAACTTATTTTCAGCCACATATTCACGTAATAAAATATTTTACACGTAAATCTCAATTTTTTTCCTACTTTTTAATTACGTATTCTTCGAAAATCATCATTTAAAACTTCGTTTTACTAATCAATTGATCAAAGATTCAAATCATGGAAAGAAATTTAAGCCCTGTTTGGTAAACATTAAAATTTTCATTTTCATTCTTCTACTCATTTTCAACCACACATTCTTTCATAAAATAATATTTTTCATCACATTAATAATTTTTCCTTCTTTTTCAACCACACATTCTTCATCAATCTACTATTCCAAAATACATTCTTCCAAAATAATATGTATCAAACACACGTGATACATATATGGTATAATGGTATATGGTAAGTTTGGACATGTGGATGGAAAAGACAGAAAAACTAAGATAAAAAATGGAAAAAAAAAAAAAATTTATCTACCGTACTGCTTAGTGTGATATAATACTATGTTTCAAATCTGTTTATAGGTTCTCGTCTTAGAGCTTGCCAAAGTTGAAACACGTACACCAGATTTGATGTCGTGAACTTGTTGTGCCTTAATATGTTTTGACAACATTGGCATATCACATTTCTTAGCAAATGAAAAGATGTCAAAATGTAATGTAACGATGTGTCAACAACTATGTTTCTTTTCATTATTAAGAAGAGGCGATGTATTGAATATTAAAAAATATATTGAAGAACAGTCAATAGAACGAGTTCAAGACTGCAAATCTCAACCCATACGCCATTGCCTTGGAAATTTCATCCTAACATGCTAGTTACTTGAGAAGTAAAACTGCAGAAGGCTAAATCAAACTTAGCACACAAAATCTAAGTCCCAAAAAAAAATGTCAGCTTTTATAATACAGGGCTCCAAATGGTGCTTATAGATCAGTGTGATGTGACATTATAATTAAGATGATAAATCAATTAAAATCATCTAAATATTATGTCGCTACTTATGGATAAAAATTGACCATGAATAGCATTATTCATAATCAAATGATAAATTATCTCGTATGATCTGTATAATGGTTTTAAAAAATCAATGCCCACAGAGCTCAAAGATTTTCTTCACTGCTCGAAAAGATTCTCAAAATATAAAAAATTATCAAAAGTATATCATGCCCACCAAGTAGCTAGCATGATGATTTGGAATGACTTTGGATGCTCTGTCTCAAAGTAATACTACATTAAATAATGCTACTCATTAAAATTTGCAAATGGAATCTTTCTGTCTCTCATTTTTAGTGGTTGCTGTATTCAAATATTTTACCTTTTTTGGTTAAAAAAAATATTTTCTTTGATTTGGAGAATACTTCATTCTCTTTGTGCTTGGGAATGGTCTTTGAAAGGAGAAATTGTCTCAATTCATGAATAGGTTTGCTATCGAGATTTTTTTTTTTTTTTTGATATAAATGCCTTGGTATTATTGTTTTTTAAAGTTGTTTATTGACCTATATACATAAATCGAAAGCAAAATGTCGCTTTATTTTTCTCATTCGTCGACATCTTTTTTTGCCCTTTACGTATATCTTTCTAAAATAATTAGCTTGACAAAAAAATGTTAGTATCTTTGTATGTTTTGGTTAATTTGATGAATTTATCACAACCAAAACATTAACACAAAATGTTTCTTGCTATAATTGTATCAAGAAAACTGTAATTTACTAGTCTCCTGGAGAAAACTGTTTGGTACAAGAAAATTTCAAATTTAAGGTTCTTTTGGAACCAAATCTGTGATAACATTTTTTGTTTCTGTCATATGAACAGATGATTCTTGCACCAGAACCTAGGCAGTTGCTTCTGATCCTCTCATAATTCTGAGTCTCTTGCAGGTTGATATGAACATGCTGCACAAAACATATGAATAACAAAATGAGTACTCGGGTTTCGATAACATAGATTGTACAGTACTAAACAATATTATGAAATTAAACGCAGTAAGTCGCCCGGTCGAGAGACTTACTCCCATGGAACATCTCCGACAAGCATCAAATCACCATCTTTATCTTCATAAGCTGGTGCATATTCAGATCCTTTGTAGCCTTCCCTTTCTGAATACTCTCCTGTTGATGTACAACAAAATCATACATTCATTAGAACAACTAGAGAAATAACAAAAGGGGAATACAATCTACCCAGTTTCGATTATCTGGGTAGGTCGTAGCAAAAGATGCAAGCACATACGTGTAAAATAGCTCGACCCACACCCTACTGAAAAATAACATAATTTGAAGAATTGTAAAGTTTATAATATCCTACCTATAGTGAGTTTGAACATGTTTTCCAAAGCCTTGAGGAGTTCTTGATATCCCTTGTAAATTTTCAGATCTATTTTTCTGAGATAAGGGGCTCCATCCATGCTTACTTTTACATAATTCCCAGTTTCAGCTTCTGTCTTTTTGGGTTGGACGACGTTTTTTCGGTAGGATCTCACCGGTGGCCAGCCAACAATCTGTGACCTGTGTACATTTATCATGTTAATAGTTGTTCATATTCAGTATGAGAGTTATATCCACTTTGCCGCTATAAATTTTCAGTATAACAAAGAATTAAAGTACAAGTGACCTTAAACTTCTATATCTATCTCAAAAATGGCATCCTATAATTCTTTACCTGGCATGAATATTAGGATTACCTATTAAATATAACGAATACTCGATAGTGACTTACTTAGATGCAGGTGCAGTTTCAATGTCTCCGGCTTTGGCATCGGACTTTCCCTTTAATAATTCACTGTCCTCGACCAATTCATTCGCGGCTCGCTTGTTATTCTTAGAAGTAGGTTCATCTGTGCCTGGCAATCCCAATCTGAGTTCAGTTGCCTTCAAATTAAGGTCATTTTCATGGCTCATTATACCTTCCATTTCCCAAATCCTAGAATTTTTTTCTAAGGACTTTTTACTTGGAGGGGTCAAGAAATGCTTTTGCTGATATGGGTTTTGTGGGAGAAGTGTCAAAAACACAAACCAAAGGTGTTTTATATTCAAGAGAAGAAATTAAAGATTTGACTGTTTGAATCAAGTTCATGAATTTGGGACAAAAGAAAGTAAAGGTGCCGGCAGAAGTAGCAGCAGCTTTAAGGCAAGTGCTCCTACATTCAGGGGACAAGAAAGGGACAAGCTCAGCCGCCCATATAGAATACTTTAAGAGGAATCAAAGTAGAAACGGTCAAGCTGTGGTTTGGGGGTTGTGGAAGTTAATTCGGGTGTGGTGAACATCCTTTTCCCGGTTCGATATGACTTTGAGTGTTTCTAGGTGTGATAGTTAGGTGTGGTAGATATCTTTTCTTCAAAGGGGGTATTCACTTCGATTATTTCAGGACGTGGAAGTTAAAAAAAGTGTGATGAACATCTTTTTCCCGATGGGAAATTACTTCGACTAGTTGGGGTTGTAATATCCTTTTCCGATTGGGTATGATTTCAACTATTTAGTGCTATGGAAGTTAACCCTGGTGCATAAAACCTTTTTTTTTGTTCCGGTTGTGTATGACATTGACTATTTCGGGGTTGTGGAAGTCAACTTGGGTGGGTGAACATCCTTTTTTGATTGTATATGACTTTGACTACTCCATAAATTAGGTGTAGTTTAGATCAATGTATTTTGTTAGTTAACAACTTAACATGGCGTCAAGGAGTGGCTAGGTTCGCAAGCAAATCAAAATTAGTGATTAAATTGCAATAAATTGAAGACGAAGGACATGGATGCCACTCCACTCAAACTTTGGCAACCCATAATGCATTTAACTCTATTTAATTTGCAATTTTCACGTTTAGAAATGCATCAAACAAATTACGTGCAAGTATTTTCAAGATAAAACTTTGTCATGTTCACCATTTTGACCCTAGCTAGTCCCACTTCTCGTTCTCAAACTCATGCGACTTTCAAGTAGTAAGGTCATAATCAATCAAAATCACAAGTAATTTCTCGGAGTAAATTAATGTAAAAAACAAACTAGTTAAAGATATACAATCCAACATCTAACACACGCGCGCAAACTAATTTCTTGTAATCAATCAAAATCACAAGTAGTAAGGTCATAATCAATCAGAATCACATGCGACTTTCAAGTAGTAAGGTCATAATCAATCACAATCACAGTAATTTTTCGGAGTAAATTAATGTAAAAAACAAACTAGTTAAAGATATACAATCCAGCATCTAACATGCGCACAAACTAATTTCTTGTAATTACTTCTTCATGAGAAAACAAACCAGTACAGTGTTGGACCACGTTTTGCTGTCTATGGTTGTGTTGGGATATCCTTGTTTCTTTCATTATTGATTGAATTAAGAACAACCCGTGAGAAATAAATGCAAGTTTAGCTAGAATTTGGAATTTGCCAGATTCAGCCAGTGATACACAACAAACAAATTGACAGAACATCATCATGTTTAATTTAGATGCCATATTTGAGGTTCTTGTCCACAAAAACTTTCAAGGTTTGGTTTTGAAATGACTCATCAAGTGGTGTTGAAATCAAGTTTTGAGTTGGCATGTTGTGTATGGAAGATTTGACCAGGCACCTAGGCACCTAGCAAAATCCACATTGATATCGTGAATGTTAGCAATTGTCTGAAAGAGACCTTCTTCGCCCTCCACCTAATAAAATGTTTTTCAATTTTATTTGACAATGATGTACCACATCGAATGATGATCATTAGCATTGCTGATGAATAGCATTACTCATAAATTAATCTAAACATTATTGAAAAGGAAAAAAAAAATTGGCGACTAGCGCCTGGAAGTGCCTCCTAGAGCTGCTAGGGTTGGAGCCTGGAGGAGTAAGTAGGAGAAAGAGTTGGAGTAGAAGCAAGGGCGCTAGAGCCCAATTCGTAGCTCTTGGCTTAGCGGTGTAGCCTCGTTGGGAACTGTATTAAATATCTCATCCCTGACTAGATAGAAAGTAGAGGGATTGAGTTCGGGCAATAAGATAGCTACTTGACTAGATTAGTTGTACGTATACAAATATTTTTTCTGCTGTATTAATTGTCTTCTATCTAATATAATCTTATATTCGATATGTTAATTAAACATTATGCTAGACAAAATTTAAACCTTTTTTTTATTTTTATTATTCCGTACGGTGTTTTATCAAATCAAACTAGGTTTTAAAGTTAAATAGAAAATTAGACATAATTATTAGGTACAAAACCCTTTAATCATGTCGCTTCATAAAGAGATTAATAAGGTAAACAGTATTTTGAAGCGAAATGATATGTATAATAAGTACATAACCAACTTTAATTTCTTATGTTCAAATAAACATGGAGTGTAAATGGAAAGGTATAACAGAGTGGAATTATGTTCACATTACTTTCTCGAGGGATGGTCGACCTCGAATCACACAAAATTGTACAGTACAATTATAATTTAAAAGATTGTTTCACTTGACGTGATTTATCTCGAGATCTGATAACTCACAATAAGTTAGAGTGACATAGTCTATCCTATAACCAAGTTGTCCGGACTGACTTACTCTTACTAAGATGAATTAGCTTATACTCTTCAACACGACTCATTTCGTCTTGTGCTTGAACAATTGGATCGTGTGGGAGAATCGACCTCGAGTCTAAACATAATTGTATCCAATAACTATAACTTTGAAGATCTTACTTGACATGGTCTATACGAAAATTTCGATAACCGACAACTTCACATGATCTATCCTATTTACATATTACCCCATGAAAAATTGTTGGATGTACTCCAAAATTGAGTTGTAACTTTAGTAAATCATCATGATGCCCAACACGCGTAGTACTTGACGTGTGGGGTCCAAATTCACACGGTGTGTAAAATTTAATTGGCTGTTTCGTTTTATGTGGGACCCAACCATGATATCTCGGAACAAGACAGCAATGACCTTGTATTTTTGCCGGCTTCTGGCTGTCACATACTTTGCAAATTGTAGTAGTTGATCTTGCCACGTACTTACCCCAAACACCATATATTTGTATTTAATTTTGGGATCATGGTACTTGTACAAAGTGACTTGACAAACTAGGTTTACAAAGTGATGTGTCAGGAATTAAAAAACTAAAAAGTCTTTCTTCTATTCTTTAGTTAAATCAAGGTTTTCTATTCCCAATATAGGATAAGTTTGATATATTTCTCCTAATAAATAGAAAAACCAAGTATACTCGTATTTATCAATATATTTTTTATCAAAACAATCGTTTAATATTCTGATTTTCTTTTCTAATTTATTAATTTCTTTATTAATTCTGACTATATTTTCTATAAAATATAAAGGCACATGTATATTTCTACTATTTTTCAAAAAATAATCAAACACAGTATAAAATGATTTAATTTCTTCTCTTTTCATTTCGCAATTAATTTCTAAATATTGAATGATAGTAATTAAAACTTCATAAATATCATAAGTGCAAATATTAATGCAAGTATTCAACATAAATAAGAAAGATCTTACAGTATTGAAGCAGAAGGTAAAAACAGAATAATATCAACGAGATTTCCCTCGAGCTTGCTCCTGTATATTTGTATACTCAGATATAAGTGATCGATGTTATTTGAGTTTAAGAAAGTGGGTTATGGTCCAACACGATTTCTGCACTCTTATTATTTTTCTCTTGACTCTTTTGCATATCTCACAATGGATCACACGGAATCACAGTTTTCCTTTCAACTCATTGTTAAAAATATCACCTTGAAAGGTAATAGGGTTCTAATGACTTTCTCTAACAACGCCTCAAACGCCAACACACGGCTAAACGACAACAAGATACTTGCACAACCCTCAAGGTTCTCACCGTTGGAGTATAAGTAAGATAAGAGTTTTTAGAAAACAACAAAAATAGAAAGACAGTATTTTCAAACAATTTTGATTTCATAAACACATCACACTAATATCTCTTACATAAGAGTATACATACATATTTCGACTACACTTTTGGTACTTTCTCTAAAGAGATTAGAATTCCATAGAGATTACCTTATTACAAGGTTCAAATGAAAGAGAGAAACTGAAATGGTTACAAGATTCGAAAAACTAAAGAGAAAGATAGTTTTTTGCTTAAAGATGGGATGCCTTCTTCTAAGAATTAGTCTTCCATTTATAGACTCAAAAAGTTCTCCAACTGTCCTTCATTAATATGGTGTTACTGTTTAAGATAATGAGAATCTTATTGTGGCCTAAAGTTCTTTGTCTTAGCATGGAAAATTATTTGAGGTGAAACCCCACAGGTTTTCTTTATCAAAGTAAATCTGATAAAGTAGTGATAAATGGGGTCCTCTACTTTTCCATATGAGATTCAAACCTTCATCCGGAAATTCTTCGGATCTAGTGAAATTGGTGAGCCATCTTCTTCATTGCTACAATACTCGCACTTATGGTTTGGATAACGCCAAAACTGTTTACACAGCTCATTTTTTGTCTTCTGTGTTCCACTAGCGTCACCTCCAAAAATATGATCACACCATAAATCAAGATAGTGCCAATCTTCTTATTTAGTGGGTGCCACTGCTTTGCTGTAAATCAAGTGGTCTTGTGATTCATACACCCAAATATTTTGATTTTCTTTAATAACTTTTTGGATATGCTCAAATTGCTCCTTTTTTGTCTTCTGTGTTCCACTAGCATCACCTCCAAAAATATGATCACACCATAAATCAAGATAGTGCCAATCTTCTTATTTAGTTGGTGCCACTGCTTTGCTGTAAATCAAGTGGTCTTGTGATTCATACACCCAAATATTTTGATTTTCTTTAATAACTTTCTGGATATGCTCAAATTGCTCCTTATATCCCTTGACTCTACGGAAGGTTGTCATTTTGATAATATCTTCTGGTATAGTTTCATGGACTTCACTCTTCTCAGGCTGAAGATGTTTAAAAGTAGTGGCAATCCTTATGACATGGCTAACTGGTAGTAGCCTATCTTCTTCATTATCTCATTCGGGATAGGCAGAGAAAAACCTGATATATATGGTCTTATGTTTAAGAACTTGACAATACCTTTCAATAACTCGGACTACTTCTTTTGGTAACAAAGAAATTTCTTTTAAAGATTCCGATAGGTAAATACAAATTATATTTCCCATTTCGTAAAGAGCACGAACCCAATAAGTTGGGGCTCTTGGATAAAGGTTAACTTTGTTGTACGTTCCATATGTTAGTGTTTTCATCCATCCTCATAGACTGGTGAACCAGCAGCAGGCTAGATTGAATAATACATATGCAAGCATAAAATCGTCTTTATTTTTGATGTCCATAACACCATGAGTGTTACAGGCTTTGATGATATTTGAGCTATTAAGCTCTGGTATGGAGATACTATTCTTTGTAAATATTTTCTCCTGTGAGGGAGACAAGGTAGTATTATCTTTAACTGAAAGTTTATGAAGCTTCAATGCTTCTGGTTCAATATTGGCATAAAGACCTTCAGAATTATTGGCACTAGGGCCTTCAGATAATATAGCCTTGTTGGCTTTCTCAGATATTGGCTTTACAGCAGCCATTTCCATCAAGGTTATCTTGGACTCTATCGCAGTAATCTTTATGTTCGTCTCGAACTTCAATGCTTCGAGTTCCTTCTTGATTTGCTCCATTCCTGGTTAAGAAATCTGGAATAAAATTGTCTTTTCCTTTAATATGGATAATATCAAATTTAAATGGTGTAAACCACATTTACATTCTAATAAGTGATCTTTCAGCTGCACTAGTTCCAAGTTTATTTGTTAATAATGGTTTTACCTGAGTATTATCTGTTCTAATAAGAAATTTTTTACGTAGTAAGTATGGTTCAAATTTTGCTACTCCTTTTTTGACTGCTAAACATTCTTTACAATTAATATCATACCTAGTTTCGGCATCTTTAAATGTGCCTGAAGTATAAGCAACAAGCTCTTCTGGGCATTTACACAATGGATTACAAAAAAACTCTTTATGGTTCTCTTTTCTTTTAAGTATTGCTCCCCGTGTAATGAGAGGCATCAGATTCTAAAATAAAGAAATCTTCTTCATTTGAAATATTTAATTCAGGTAGATTTTCACAAATTTTCTTAATTTTGTTTACCATTTCTACATCTTCTTGTGTCTATTCCCATACAACTCTTTTTTTAAGTTTTTTGGTAAAGTGGACTTTATATTTATTACAATTTTTTATAAATTTTTCGGAATAATTTAATAATTCGATAAAACTTTGCAGTTCTTTTTTGTCTCTAATCACTTCTGAAAATTCTATAATCTTCTTACCAATATGAGGTTGTTGAAGTATTTTTCTTCTGTAAAAATATATCCTAAGAATTCAATTTCAGTTTTAGCTATTTCTATTTTTCTTTCTGATAAGGCTAATCCATACTTATTAGCAATATAGTTGAACTTCTTAAAATGTTCAATATGTTCTTTTAAGTTTTTACTGTGAATAAGAATATCATCTACATAAACAATGTTGAAATTCTTTATTGGTCTAATAATCTTATCCATTCTTTGTTGGAATATTGTAGGTGCATTCATTAATCCAAATGGCATAACATTCCATTCGAATTATCCTAATGGATTAGGGGTAGTAAAACTAATTAAATGCTTTGAGGCTTCATCTAATTTTATTTTCCAATATCCCGATTTACAATCAAATTTAGAATATATTTTACTTCCGTGTATTTGTTTTATTAACAAATCTTTTATTGGTAGCTTATAACTGTTTAGTATTGTTTTAGAATTTAATTCTCTATAATCAATTATCATTCTACTTTTTCCTCTTTTAATTTCACTATGATTTCTAACCATAAATGCTGGACTATTATATGAACTAGTTGATTCTCTTATCACTCCTAATTGTAAGAGTTCTTTAATTTGTATTTCAAATTCTTTTTTATTTTCTTCGCTATAAGGAAATTGTTTTCCTGATATCTTACCATCTGGGATTTTTAGTTCAATGGTTGCCATAAGTTTATCTTTATCCCATTTAGATAGAGGATGTTTATTATAACATTCTTTTAGTTCTAATTTAACATTTTCTAATTCTTCTTCTAAATTTTCAATTCTTAATATTGGAATTTTTTGTTTTTGATTAATTTCTGTATAACATCCACCACGATTACCTACAGAATTCTGATGTCTAGGTCTATGGCGAATAGGTTGATGTGTAATTCCAATAGCTTTATATATTTTTGGTGTTTTAATTTTGTAATTACAAGGTGTAGTAAATTCAAAACTATCTTTATATTGTGTAAATGAGCTATATGTATAGATAAAATTTTCTCCTAAAAGGATGTCACATCCAATTTTATCTGTTGCATATATTCTAGGAATAAAACATTTTCTATTTCCTATAATGATAGAAACATTTTCTACAAAATCTCTATAGATTTCTATAATATTACTTGCTGTTTGACCATAAGTTGTTTTCTTATAATCTCTTTTATAATAATCTTCTGGGAACACATTTCTTTTACATAGGCAAATACCTGATCCAGTATCAATTATGGCATGAAACTTTATCATACAATAGTCTGGTAAGTTGAGAGTTATCTCAATATATGGACTAAGTATACTAGTTTTGATTGATCTGATTCCTTGTATTATATAAATGGGTTCTTTGTTTTTAGTAATTTTAGGAATCATTTTTTGTTTGTTTTCTATAGTTATTTGTAGAGTATTCTTTTGTATATGAAATGGTGAGACTTTCTCAAGAAAGTTCATTTCAAGTAATATTGGGTTAGTATCTTTTCCTTTTCTATAATCTTTATGGATTTTAAGATTTAATTTAAATTGTTCTCCTTCTATATCTGTGAAACTTAGTTCAAGATTCACAAATGTTTTAATTTCGTATTTAATTTCGTGATAATCGGTAAGAGTTATCCTTGTGGTAAATTCTCTTCTGTTAAATGTTCTACTAAGTCTGCTCTTATGTGACTAGTACTAGCTCCTGTATTAACAAGGGCTATAATTTTTTCGTATTTATTTTGATTATTGATATATTCTGTTAGAATAAGGAAATTATCTTCTTCACACTTTCTAAGGTCAATATCAATACTATTTCTAGGCATTATTGGATAATTTTTACTTATAGATAGTCTACTAGAGCTTGAGAGTACTCTAGTACTGATACTTCTTTCTATTCTTCTGATAGACATTCTAACAAGAAGTTGTCCAGAGGTATTTAAGGTGACTAATCCTTGATTTCCTACATTATTGTCTATTCTTCTAGATTGCTGATGAAAATCAAGCAATATGTATTGTGGTAATGAAATGTTATTATTACTTAACATTCTTGGCTGTGTAAATTGCGCTAGATCTTTAAAGTCTTCATGGATTTGAATGAAGTCTTCTGAGACTTTATTGATTTCTTTTTAGTGCGTCATAGTAAAAGCATATAAAGCTTTATAATGTAAAATTATTACTTTACTTCTTGGTGGCATAATTAATTTATCTATTTTATGATATTGATTTAATCCTAAACTTAAGCTTTCATCTAATAAAGACATGGCAAATCCACGTCTTATAGTAAATATAATTTTCTTATATACTAGATTTCCAGATACAACTCCTAATAAAGCATCCATAGGATCATGAAATATTCTGTTATCCATCAAGTATATTTGTATAGGAATATCCATTCATTCTCTAAAGTATCCTTTAACCATGATTTGTACTCCTCCAATCACAATATTTTTTAATCTTTCTCTAGTTGAGAGTTTTATCTTAACTAATTCTTTATTAACCCATTCTCTGGTTATTAGAGGTATAGTAGTGTTACCTTTAACATTTTTGATGTTAATAGGTATTTCATCATATTTGACAATATATATGGTTTTGTTAAACCAAGGTAATATTGGTCTTACAAAAACATCTTTATCTTTTAAAGATATTTGTTTTTCTTTTATGACTTCATATCTTTCTTCATCAAACATAACTTTTTGTGAAGTTCCTTCTTCATTATCTAAAGTATTCTCAATGGTTTCTATAATTTCTTGATTCATGTAAATTTGTTCAAACTCTGGTTCTTCAATTTCTTCTATATCAAGCTCATAGATTGAGTCCGTCTCAGATAATTCGTCTAAGTTTTCGATTATTTCATAATTTGAGTCAAATTCTATTTCTTCCATTAATCTAATGGCCTTAACATTTTCTCTTTTATTTCTATTAGGACAGTTGGGAGATATATGTCATATTTCATTACATGTAAAACATTTACATTTTTTTATAAAATTCTTCTTTAGATTTCTTTTGAGATTTCTTATGTTGGTTATATTCCTTTTTCCAAGGCTTTTTCTTCTTGAAATATTTATTGTGGCTCTTAAATCCTTTATTTCTCTTCCAAAGTTTAAGATATTTCTTAAATTTCTTTTTATAGTATGGTTTTTTAGATGGTTTGAAACAACCAAATTGTGGTACTGCTGCTATCTCTCCATAGCAACATAAACTTGCTTTCTTACCATGTTTCCTAAATAAGTGTTGATACATAGATTTTCTACACCATTCTGATATTTTTCTTTTAGCGAATGAAGTTCTCATTCCTAAGGTATCAGCTCTATGATTAGGATCTTTCCATTCTATTTTATTCCAATAAGTTTGGTAATTTTCAATTAATTTCTGACCTCATGGCCAAGGCAGTTTAAGAAAATATCTATTGAGTAGTTTTTTATCTTCTTCTGATAGATTTCATTCTTTTATGGATTTAGATGCTTTGATGTATATCTTTTCGAATTTCTTAGTATATCCGTTTAATTCACACATATCACAGATTTTTAATAATTTCATTTCTCTTTCTGCTTGTAAGGTTTCTTGAGTGATCATATTTATTTTAGTTTCTGGTATAACTTCTCCTAAGAGTAAGCGTCTAAAGAAATTTTCCATTCGTTTTAAAATTTCCTTAAAATTTTCAGCATCTAAGCTTTCATTGCTATCTATAGTAGTTGTAGATTTTTCTCCATATTTAATTAGATTTTTAGTTTTTTCAGAAGTTCTTCTCCAGATATCCGAAGTGATTCCTCTAAAGGTGTGGATTATAAAGTTGTATGCTTAAATGGTATTCCATTTATGAAAAGCAACCGCTAAATCAGTAGCTTTTGCCCATGAGTCAATAATTTCACTTTTATTATTGCTATCATCAACATCTAGCCATATTCCTGTTGTAGGAATTTGTTCAATAAATAATTTAACTGGATTATTATCCCTAAGGTGTATATGTTTGGTTGATGTTGTTCTAACTTCTTTTCTAAAATTGTAATTTTCTCGTTATTCTATTATTCCATGTTCTTTCGTCCATTCAAAATTTCAGTTATCAGACTAGACTTGAGTACAATCCTTACTTGTTTCTCCAACTAATGTTTGTGTTTTAATTTGTTGATTTAAAGGTGGAGTATTAATTTCAGTTGTTTCTTCTTTGGGTGGATCATTCATATAAATATTTTCATTTTGAATAACTAATTGTTCTAAACTCTGTTTATAAGCTTCTAATTCTTCCCCTGTGGCTTCATAGAATTTAGTTTCTAATTCTTCTATAACATATGCCAGTAAAGGTGGTTCAATTGAAATATGAGAATCCTTAAATTTTGATTCTTTAAATTTAGATTCAATTTGTTTATATAGGATTTTTGGTCCAATTTTAATATTGTCATTCACAATTTTCAAATTAGACTCGATATTTCTTATATGAGTTAAAATATCTTGGTTTAAAATATCCGTTTCTCCTAACGGCTGAGCAAAATTATTATATCATTCTAAAAATTGATTTATAATAATATCTTCTTCTTCATGTTCAGAAAATTCATCTACTAATATTTTTAATCCTTTATTTTTTATTTCTGCTAAATGTTGAGGACTATTTACTTGTTTTATCTCTTCACTTAGAAATTTATATTTAATACTTAAATTTGTTGCTAATTCTTGTAATTTAATTCAATTAGTATTAGTTAAAATATTAATATTTTGTAATTCTTCTAAAATCATTTTATATTTTCTATTCATTTAAAAAATTTTCTTTAGTTTCGTTACTAGGCTTTGATACCAATTATAGGGGTAAAATGCGGAAAAACAATTAAAATATAAAGGTAAGGGTATAATAGACAATAACTAAAACATATAAAGAAATAAATAATAAGATAATGGCCAATTCAATCTCATCAGTCAATTAAAATTCATCCAAACCGTACACCTAATTTTGTCAACTATCTTTGTCAACAAACTTGGTACAAATAGATTAATTCTTAATTTTGACCCTTTTTTGATACGATAGACTGCACAGAATTATGAGGAGATGGTGGTAGAATGTCGGTTGATCCAGCTACTTTTCCACAATGACCATTGATCAAATTTAAGTTAAAAAAAAGTAAAAAGTAAAAAATTTAAAGAGATGACAATACCCATTTTACCTCAATTTTAAATGTTGAGAATTTGAAAATCTTACAATTTCTTGTTTTTCAATGTTTATTCATCTTCTCCATCTCCATCTCCCCTCCATCCCCATTCTTCAAGATTTTTTCATCCATCTTCATCTCCATATTAAAGATTCTCCATTTTTTGCTTAAAATATTGATGGACAATGTGTTTTTAACTTTAATATTCAAAGATTTAAACAAAAAAATTCTTTTATTTTGCTAAAGAAATCTAAATTTGTGAAGAAAACGAAACAGATCTATCATATGTTAGCGAGGTCCGAGGAGTCTAGATGGTCTGGGGTTTGAGGGGTCTGGGGAGTTCGGGTCGGAGGTCCAGAGAAATTCCAATTTTTAATTTTGAAATGAAGGGTATATTTATCTTTTAATGTTAAATATGTCATTGTGGTGAATAATTAGTAAGTTATGCCTATATGTTGAATATTGTGCTTGACGTGACCATTACAAAAACGCTGCCCAAAATTATATACATGATTACATGGTAACGAACAAATATATACGATTTTTAGTTTAATATTTCTACTTCATAGACGTCTATTGGCAAGAACTTATTGAATGGTGGCAAACCTGCATCATAAGTTTCGTTTTTAATTTTATTTGAATGCATTCAACTTATACTTTATAGTCTATACTATTTAGTAAATTGGAAATTTGTAGTTGGTTGCACTTTTGGTCAACCCTCCAAAATTGGTTGACTACATAAAATAAACAATAATTTATTCAAATATATTCGTATGGTTATGAACTTAGGTGTAGTAAATATATGCAATGTAATTTGTTTCTTCATATTAAAAAAATTATAACTATATGCAAATTGTAATATTTTTTATCTCAAATTTGACTTGCGTAAATTAAGAGTTTTTGCCTGTCACTCTCGAGATGGCAATCATCAACAAAAAATATATTTGATTGAAATCTTCAATGTGAATAAATAGTGATCGTCAAATAAAGTAAAAATCTAATACTTTAACAAATCCCGTCTCGTGAAACAAAAAATATCTTGTATCGAGAAAATTGAAAAAGAAAAGAGAAAGTAACTCCATTAATCTCTCTCATTTTATTAATAAATAAAACTAACCCAAAACTATGTGATTAGGTGAAAGATAATGAATGGCTAAACCCCATTTTCCATGCTAAACATTCTAATCGATGATACCAACTATGGGATCCATTGTCCCAACTTCAACCAACATTTGGAATATAATATTTTGTTCTAAAGATTCTCATATATTGCATTAAAAGTGAGACCTTGATAGATTAAGTACTAATCTATGTAGCATTCATTCCTGAAATTTCTCAAAATAGGTACTTCGGTTCCCTTGCAAATTCAAGACCAATTAAAATTATCCATCTTGATGTAAGCAAGCCCATGTTTGACAAAAGTTTTTTGAAATTATCGCACTTCATTTTTAATCGTACATTTTACTAAATTGACAACTTTTATCTATTTTTAACCATACATTTTAGGGAAAATTGCGGCCGTGGTCCCAAACCTTTCATTTTATTGCAGATTACACTCAAACCTTTTATTTTTGCGGCCGAAATCCCAAATCTTTATATGTAGTTGCAACGTCGATCCCAAGCCTTTAATTCCGTTCATAAAACCGTCAGTTAACGTTTCAATAGTAATTTTGACTTGAAAAAATTACAATGCTGGTCCCAAACCTTTCATTTTGTTGTAGATTACACCCAAACCTTTATATATAATTACAGCGTTAATCCATTTCACGCATTTTGTCCATAAAATCATTAGTCAACGTTGAAACATTAATTTTAACTCAAATGATATCTTAATTGATTGGTAAAATTGTCAAAACAAATTATCCAAAAAAGGGTTTGTTTACTTCAAGTCCTTTAATCTTTTCACAGCCACCGCATTCTTATCATTGATAACCATCTGATCAGAAAACAATCCGATTTGATTTGTTATAATAATTGAATTGATAAATTATTTTTATGGCATGTTATTTGTCACTAAAATAAATAAATGAGAAAATAAAAATAAACAAACTGCATTTGGTATTATAATTTGTATGTATTATTAAATAATTTTTAAATTGATTAAAAATAATATTAAAATAAGAAAATATTTTTTTAATAATATATATGCTTGGGCTTTGTCTAAACATGTCGGTTCGGGATTAGCGTTGTAATTTTTTCATTTTTATGGCATGTTATTTGTCACTAAAATAAATACATGAGAAAATAAAAAAGTTTAGTACTAAATAAAATTTTTTAATATTATTTTTAATTTTTAATAAAAAAATGTATTTTTTATTTTAATATTATTTTTTATTTTTAATCAATCTAAAAATTATTTAATAATACATGCAAATTATAGTGCCAAATGTAGTTTATTTATTTTTAGTTTCTCATTTATTTATTTTAGTGAGAAATAACATGCTATAAAAATAATTTATCAATTCGATTATTATAATAAATCGGATCGAATTGTTATCTGATCAGATAGTTATCGATGATGAGAATGTGATGTTTTTGAAAATATTAAAGGATTTAAAGAAAACAAACATTTTTTTGGATAACTTGTTTTAACAATTTTAATTATCAATTAAGATGTCATTTGAGTTAAAATTACTATTTGTATGTTGACTGATGATTATATGGACGGAATGCGTGAAATTGACCAACGCTGTAATTATATATAAAGGTTTGGGACTTCGGCCGCAAAAATTAAAGGTTTGGTGTAATCTGCAACAAAATGAAATGTTTAGGACCAGCGTTACAATTTTTTCGAGTCAGAATTACTGTTGAAACGTTGACTGACAGTTTTATGGATGGAATTAAAGGTTTGAGACCAACGTTGCAACTACTTATAAAGGTTTGGGACTTCGATCGAAAAAATAAAAAGTTTGAGTGTAATCTGCAATAAAATGAAAGGTTTAGGACCACGGCCTCAATTTTCCCTACATTTTATTGGACCAACCAACTTATAATTTCAAAAAGCTTCCTTAAAAATGGGCAAAATTTGCTAGGATTTAATAATTCATCGCAATTACCTTCCAATAGTAATGTTATGTGGCACCTTGGATGCTTACCATCAGTTTAAGTGACAACGGACTCCATTGCTCATTGTCTTATATAGTTGGCATGCATTTTGATTCATTTCACAATAAATAATTATTGAAGTCCATTGTTACCTATACTAATGCCAAGTAAGAAAGTGCTACATAACATTATTACGTAGCCAACTATAAATATCCATCAACCTGATATTTTTACTGTTGGATTGTCAACTCAATCCCATACAAATTCAATTGTTCTATTAATCTTTGATTTTATTTTGTAATGACATTAGTGTATCTAGATTTGCGACCTGCCTTTCAACAATCCATTTGAAGGCTTTAGCAAGAGATTTTTTTCGGTCGCTAAAGCTCATTTTCAAGTGACACATTCTTTTCTAGGTAAAGAAGTTTGTAAATTGTTCAGTATTTGTTTGACACAGCTTATTTGATAATTATTATTTTTTTCAAACTAATTTGCAACCACACATTTTAAAAAAAAAAAATTTCCGTTCAAATACTCTATCTCAAATAAACACTAAATATAAAATGATTTTTGTATTCTTTGAGACTTGTAAAGGGAACGTCTACCTTTCGGGGACCTCAAATATTTTGGATTTTATTGTGTGACAAGTATCGCTAAATTTGTGGTCCGACTTTCAAGAACCGATTTGAGGGCGTTAGCAAGGGAATTTTTGAATTGTCATCCTATTTTCTAGATAAAGAAGTTCGTACATTCCTACGTATAGAATGGTCTTTGTATTCTTCCAAAATCCAAAACGAGGGTGTCACTTTTTGGGGCCTCAATAATCTTGGATTGTGAAGTAAGATCCAGCTGTATGTATTCTTCGAAAACGTGTAAAGAAAGTGTTCATATTTCGGGGACCTCTTTACGCAAGTTACATTGGAAATGTGGATATGAAAGATTTCGATGATCGATGTTCCTATAATAATTTAGGTAGGTAAGCAAGAAAGAAAGAATCAAGAATGTGATATTGGGGGTAGGGTAGGGTGGCGTGGGGGATGGAGACTGGGCAAGGGCACAGCTAGGGTTGGGGATGTTTTTCTTCTCTTGAAGATGTGACTTGTCTTTTAGTCACAACCATGTATTGAGTAGTGATGTTGATGAGTGCAATATGATTGATGCTTATGTGTCGTGCAGGGGAAATTTTGACACGACATGGTCTAGAATAATGCTTAGATAAAACTTATTACGACAAAAAAAGTATGCACATAGTTGTGCAAACTAGTATGTATACATGAGTAATGGAAAATTACACTTCGTTCTTGATTCTGTTTCTTTTACTTTAAAAAGTTAATGCTAACTTTGTTTATTTTTTGGGGATCCTAACCGATTCTCAATGACCAAATCTATCTAAAAATTCTATTAACAACAACTTCTTTAATATAACACCAACACGCTTAATAGAACGCAGCTCAACCGTTAGATGTTCAACTCAATGATAGTAATAGTCTACAGCTATGTCAAGATGGTAGGCTGTCGAGCATATAGGCGATTGAATTAAAAGTATTTTGCCTATTCTGATGTTTAGGTCTAATCCTTAACTCTGTTTCTGAATTCAAGCCCCGAAAACAATGAATCAATTATAATTTATTAAGATTTATTAAGAGAAATAGTTCAAACCTTTATATATTTACTAATCGATGTGAAATTTCACCTATGCATATCTACGAATGGTCAAATGCTTGAGCTTCATTCAAGAATATTTGGCTTATATTATATACAATTTCTTGCAAACAATTTTTGGCAATGTTAGTGTCATCGCTTGCTGTAATATGTTCCCTCCAACAACCAACTAACCCCATTTAATGTTGTGGGAGGATGGGTGGGGTGTTGTGGTAATGAAACCTGTCATGCATGGTTCTAAGATGGTAAATCTAATTAATGAGTAATGTTATTTAGTGCATGTTTGACATTTATTAATTTATTTTATGATTTGTTACATGATCATTTTCAACCACACATTCACACAACAAAATATTCTACACGTATACCAAAAACTTTTCTCTATCTTTTAACCACACATTCTCTTAAAAATTATTATTCAAAACTCTTTTTTTCTACAATAATGATTGTCAAACAGACTCTTAGTCTTAATAGTGTGGAGTCGTGGATAATATGATAAGAATTCACTATCATATCGACTAGTGTTTAACATCACTAGAACTAAATAGCATCGAGAGCATGGTTGGCTATGATTAAATTTACTCTTTATGTTATTTGTTTTACAAAAAATGATTCTAAAAGTTAGTTTTTTACAAACCAAGTTTTTGTCACCGTCGTAGAGAAAGAATCACAACTTGTATACTTTCTATTTTAAGCACGATTAAGCATGCTATAAATTATTTTAAAGCGTGTCTCTGGTTCAACTAGCATAATCATACAAGATTTATTTCATTTTCAATAAATGGATAAAAATTGCATGAATTTGTAGAAAAATATGGTAATAAAGCTATACGAGAGAGAGAGAGAGAGAGAGAGAGAGAGAGAGAGAGAGAGAGAGAGAGAGAGTTCAATTTTACGAAACATTTGCATGCTTAATACATGAAATTGAACAAAAATGTATTTTTAGTGGCGCACGAGTGAGTAACCAAAAGTGTTCAAAACTTAACTATAACACGAACAAGAGAATCATTTCTAAAACGCGTAGAAATCTAATTAATTAAAAAATATATTCAAATAAAAGTTTGGTAATTGGTTGGTCAGGCTTTAAGTTTGCTCATTAATGGTCACTAGTTCGAATACACTTAGGGCCACTGAAGTGAGTACTCAGTTGTAAACTTCAGGATCTCGCGGGATTAGTCGAGGTGCAGGCAAGTTGGCTCGAACATCCACGATTATAAAAAAAAAAAAGGAGTTTGGTAATTGGAGGTGAAGATGGATCATGATTCTTCATTGCAGGACCACATCCACTATCCATTTAATTAATCCCCTTAATCATGTCATTTATATTAATTTTTGATATTAAAGAAATCATCCACTAAAAAAATTAATATCAAATAAATAAATAATTAAGTAATCATATATATATATATATATATATATATATATATATATATATATATATATATATATACAGAAATGATCTAATGAGCAGGTGCTCATCTTATCATAAGCACTACTGAGTTGGCACATTAATTAAGTGGTGTATGGCAAAACAAAAAATCTTTATCCACAAATGAATTAATGTGCCAACTCATCGGTGCCTAGGATAAGATGAACACCGGTGCTCATTAGATCATTTCTGTATATATATATATATATATATATATATATATATATATATATATATATATATATATATATATACAGAAATGATTTTGTGAGTTCCAATCCACCAATGAATTAATGTGCCAACTCATCGGTGCCTAGGATAAGATGAGCACCGGTGCTCATTAGATCATTTCTGTATATCTATCTATCTATATATATGTATATATATATATATATATATATATATATATATATATATATATATATGTTTCCCTCAAAAGAATAGTCTTAAGAGTTTTTTGGTAATCTAAAACTTTAATTATTTTAGTAACATGCTCTTGATCCCATAGAAGATCAATATACTATAATTTTCCACGCGTCAAAAAGTTATTAGTAGGAACATGATTACCTAATGTAACCATTTGAATATATGCATAGGAAGTTATATACAAAGCTCCCCATGATATTATTATTGTTACATATATAGACACACATTCTCTCTATTGATCTCTAGCCATTAACATTGATAAAGTACAAGAAGAGAAAGAAAGCATCATATCGACGGCGAAAAATCGCGACTGGCAGTGCGCAATTCGATGGAAGTTGGCCGGAAAATAATCGACATGCTCTGGCTAGAAGAGCATGGTTTAAATCTTAAAGAAACTGAGCTGTGCCTTGGCCTGCCTGGTGGAGGTGAAAGTGAGTCCATCAAGATTACTGGAAAAAGAGGATTTTCTGAGACCGTTGATCTTAAGCTCAACCTTCAACCCAATGATTCAGATTTGGATCTGAAGAAAACCATGAAAAAATCATCCATGGAAGGTTCCAATAATCCAGTCAAACCACCAGCCAAGTAAGTGTGTGTTTGAATGTTAATACATTAATAAATTATGCTTATATACATACACCTCAAATGTATGTTGATCCCTAACACTTGTACATTGTAGTAACATTTGTTGGAATCTTGTTGTTCAAAATTGAAATTGGATGAAAGAAGAAAAGAAAAAGGAAAAACATAGGCCAAAAATTGGCCTATGTGGTCGCATAAGCCATTTAGGCTTGCGGCCGCCGCATCAACCATGCAGAACATTTTGGTGGTGGCCAAGTCTAAAGCCATGCGGCCGCATAGTTGAAATTTCTACCAACGATTGGCAGATTTTTTAATTTCAAAAGTGGTACTAATTCGTATAGGGATGATTGTAGACTAAAAATACATGATCGTATTCATCCCTAAACAAAAATAAAAAATCATTCTCTCATCATCCAAGTTATCGAGAAAACTCATTATTCTCTCTACATATTCATTTCTTGGTTCTCACTTTGTTCAATTTGAAGATACTCATTTTGCTTTGGCGTTCTTCATCTATAGCTTGTTTATTCCTTCAACTATTTGTCGAAAAATCCTTAAAATAATTAGAAAATGAGACAAATATCATTTGAGACAACATTTATATGTGGTCAAGTCTTCTTCAATATCAAACTATTCTTTGATCTTTTTTCATCTTCTTCTTCGTTTCTTCCATTGTTGTAAATACTCCAACAACATTTGTTTCAGTTCATTGAACTATCTCATCTAAAATATTAAAGTTTACGTAAATTTAGTCTTCAACACGTCTCCTTATATGCATACCAGATTTATTTTTTCAATGTGAACAAATTGCATAAAAACTCTAAAAAGTTACACATATATACGTCTTTACTTGTGCTTTGCATTTTGTTCATCTCGTTGTCATCCTTTTTGCAAATTATGCTCATTATAATTTTATTTTGTTTTTTGGATAATAAGATTATGTTCTTCGGGATTAAAATAAATTTTTTTCATATTTTGATAAAAGTCGATGAAATTTGTGATTAAAATATTATAGGTCTTATAAAATATATGGTTAAAATTAATTGATAAAAGTCTAAATTTTAATCTCTACCAAACAAGGGCGTTATATACTAAACTCAAAATTAGTGAAATTAAGTGATGCATGTACTTCATATGTACATATTCTTATATTTGAAATTGTAGATGCTAATTATCAAAATTTATATTTATAAAATTGGACTTTAGGGCACAAGTGGTGGGATGGCCACCGGTTCGATCCTTCCGCAAGAACATCATGGCTCAAAAGAACAACGTTAATGAAGAGTCTGAGAATTCTAAGGCTTGCACCTTAGCATTTGTTAAGGTTTCGATGGATGGTGCCCCATATCTTCGTAAGGTCGACTTGAAAATGTACAAAAATTACCAAGAACTCTCAGATGCCTTGGCCAAAATGTTCAGTTCCTTTACTATGGGTAAGCATATCATAATTCTGTCTAATTTTCGAGTTCGAAAGCTAGATTCTTGTGAAAATTGATAAATAATTATTATAAATGTATGTTTAGGTAATTATGGAGGTGAAGGAATGATAGATTTCATGAATAAGAGTAAGTTGATGGATCTGTTGAATAGTTCTGAATATGTGCCTACCTATGAAGATAAAGACGGCGACTGGATGCTCGTGGGTGATGTACCATGGGAGTAAGTTTGTAAAACCTACATATATACACGACAAACTAAGTTTTATTCTCTTAATAAATTTAGGGTGTGCGATGTATATATGGTTTTTTTGTCACTTCATACAATTTACTGCTAGAAGAATTATTTAAAAATATATTTTAAGAAATATTTTAGTACCAATTTTTGAAATTCATAAAAGAAATATAAATAAATCAAATCTTTTTTTTTTCTTATAATTATGGGGTAATTAATTATGCAGGATGTTTGTTGATTCATGCAAGAGGCTTCGCATAATGAAAGGATCAGAAGCAATTGGACTTGGTATGCACCTTCTTAAAAGAATTATCCCTTTTTTTTTCTTAATACATTTGCTCAACAATCAATATTTATGTCCATTAATTATGTCTCTTTTTCATAAATCGATCTCTAGTATATATTAAGTAATTTCTTGATGATTTTTATCGTCGATTTCAGCCCCGAGAGCCATGGAAAAATGCAAGAGCAGATGCTAAATCGTGCTTACAAAGCTCGTTAGCCACGCCGATGGACCTATCAAATTGCATGTAACATGTTCTCCTGTACCCAAGTGTGTGTATTTTTTTATTTTTTTTATTTTTGTTGTGTGTGTATGTATTTTGTTTTGCTTTATAATCTATAGTATACAGATATTGAAGATCTTGAACAATTGTAATGGACTAGTAGCAATGAATTCAATATACATTGTCATAACTGTGACAGTTGTGTTGTCTCTTTTAATTTATGAAATTTTTTGATATATTGAAGGCTCTAATTCTAGGTTGATAGGGAACAAGGCCATGTGCATGTTCATGGAATTATTCCTTTATTATCAATTATTTATGATTCATATTTAAAGATCTTTTCTTTTTATAAGCCGATTATAACATTGTCCACTCTAATACATAACATATGCCTTTAGTAGTTGTTGGTTGGAACTGCGTAACTAAAATAGGAGAAAGCTGTTTTAAACATGAAATATTGTGAAAGCGGGCCCTACAAATAATTATACGATCAATTTTGGTGCTATTTTTGTCAAAATATCGTGAAAGCTGGCCCATTCCATTCATCAGCTTGATTGGGCAAAAACTTCGAGGGAAAAATTTACAGCTCAGGTATTATCTATTCCAAATTTAAAAATCAGGTCCCAAAAGTTTAAAATTGTAAAAATCAGGTTTTTCTTGAATTAATTAATTATATTTTAAAATTATTATATTAAATTAAACATTTAACTGTAATATAATAAAATTAATCCACCCCACCCCGCCTCCACTACCCCTATTGCTCCGGCTACTACTCCAGTGACCGGCAACCGTCGACTACTCCGGCCTCCGGTGATCGGCGACCACTCCAACGACTTTTTCGAGGTCACAGATTAAAAAAATTTGTAGATCGCAGATTATTTCGAGGTCACAGATTTTAAATTTTATAGGTCGCAGATTAATTCGAGGTCACAGATCGAAAAAATTAAGGTCACAGATCGACCAAATAGATAGTCACAGACACTTCGACCGTTTCTCAATCACAGTACACCAACAATATTTGGTCACAGGTCACAGAACGACCAAAAAATTGGTCACACACTTCGTCCGATCCACCGCCAACCCTAATCTACTAGGGATGGCAACGGGGCGGGGCGGGGCGGGGATGCCCTCCCCGTCCCCCGCCCCGTTAAGAAATTCATTCCCCGTCCCCGCCCCGTTCCCCGTTTAAGGCGGGGCGGGGCGGGGTCGGGGCGGGGCGGGGGTGGGTTTATTCCCCGTTTAAATTTTTTTTTTTTTTTTTTTTTAGTTTTTGATAATTTATTTTTATTGTCCATATTCATTATATTTAAACAAATAATTTTATTTTCTATTTTCTATTAGAACTAACGAAAATATTCACTTAAAGTATTGAATTCTTAAAAAAAAAAAAAAAAAAATTTTTTTTTTTTAACGGGGCGGGGCGGGGCGGGGACCCCGTTACCCGTCCCCGCCTCGGGGAATAATTCCCCGCCCCATCCCCGCCCCGTTACCCGTTTAAGCGGGTTTTCCTTTCCCCGTTCGGGGCGGGTCCCCGCGGGTATCGGGTTTGTCGGGTTTTTTTGCCATCCCTATAATCTACCCACCAACAATATCAGCCCAAACCACCACCAACATATCCGCCACACAAGATCCGCCCAAACCAACATATCTGCCCGTGGCTGCAGCGAAGCAGCGGCTTTGCTGCAGCGTTTTCGTGCAAAAAGGCTAGCTGCGGCTTCGCTGTAGTGTTTCTGTGCAGCGACGTTGGGTGACCAGCGCTGCTGCACAGCATTGGGCTAGCTGCTGCGTAACGCAGCAGCAACGCCCGCAGCAGGGAGGGCGCCGGTTTCGGCCGGCGCTGCTGCTGGGTGGGCCGGAATGGGCTGCAGTCCGGCAGCCTAGGCCCCTTTCGGCCCTTGGCATGTCACCGCCAAGGCAGAGGAAGTGGATGAGGTGGTGAGGGAGTGGAGGAGGTGGCCGGCGGTGGTGAGGGAGGGGAGGAGGTGGCGGCGGGTTGAGAGAAATGGGGAGAGGGTTAGTTTAGGTTTTGATAGAATTAGGGTTTTATATTTAAAATAAATTTGGGTGGGGTAGGTAGTAGGGTGGGGTAGGTAGGTTATTTTAATTTTATAATATTATTATTAATTAAGATGATAAAACCTGAAAATTGAATTAATAAAGGGAAAACCTGATTTTTAGAAAGCTAAAACTAAACACCGGGTTTAGCCTAATTTTCCCAAACTTCGAGGAAATGGTGGTCAATAACTGGTTGACCAATGGCCCTTGATCAGATTAAAGTAACAAACTACCTTTCATTTCAAATGAGGGAAAAATTCAGATAAAAAGGAGAAAAAATCTTATTGAAGAAATCAACTTCAACACTATTCGCCATCATCATTTTCATCATCTTCTACATATTTAATCAATGTTGGTTTTTGTTTTTATTGTTTAAATTTTATGATTTTACGAATGGGTTATTTGATTTCTACATTAAATCTAAATAAAATCTATGCATTTATGCATTTAATGTATGATTTGAAATAGATAAATTGTTAGAATCGATATTACGGATGATTTTGGTATTTTTTGGGATGGAATTCGCCATTGTTGATGATTGTCTGGAAAACAGGCAACTATGCATTTGAGCCTAGACGGCCCCGACATCCAACAATGGTTCGAGCGCTTGGGACCTAATGGTGGTTTGAGCGTTTGGGCCATTTCAAGGGTATTTTCGTCTTTTAAATTTTGAGAAGGTCATTGTGTTGAAATAAATTTTATTCCCAATTGTAATAAAAATTATATCTCTTTAATGGACAATTTTCATGAAAAATAAAGCCAAACGAATATCAAAGGATCTAAAATTTTAATATTTTCAAGGTGAAAAATTATATCAATCAAACAAAATTAATTTACAATTCCTAATAAAACAAGTTTTAGGCAATTCAATTTTCTGAAAACCATTTTCTTTCCACTCAAATTCCACTCTCGCAATCAAACAGACCCTTAAGAACTTTCTATATAGTATTTATAAGATTATTTAAATACAGATTTCAATTACTAATGGATTGAGAAGGAAAGAATCAAAGAATTGAAATAAAGAATCAAGGAAATTGATTAATTAAAGAGAAGGAAGTTGGAAGAGTGAAAAAGGACAAATGAACAAGATTATGGTTAATAAAAAAAGTGGAAATTACACAATTCTCTACTTTTGGAGATGTGAATTCTAAAATCAGGTTTTATGTTTCAAAAATCAGATATTTTATATATAGATACATGTTTTTTATATTTAATTAAATATTAATAATAATATTATAAAAATTAATTTATAAAAATATATATAATTAATTCACAGTCTCTTCTCTCTCTCTGTATTCTCTCAGTCTCTCCACTCTCCCTATCACAAAAAACCATCGGATTCACACTCTCTTCTCTTTCTCTCTCTGTATTCTCTCGGTCTCTCCCTCTCCCTCTCCCTGTCACAAAAAACCACCGAAGTTCCGTTGACTGTCGGAGATCGCCGCCAACGAAGATTAAGAAGAGAGGACGAGATGGGTAGGAGGAGACTGACCAGTGATTGATTTGCTGGAGGTTAAGAGGCTAGAGGAGGATTTATTGGACAGTTTGGGTGATGATGAATCCGATTTCTGCACAACGAGTCAGGATCTTGACTCGTTCATGAAGAGTTTCAAGGAGGAAATTATGGGTTCGCATTCACTGATGGTGGATTTCAAGCGGGGTTCTGAAGAGTCTCAGTCGGATCTAGGGTATTTGTTGGAGGCTTCGGATGACGAGCTTGGGCTTCCTTCGTTGACGGCGTCTTCGACGGGTGTATTGAGTGAAGGAAAGACCGAGTTATTTGTGTGTGCTGATTTGTGTAATTTGTGTGGTTGTGCTAGAGATCGATGCTTTGTAATTTGGCCACCAATTGCAATTAATGGAGCTGCCCTAGTCGCTACTTTGGGGATCAAATTTGGAGGCAATTGAGCAGCAATTGGATCAATTAAATGTGTACCCACTATTGTGAATTTCATTTCCCCCATGTGAATTTGTTATTTTAATGATGTTTGGATGGTGGTGCGGTAGTTGGTTGTGGTTTGTAAATGGTGACGGTTTGACGATAGGTGGTGCTGGCTTGCAGGCAGCTGAGGCGGTGTTTTTTTTTTTAATGGTGGTGGTGCGATGCAAGCGATGGTTCGGTGGTTGTGGTGGTATGGTGAGGTGAGGTGTAACAGTTGTTTGAATCTGTGTTGTGTTTCGTAACCAACTAGGACCTCATAATGAACTAATTGTGACCGAATAATGGATTAATTGTCACCTTAAAATTTGACTATTTGTGACTAAATATTGATCTGAGCCATGTGCAAAAAAATTTTGTAACCTATGCTGTGATCATTTGAAAATAATCGGTGACTATGAGCAAAATCCTGAGTTGTGACCTGGACTGTGACTTGTGACTTGTGCTGTGACTTGTGAATAAGACTGTGACCTGAGTTGTGACCTGGGCTGCGACTTGTGACCTGAGTCGTCGAAATCAGAGCAGTCGTGGGAAACGGCCACCGGAATCGGAACTGTGGCCGGAGAAGTCGCCGGCGAGGTGGGGTGGTGGGGGTGGGAGTGGGTTATATATATATATATATATATATATATATTTCCCATAAAAAATTATAAAATATTGAGGTTTTAATATTTTTTTAAAAAAAATTGAAATAAAACAAAACAAAAGGAAGAAACTTTTTAGAATCGAAATAACACTGGACGAAACGGTGATATGTCCCAAGATCGAATTGCTCTTTAGACGAACCGGATCGAAATCCATCGATTCCACAGTTTCATACTTCATAGCACTCTACGGAGGTTTTTCGAATCAATTCATTCAGGAAAAAGCAAATTATAAACAAAAAATGTCTTCTTTGGGGACTTCGAAGGGAATTTTGGAGATTGCAAAGTTCGCGGTTTACGTCAGTGTCCCAATTGGCCTCATGTATTTCTTTGCCAATAACACCGGGAATCTGCAGAAAGTCATCAACAATGTAAGAATTTATTTGTTTATGTATATGTGTAAGTATATTGTAGTAATTGGAATGCTAAATTGGGCGTTTTGAACATTTCTCAGTTTTATTTTTCTTCGGTTGAATGTAAATTAAACAGAGGAAAAAATTGAATCTTGAAGGTGGGATAAAAGAAACAAGATAGATATCTCAATTTTTGGTTGTTCCAGGATCTAGTTCTTATGAAGTAAGTTGATTTCCCCTTTTCTTTTGGGATTAACACGGGAAAAAGCATAATAGTAAGAGAATTTCTATATGGTTTGAAATATTGATTTGCGGCTGGCTAGATGAATTCTTTTTCGCCTTCATTGTTAGATCTATTGAATGATCCAATCTAGTGTACTTAGAAACATGAAGAGGCCGTTAAGTATTTTAAAATATGTATATGTTGAAAGAAGCACTTCCAAATACTTTTTAAGTAATATGTGAGAATCAATGCAAAACTTTTATTACTAAAATAGGAAAATTGGCCCCGAGTGTTTACCAGCAAACTTGGTAGTGCAGATTGTATCACTACCTGGGATGTTCGAATATTGCGTATCTAATAGGAAGCAAAGCATATTCAACTAGACGGCGTCAAGTTTATATTATTATATTATTAGTATGGAATTTGATTGTGATATGAATTAGATTTATTAAACGCAATACTATTTGTCTCTTTGATATGCCTTCTAAAGTGAATTATGTTTTTGTTATATTGCACAGCGTCAGTATGTTGTATACCCACCTGAAGCACCACGGCCTCCATCACCCGAGGAAATGAGGGAGATGGCAAGGGAATTAGCTCGCAAGAGAGAGAGACAGTAATTTTATCTTTGGGTCATAAGTAATGCATGTAGCTCTGGGATGTAATTGTCGTGGCCTTGAAAAATGAAGTGCATGTTTTCTTACTGTCCATTACTATCCAATCACCTCTACTAAACATTCTAGAAGTGTACTCTGACAACCATGTTATCTGTACATCTTTTTTGTGAGTAATAATATAATGTTATGTTTCTTTTACTCCCCTGGTCTCTTCTACAAAATAGAAATGAAAAGAAAATGATATTAATGTTCAGTCTACTTAATATTTTTGGTTGGTGTATTAGAAAGATTTAGGTGTCTTCTTGCATAGTGTTCTTCTGCTGCGTGCACTTCATGCTTGTCACTTTGATTATCTTCCCTCGTATCAATGGTTCACTAGAATACTGTTAAACTTTTTATGGTGAAATGTATGATATTTTTACCAACTTTCTTTAGAATATAATTTTTAAGCTGACTTCACTATCAACCAAATTGCTAGCATGCCTTTATTAGTTGTTGATTGTTGAATTAGTAATTTCACTCATAATTATGACGCTGTAATAGGTCTGGTGTAGTAAATGTGGCAGTAGGTATTTGGTCCGTGGGAAGGTGAACAGTGGGTGGATGTACGCTAGACAAGTTGGGAGGGGGTTCTAGCTGAAAAAATGTGTTATCAAGGTTGCTTTTAGATGAAGTAGTTCAACAAGGTACTAGAGTGGGTAAAATCCTGCAAACAAGTCTTGCCGCCTTCCATATAAGAAAATTGTGACTGGATTTCATGAAAAAATGATTTAAGCCTGCACTTGAGGGGGTATATTGAAGCACATCTTTGATAGCTTCACCTTTTAGATGTGGCAATTGAGGTTACAATTTTCTTCCTTACAAGAGCAAGCATATACTTTTTATCTATATCTTTCCTTATGGTAGAATAGCAGTTAATAAAAGCACAAAAGTATTCCATTGATTTGGTTTTTTGCTAGTTCTTTTGGTAAATGCATTGTGATTTAGCAAGCTCGAGAAATAAATGTTACTATTCAATTCTCTCTACCAAGAGGGTTGTTAGTTTGATCGGAAATGAATGTGTGAAATCTCATATTCCTATTCTGAAATGGGTTTTTCTGTTGTGTAAACTTCTCAAGCCCGCAACTTAGATTTCCTTAACTCCTCCCAATGGTTCAATAGGTGCTGTTAATGTTATATTATGAAATTGTATGATATCTTTTACTGATAATAATAGTTATAGAATTTAATTGACTGTTAAGACTCCTCTGGCTTGAGATAGTTATATAAGTAGTTGAGATTTCATTTCTTCTCTCCTTAATGTGAATGAATCTCTTTCAATATTACATTTCTTGTAGGTGTTGTTTATGAAATATTTGTGAATTCTCTGACTTATATGAATTGATTGTTGTTTAAAGTGGGAAAGACGAAAGCTTTTGTTAAGTAGTAGGCTTAGTTTGGTTTTGGCAGATTGACATTCTTGTTCCTAGAAGAGGCTTTAGATCTGAATTATGATATTACCTAGTGAAGTTTATAAGCCGACTATAACACTATCCACTCCAATACATAACATATGCCTTTAGTAGTAGTTGGTTGGTTATTAGTAAGTTGTTTGTCGCACTTGGGATCACCTTAAACTCGATAAAAATCTTGATTGGTTGGACATGTCTTGCACAGATGTGACAGACCTAAAAAAGCTTTATCCACAATAGTGATGCAATTAGGGGGTATGTTTTAGTCCCTTGCCAATTTAGGCTTCCTGCCAATGTGTGTTGTGTTTTTTTATATCACAAGTGTACGATATCATAACAAGTAGTATAGTGGACCTTTGAGTCTGGATATAATTCTCACGAAGAATATACTTTAGAATTTAATCTAATTTTTCTAACTCCTATTTGACAAAAGCAAATAAATAATTATGATGTTTGTGATTATTTTTCCTAACTATTTTTAACTAATTGAAAATATAAAAAGATTGCACACAACTGATAATTAAAGATTTAAATATGTGACGAATATTAGGGCATAACAATTTCATTTATTGATCACCTGAATTCTTAATTTAAGATTCATAACCTAATGTAGTGTTCGATCGAATTTTTCTATTGTATTCAATTTATACATCTTGAGTTCTCATTGAGTCTATTTAATTAATAAAATTTCATATCTCTATGTGAATCAACATTAACTAAATGAGACTCTAGTTCTAGGAATTTATATTATGACCGCAATTAATTTCATATTATGTATCTTTACACATTATATAATTTATCAAATTTTTATTATATGGTCTAAATTTCAAACTCACTCATCAATTCGTAAGAGACTCACATAATCATCAAATTAGTGATCAAGTAATTTAATGCATTAAATTCATAGTACAATCAACACATATAAGAATAAATAACATAAATCTTGAATAGAAAAATAAAGAATACCAAGTCGATTACATTATTTTCTCTGATATAAAAATAGTTATTCATACTGTAAAAATAAAAGCACACAAAAGTGGAACGGCATCACCAAGAAATGACAAAATGTGAAATTTCTTTTCTTTCTTCTCCTTTGCATTTTCAATACAAGTCCACTGAGATTCATTTAACTCCAACAAATTTAATGTATTATATATCTTCAAGGTTTCGTATTTGGATTTTGCCATTTTTTGCTACTTTTGCATTCTTTTCTCCTATTCTTTATTAAATATAAAGTTTTACTTACAAAATAAAATATAACATAAATTAGGTAGAATTTTATCCAAAAGACAATAAAATATTATGATTTAGCGCACACCCCCAAATTTGAATTTTCGTTTGTTCTCAAACAAAACTAAAACATAACAAACACACAAACAAACAATGTTAATTACCTAATTGGTGGTCAGTCAATCAAATAAAAAAACACGATTTAACTAGCTAATCTGACTTTTTATCTTGGGATTGAAATCATAATATCAAATCTATGCACAACTTCAAAATCACGATACATAAATTAAAATCAACTTTTCCAATATAAAATCGACTTGTGGTTGTGAAGAGTTAAGTATAGTATTATAAATTCATAAGTTGTTTCAATTCCCGACCCTCAATAGTTAAATATGTTCTTTCATCACTCGTAATATTCACCACATCCACAAACTTGTTCTTTTCACTCTTTTCCAATATGTGAACTAAGGTTGGATCATCATCTTCATCATCATCCTCACCTCTCTAGTTTGAAAAAACTTTATCAATTGCAGTTCAATGTTTCAATAAATAAATATTCTCCATTAAATTTGATTGCTTCAATCTCTAGAACTTAACTAGACTTAAAAGTCAAACTTTCTTTTGAAACTTAACAAATGCATTTGGTGCATCTTCTGATTCATGCACCTGCCTTTTGATTTATAAATAATTTTTTTTCTTTATTTAAAGTATTCTCTCCCTTAAAGTTCCTAAATGACACATATAACAAGTTTTCGACGGATCACTCTTAAATCGGATGATCATATGGCACCAAGTTTTAAAGACCCTCCCAGGTTTAATTGTTCGAGTCATAAAAGCTATGAAGAGAAATTTTCTAATAAAATATTTTTAATGTTTTGACTAGTACAATGTCCTTCGTTTAACACCAATTCAAGTAAAATGATCTCTAATTTTAGATTTTCACCCAATTGCATCTTATTGATCTTAGACAATCCATACAAGATTTTTAATTTCACACATGGAATCCCTATTTATCTCAACATCTTCCTATAATAGGGAAATTTCACCAAACTATTCTAAATTTGATCTAATAATGTAAAATTTAGTGGTTTTTGGTTTAGCATCTGTAACGCTTCAAATTTTATTGATTTAAATATTGAGGTGTTACCAATATCATTTCATAATCATACATAAAGCGGAAAATATTAAATAAATTTTAATAAAACTCAAATTTTCATAACATCAAATTTAATCAATCCAAAACATTAAATCAAAACTTAAAGCGTCAAATAGAAACTAAGAAATACTAATATCTAAACATAAAGAGAAATTACTGTTGGTCCCTTGAAAATATTTTATTTGGCACTCTGCGCACCATTCAGTCATCATCCACGTTGAACCGATCTAACTTGAAATGTTAAAATTTTGAAGGAATGGGTATTTTAAACCCAGTAGGATACGTGCGTCTAAACAATATAATAATTCTTTAAACATAAATCTATAACATTCCATACCATCATTTCATCAAGAACAATCGGAGATCAATCGAAAGCTCTAACATTTGAGAAAACCTAAAGGAGATCTCACATTACATTTCATTTCATCAAGACCCGCATGTCTATTAGCATTTCGTGAAATAAATCATGTAAAAATAATTAAAACATTGCATAGACATAACCACTTGCACGTAATATCCTACCTTGAAAAAAAAACAAACTTCTGAAGTAATTAAAATGACACGTTCCGGAACTTTACAACTTTTCTTCTTTCTTTCTTTCTTTCACGTGAGTAAGGAATCTCTCTTTTCTCTTTATTCTTGCTTTGGTGTGTAAAATAATGTGACCATACATAGGTATTTATAGGGAAAAAGTAAAAGAGTTATAGTATAATTGAAATACAAAATCATGTATTTACCAAAATAGGGATAAGATTTGCGTAACCGAACAAGTTTCCTATTGGAAGTGGAAACATGGCAGGTCAAATCAAAAGGCAAGATTGGTGTACTTTAATTGAAATACAATTCCTATCTAGTAAATAAAAAGGTAGGTCTATATGTATATCCCTACACGTGTTGAACCATGCAAATAATTTCAAAACAAAACACTCCACATCACATCACGTGTCCAGTACTGCAGTACATTGTCCTTCCAGTTTTTCAATTAAACTACAAAACTAATTTTCATCAATTTCTTCAAACTAAAATATCTTGGAACTTACTCATCCGAATCTGCTATTTCTCGAGTCTAATATAAGCAATTAATCACGAGCTATCCAACGAGTATAATATTGACATATTTATTTTATTATTATTATTATTTTTTATAATATTGACCCAAAATAAATTATCGCTTATCTCACTTTAGTCCCCGACTTTCCAAAATGTAGCATATAGTACAAATAAAAATTTCTATAACTTTTCGGGGTGTTACAGCATCTATGGTCCACTATTTCAACATATTCAATTATGAAATGAACGCATTTCTATACAATGCTTAACTTAATTCATGTGTTCCATATATATTAAAATTTCACATGAAAAAGCAAAAACGAATCTAAGCATGCAACTTATTCACTATTTATAGATCAATTCATAATTCAATATATTCATCATTGCCAATCAACCAACTAACTCACAGAAGCTCACAAAAAGAAAAAGATTTTTTAATGTTTTTTTAAGTAATAAAAGCATACAAAATTACATGACAAAAATGAAAACTCATGTTTTGCACCCTCAAACTTAAACTAGACATTGTTATCAACGTCTTTAATCTGAAATCCACATATAAAGGGAAGAGGTAGAAAGTAAAGAAAAGATTTCTTTGATATAACTTGTCATTCAATAGCTAGTTTTCTTATTCATCTCGTTGGCTCCTTGGTCAATATTGGTTTAAATGTCATGAGACGTCATGTTCCTCAAAAACCAAATAAAGCACTAAGGTCAAATAATTGGAACATGCGTTACTTATCTTTAACATCTAATAATCCAACTAATATATCAAATACCTAAGGGGAAACGGGGTATGAACGATGAGTCACAAATAAACTTAAAATAAATTAAACTATCTTAAAACTCAAAAATAGAATAAATAAAAAGGAAAAAAAGCTTGGGTTACCTCCCAAGAAGCGCTTCTTTAACGTTATTTGCTTGACTTTGTGCTCGATTATTGTGGGACAGCTTGTTTAAGACTTTCTTTAGTGGTGGGAAAATTATCTACGTAGTGTTTGATGCGTTGTCCATTAACGTTGAAATTTCCTTTCATTGGGTGATGTAATCAACTGTACCGTAGGGAAATACTTGGGATACCGTGAAAGGTCCAGACCATCTTAATTTTAATTTTCCTGGGAACAACTTAAGTCTGAAGTTGTACAAGAACACTTGATCCCCCACTCTGAAAATTTGTTGTTGAATAATCTTGTCATGCCACTGTTTCATCATTTCTTTGTAAATTGATGCATTTTGATAAGCTTATTTTCTGAATTCTTCCAATTTGTGAAGTTCTAATATTCTTGTTTCTCCAGCTTTTTCTAAGTCCATGTTCAACTGCTTCAATGTCCTGTATGCTTTGTGCTCAAACTCAACTAGTAGGTGGCGAGATTTTTCGAAAACTATTCAGTGTGTTGACATTCCAATCAGTGTCTTGTAAGCGATACGATAGGCTTACAAATCATCATCCAATTTTTTGGACCAATCTTTTCGAGATACATTCACCGTGAGTTCCAGAATTCTCTTCAACTATCTGTTAAAATTTTCAACATGTCCACTTGTCTGGAGTGATAGGGTGTGGTTATTCGATGTTGTACCCCATATTTAGCCAGAATCGTCTGGAATAACCTATTGCGGAAGTGAGTTCCACCATCACTTAAGATGGCTCTTGGAGATCCGTAGCGATTGAAAATATTTTTCTTTATAAAATTTACCACTACCCTCGCATCATTGGAAGGTAATGTCTTCGCTTCCACCCATTTGGAGACGTAGTCTACTGCCACTAGAATATATCGATTGTTATAGGACAATGGATAAAGTTCTATAAAATCAATTCGCCATACATCAAATAGTTCCACCTCCAAAATATTGTTTAGTGGCATCTCGTGATGGGTCGATATGTTACCTGTTATTTGACGCTTATCACAAGATTTGCAAAAACTGTGGCAATCCTTAAATAATGTTGGCCAAAAGAAATCGCTTTGAAGCACCTTCGCTGTTGTTCTAGTTGGGTCAAAGTGTCCTCCATAAGTTGAAGCATGAACCTTTGAAAGGATTGGTTTCATCTCATCCTCTAGCACTCATCTTATGATAATTTGTTCTACCTCTCTTCTCTATAAAATTGGATCATCCCAATAATAAAATTTTGTTTCATGGAGAAGTTTCTTTTTCTGCTAATAAGTGAAATCTGGATCAACATACACACTTGCTAAATAGTTGACAATGTCTACATACCATGGAATCTTTTCCACCTGCAACAATTGTTCGTCTGGAAATATCTCGTTGATATCTACCTCATTTGAATCTTTTGACTGTTCTAGCCTCGATAAGTGATCTAGTTTTATGTTCTCTTTTTATCATGAATTTCAATATCAAACTCTTACAGTAATAGAACACATTTAATCAACCTGGGTTTGGCGTCTTTTTTCTAGAACAAATATTTTAAAGATGCATGGTCTGTGTATACTATCACCTTTGAATCAATCAGATAAGAATGAAATTTGTCCAAGGCAAATACTACTGCTAGCATTTCCTTTTCAGTTGTGGCGTAGTTGATCTAAGCATCTGTTAAAGTTTTGCTGGCATAGTAGATGACATGCAAGACCTTTCCCTTTCGTTGACCTAGCATTGCTCCCACTACAAAATCACTAGCATCACACATGAGTTCTAAAGGTAGTTTCCAATCTAGTGCCACTATAACAGGTACAGATGTTAACTTTTCCTTCAAAGTTCTAAAAGCATTTAAACACTCATCAGAAAAGATAAATGGCACATCCTTCTCAGTAAATTGCACAGAGGTTTTGTAATCTTTGAGAAGTTTTAGATGGATCGTCTGTAAAACCCCACAAGCCCCAACAAGCTTCTAATCCCTTTGAATGAGGAAGGTGGCTGAAATTTTTCAATTACATGTATCTTTGCTTTGTCAACCTCGATACCCTATGAAAAAATCCGATGTCCCAGCACTATCCCCACTTTCACCAAAAAATGGAAAATAAAGTGGCACTTTTTCCAATTGAGCGCCATATTCTTCTCTTCACATCTTCATAATACTAGCAATAAATGTTCCAAGCAATCATCAAATGAATCTTTAAATACTGAAAAATCATTCATGAATACCTCGATGTATTTTTCCGCTATGTCAGAGAATATGACCATCATGCATTACTGAAAGGTCGCAGGTGTGTTGCACAGACCAAAATACATTCTTCTTAAAGCAAAGGTACCGTAGGGACATGTGAATGTTATTTTCTCTTCGTCTTCTGGAGCAATGGCCATCTGATTGTATCCTGAATATACGTGTAGAAAGTATTAATAAGAATGACCTGCTAACCTTCCAACATCTGATCAATGAAGGGTAATGGGAAGTGATTTTTTTGGTGGCATTATTTTGCTTTCTATAATCTATACACACTCTTTATCCCGTGACTAACCGTGTTGGCACCAACTCATTGTTCTCGTTCTTCTCTACTGTAATTCCACCCTTTTTAGGCATCACATTTACTGAACTCACCCAAGAACTATCTGAAATGGGGTAGATAATTCCTGCATCGAGCAATTTCAGCACTTCTTTTCTCACAACTTCTTTCAAGGTTGGATTTGATCTACGCTGACCTTCAACTGATGGCTTAGACTCGTCTTCCATTAATATTTTGTGCATACAAAGAGTAGGACCGATTCCTCAAATATCGGCTATGGTCCATCCAATTACAGTCTTGTGCTTCCGGAGTACCTCCAATAACTTATCTTCCTCCTTATTTGTCATATTATTTGCAATGATCACTGGAAGTGTTGTAGAGTCTCCCAAATATGCATAATGGAGATGGGATGGTAGACGTTTTAACTCAAGAGTTGGAGCTCTCTCCACTGAAGGCAGGGGTGGTGTAGGATTGGAATTAAGAGACTCGTATTGCCATTTTCTCTTTCCAATTGGTTGTTTAGCAAAATGTACAGTACATTCTATTATCTTTGCATTTGTTGCATCTGACAGAATGGCTAGATATGTTGCATCAAATGTATTCGGCCACAAGCTCATCAAGAACATCAACTTGGCAACACAAGTATATGAAGTTAATAAGTGTTTCATTACCTTGAACATACTGAATATGACATGTTCATTGTCCACTCGAAGAATCATTTTTTCGTCATGTACATAAATAATTGCTCTCCTGGTAGCCAAGAAAGGTCTTCCTAAAATTAGTGGAATATTTGAATTCCTTTTCATGTCCAAGATAATGAAATTTTCCGGGATGATGAACTTATCAACATTGACTAGTACATCTTCAATAATTCCGTTTGGTCTTTTGATAGACCTATCCGCTAGTTGTAATCAGATTGTTGTGGGTTTAGCTTTTCCCAATCCAAAAGACTTGTAAACAGAGAGTGACATTAAGTTAACATTGGAACCTAAGTCACATAAGGAATGCTCGGAATAATTATAACCAATAGTGCATAGTAAAACTCTCTGGGTTCTTTAGCTTAGTAGGTAGCTTTTTCAAAAGAATTGCACTACATTTCTCATTCAGGCAGACAGTCTCATGTTCTTCCAACTTCCTCTTGTTGAACAGGATTTTTTTCAGAAATTTTGCATAACTGGACATTTGCTATTGCATCTGCAAAATAGAAGTCTGTGTGTAATTTCTTAAAAATTTCCACAAATTTGGCAAATGCTTGTCTAACTTCTTTTTCTGCAACTATTGAAGAAAGAGAATTGGTGGCACATAAACTTTGATGGGACTTGGTGCTCAAACTATTGATTTTTCTTTTCTCTCTTCCTCATCTTTTTCAATCGGTGCAGCTTTTTCCTCTTTATGAGCTTCTTCAATTTCTATCTCTTTGTCTTTTCTGTCTAGCCTCTTCACATGTATCTTTGGTAATTGTACTCCACTTCTAGTTGTAAGAGCGTGCACTTGTTCTTTTGGATTTATCATTGTATTGCCGACAATGTCCCTTGTGGGCATTTTATAAGCTGTTGAACTATCTGACCAATTTGTGTCTCCAACTTCTTCATCAATGCTTGCTGATTCTGAAAATTTGTGTCAATTTGCTGGAACACCTTTTCTATTTTCTGCATATACTGATTGAACAACTCCCCCAAACTTGGTTATTTTTCATGCTGGACATTATTTGAACTATTCCCTTGTTGATTATCCGACCATGTGAAGTTCGGGTGTTGTCTCCATCCTGGGTTATATATTTGTAAATATGGATTAAAATTGTGGGAGCCATTTTGAATGAAGTTGACTTGTTCCTTGGAAAAGCCCATAGACATATAGTTTTCTGTAAAATGTTAGCTCCACAGTTTTTGCATGATGGACCACCCATCATTGCATGTGCTCCTCTCGTCTATGATTTCACCAATAGCTCTATCTGCTTTGTCAACGCTGTTATCTGCGCGTTGGTAGATGTTGTGTTATCTAATTCATACATCTCAAATGCTCTCGGAGGTATCCCTCTTTCTCATGAAAACATTGAATGTGTAGTGGCAATTAACTTAAATAAATCTATGGTTTGTTGTACTGATTTTTCTGTGATCGATCCACCAATAGAGGAATTTTGACAGCGATAAGAGTCCAGTGTTGAAGTATTACACTTGATTACCTATTGTGATTCCATGATTTGGACACTTTCGTATCAACTTTTTAAATATGTTACATGCCTCGTGGTAGCCCTCTCCATCTTTCTGTTGAAAAGTTTGAATTTCCAATCTGATTTTAGCTACTTTTGCTGGTGGGAAGAATTTGTTGCAGAATTTTCTGATCAATTTTTCCTATGTAGTAATGCTTCCATGAGGTTCAGCGTATAACTACTCCAATGCAGCATCTCTCAGTGTATATGAAAATAATCGCATTTTAATAGCGTCTTCGTTAACCTCAGGAGTATGGAAGTTCTGAAAATTTTTGAGAAATTTAGAGATATGTGTGTTCGAATTTTCATGAGGTAGCCCATAGAATTGGAGAGTGTTGCTTATCAAATTGATCAACTATATCCTTATCTGAAAATTATTTACCCTGAAATATGGATACACAATATGGAATGCACAGGCACGGTTATGGGCGTCAAGAACATTGGGACTAGCAAGTCTCTTTCATTTATTTTCCCTCGCTCCTACTGCTGATTCGATAGCGTCACTACTCTTAAGACCACTTGTCCAACTGGTGAATAGGAATATGAATATTTTGATTGTCATCCATTTGATATTGTTTTTGTTTGTGTTCATTGCGTTTTTGTCTGAAAGTACATTATATTTCTAAGTCAAACGATTCAAGATCGTCGTTTTGGGTACGAAACATACAACGAACACTTTTTTTTAATAAAAGAAAGTAAAATCAAATCAAATAACAGTTAAAAATAAAATAAACTAAGGTTAAACGTCAATAGTCCTCAGTAGTGACGCCAAAAACTTGTTGCATTTTTTTATATCGCAGGTGTACGATATCGTAACAAGTACTATAGTGGACATTTGAGTCCGGATATCGTTCCCATGAAGACTAAACTTTAGGATTTAATCTAATTTTTCTAATTCCTATTTGACAAAAGCAAGTAAATAATTATGATGGTTATGATTATTTTTTCTAACTATTTTTAACTAATTGAAAATATAAAAGATTGCTCACAATGGATAATTGAAGATTTAATTATGTAATGAATATTATGGTATAACAATTTTATCTATTGATCACCTTAATTTTTAATTCAATATTCATAAACTAATGTAATGTTCGGTTGAATTCTTTTATTATATTTAATTTACCCCTCTCGAGTTTTCATTGAGCCTCTTTAACTAATTAAGTTTCATGTCTCTATGTAAATCAGCATTAACTAAACGAGACACTAATTCTAATAATTCATATTATGACCGCAGTAATTAGTATATGTATCTCTACACATTATACTCATTTATCGGATTTTACTATATGATCTAAATCTCAAACTCATCCATCGATTCGTAAAAAACTCACATAATCATCAAATTAGTGATCAAGTAATTTAATGCATTAAATTCATAGTAAAACCAACACATATAAGAATAAATCACATAAATCTTGAATAAAAAAATAAAGGATTACAAGTCGACTATATGTGTGTGTGTGTGTGTGTTTCAGCCACATTGAGGCTCACTTAAAATTTTCAATACAAGTCCATTGAGGCTCATTTAACTCCAACTCATTTAATATATTATTTATCTCCACGATTTCATCTTTGAATTTTGTCATTTTTTGCCACTTTTGCATTCTTTTCTCCAATTTTTCATTAAACATAAAATTTTACCTACAAAATACAATATAACATAAATTAAGTATATGATCTAAGACCTCGAATAACTACACTTATCAATGTGTGTTGACAGAATCTCGGTTAGTTAAAGATTGGGCTGAAGTTCATAGGTTGTGGCATGTGTTAGCTTCGGATCATGGTTAGGGCTGTCCGTGGGTCAGTTCGGTTCGATTATGAAGAGACCCGAACCGACCAAAAACTTTCGGGTATTTAATAAATGGACTCGTCGGGTCCAAATATAATTATGGAACCGTTCAAGTTCGGTTCTGTTTGGGTCGGTTTGGTTCCGTTCGGTTCCGTATCATAATTAAATTTTTTAATATTTTCAGCAACACTACATAAATACAGCTAATGACATTTCATTCGTAACTTTTACGAATTAATGTAACCCAATTCAAAAATATATAAATAACTAGCCGTCCAATAAAATTAATTCAATGCATACAAATACCAAAAAGTAAATATTAATATTACAGCAAAATTACATAAAGTATATTCATTTGCTTCAAATTAAAATGGGTTAATGGATTTTAAAAATGATTTGGTCTTTAAAATTAAAATTATGAAATAATCTAATTTATTTAATTAATTTGCTAATTTGTATAGAAAAATAAAATATTTTAATTAATTCAATATAAAAAATAAAAAAATTATTTAGTTTCGATTCTTCGGTTCTTGATCTAGACCCGAGACCCAACCCGAATACATCGGTTCTCGATTCGGGTATCCGTTGGGGTATTTAATTTATGAAAAACCGCTCGATTCGGTTCGATTCGATTCGAGTTCGGATCGATGCGATTTGGGACTTTTGAACACTCCTAATCGTGGTTGCTTGTGTGCATTGTGTTTAATGGGACAAGCAAAAGTAGACCAAGTGGGATAAATGATGCATGTAGTTGAACAAATGAAAAATTAGAGCCCACTCAGACTAATTAAAAATGAGAAGTTGGTCCGCCTCCTTGATTTATTTACACCATCAAGTATGGTCGACACCTTTTGAACTTTATCAAGTAAAAGACATTGCATTTTTATTTTTTTTTTAAATATGGAAACTTAAATAAGGTTACTTTTCTCCTTCTCCTTCTCCCACGAAATTCAAAATGGGGCAGGCCAATGCTCATGCCAAGTTTGATCTTTCGAGGAATTGCAAATTGCAACTTAAAATATTGTTCTAAAGTATATGTATTGGACCCTTTTTGTATTTTCTTTGTCGTCTTTTAGTTTTCGTCTTGTAAGTTAATGTATTATGTTAAAGAATGCAGGCTAAGATTCAATTTTTCTCAAATTAGTTTTTTCATAATCTTGAATTTAATGGATATGATAGATAAATCTTATCACTTCGCAAATTTTTAACCTTTCCAAATGGTCGTTTTCATTTTGATTCTTGAAAAAAAAAAATATTGTGCATTTTATTTTTCTTGCTAGCTTTTTTTCCAACTCACGTGGAAAGGAGAAAAAAAATTGTTTCACACGGAAGTTTTCAAAGAAAATTCAGAGAAATGTCTTTCTGTGTCAACGTTATCATCTTTAGACTCTCAAGTCAACCGTCACGACTAGAAAAAAAAAAATAATAAATAAATAAAGAAAGCATTTTCCGGAAAATTGCATAAGCATAATGAATGGTTTCTCTTTCTGTTGACTGGCCATGCAAAAATTTCCCGGAAAACCACAAAAAATTCAAAATTACATCCATAGGGTCAGCATATATATGAATTTTCTTCCTAGAAGATGAAGGAAAGATTCACAAGTGCAGAATGAATTTTACTGTAATAAAACGGCAATTCTGGTGATTATACGTTCTTGAAATTTAATTCTTTTAAGTTTCAACCCTTTTCTCTGTAATTATATTGCTTTATGATTTCTGGTATTTTCTTGATTGCAGTGAAGAGGGAAAACAGATGTTTATTTTGTCTTTAGCTGTGGATTTTCTATTTCTAAATTAATATTGTCTGTATATTATTTCTTCTGGATTGATTCTCTGTGCCATGGGGCATGGATCCTTAATGAAAAGAAATATTGTGATAACCACAATTTACACTTAGTACATGTTTGGAACACACTAATGGGATCATTACTGGACAATACAATGGGCAAGACTTTAGTTTCATTTTCTAGCTGATGTTTCCCATCAAATCCAACCCGTCAAACAAGCCATAAGTTTATTAGTATTTCTCCTATATGATTTTGTTCATTTCTAACATGGGTGCTTGTTAATTAAATGTATTTAGTTCGATTTGTGTTAAATTTGCTTTGGCTTACATTTGAGTTACTTTTATAGTGTGTATAAATTAATTGAAATGTAGATGGTGGTTTAAAAGGTATACATATACAAACAGAGTACTTCTTCTGCGTTTGAGACAAATGCTTACCTTGATTCTAGTAATGGAGATGATTTATAGTTTTCCATTGTTGTGTGTTTTGCTTTCCCAATTTTATACTCATTAAATCTCTTGAATGAACATAACAGAAGTTCTCTCTGCTATAGGTTTCCTTGATGTCTTGTTCAATATCGTGGAAGGTCAGAAAATATATTGAACAAAGAAGAAACATGAGCTTTGTCAACTGATCAAGAGGAGAATCCACCTTCTGATTTGGATAAGGATTCGTACATATTTACTGTGATGACAGAACTGATACCAATTGGAACTATATTGACTGTAATTACCCACCAAATCATTAAAACTGCCCAGGCTGCGAATGATGTCGTGTTTGAAAAAGAGAGTTTTAAAGTTTTAGGAAAGCATCTTCTTGACATTGAGCCCGTCTTAAAAGAATTGCAGTTGAACCAGTTGAATGATTCACCAGTTGCAAGGCAAGCTCTGGAATCTCTTGAAATTGATGTCAAAAAAGCCAATAACCTAGTTGAGAAGTACAAAGATCGAGCGCGTTTCTACTTACTAGTTAAGTGTAGGCACATTGTCAAGGAAATACAGGATGTTACGAGAGATATTGGAAGGTCTTTGGCAGCTCTATCCCTCGTGAATGTAGAAGTTTTATCAGGAATATCAGACCAGGTGAATAGGTTACAAACCGAGATGCAAAGGGCTGAATTTGAAGCATCGCATTCTAGACTTGAAATTGTTGACAAGTTAAATCAGGGTCTTTCTGATCAAACATTTGACAAGGAGTTTGCGAATGATATGCTTGAGGAAATAGCTAGGGCGGTTGGGGTTCCAGTCGAGGTCAAAGAGATAAGTCGAGAGCTAGAGAACTTCAAAAAAGAAAAAGAAGAAGCTGCCAACAGGAAAGAAAGAGCTGAAGTTCTGTTCTTAGAGCAGGTCATCGAGTTGCTCTCTCGAGCAGATGCCGCCCGAGATTATGAGGAAGTTAGGAACCAGTATTTCCAAAGACTCAAAGTCATAGAGCGATACGACTCCAAAGAAGAATATATTCAGCCATTTAAAGCTTTCACTTGTCGCATAACTGAAACTGTGATGATCGATCCTGTTAGCCTCTGCACGGGTACTGCATGTGAAAGAGCAGCTCTTGAAGACTGGTTCGAGAGTGGGAAAAAAACTGATCCAGAGACAGGCGAAATTCTTCAAGATTCCTCGTACAGGTCAAACATTCAACTGAGACAGTTAATCCAGGAGTGGAGGGAACTCAACTATTGTCTCAAAATTAGGTCTTGCAAAGCAAAATTGGATTTGAAGATGGACTCATCTGTTGAAGAGGCTCTGGACCAAATGAGAGATCTCATGAGGGAGAACTCGATCAACAAAGAGTGGATTTCTGTTGGAGGACTTACTGATGTTATGGTGACTATGCTTGATAGCACACTCAAGGAAGCCGTGAAGATAAAATTGTTCAATACCTTGAGGGATATTATAGAAGGTCATGCTATAAACAAGGTCAGTATGTTTTTATTCTTTTCTATTTATTTTTAAGCTCTCAAATTTACTCCACTGGGAATCAGTAAATGATGCTTTACATGGAACCATTGCTTGCCTTTCAATTAGATTTCTTGCATGTGTATTTTAATGTATTCACAGTTACTGTTTTTATTATTTTAGGATGTATAAACTCATGCTGATCCTTGCTGTTAATCAAATTTTAAGCTTCTTATTTTGTGTGATTTCTTGTTCTTTATATATTTGTAATTCTGCGAGCTATATTAAATGTAATGTCTGTCTCCAAATTACATAGGATATCTTCATCAAAAATCAGGGGATTGAGAAACTTGTTCCATGCTTAGGCTTGGACTCAACCATATCAGAGGCTGCTGTCGAGTTGCTATATGAAGTTTTGCAGGAAAGATCAGGTTGGAACGTGCCTTATTGCAGGATTTTATCTCAGCATGATAATGCAATCCCTTTTCTCGTCTCTCTTCTCAAAAGTCCGATTAGGGCATTGGCCGAGAAATCTGAAGAAATCTTGATGAAGCTTTGTGATGAGGATGAGAACGTTATTCAAGGTGCTAAAGCGAACTGGTTTACACCTTTAGCTGATAAAATCATTCAAGGTTAGTAAATCTTAAAAATGATAAAATAATATATTTTATAGCATCAACTCTACCTGGCTGGCTAATTAGATGCAAATTCCATTGTGAAAATCCAAGAGGAGTTGTCTGTTCTGAGAAAGTCTAAGATCATTTTATCATTATATTTTTTCATGCATATAAGTTAGATTTGCTCGCTTCTTTGCATTGTACGAAAAGCTCTAGTGCATGATATAATTTTAGTATTTTTTCAGGATCATCATCTTCAAGAATGTCGATGGTGAAAGCACTTCTTGGCTTGGAACTTGACGAAGAGAAAATAAAGCTCCTTGGTGAGGAAGGAATAATTCCTCCTCTGCTTGAAATGGCATCCAGTAATATTGAATCAAAGAAACTGTCACTATTTGCACTCGTCAAACTATCATCATTCCATGACAACAAAAAGCTTATTGCCGATGCTGGTGGTGTCCCACTGATTTTGAAGCTATTGTTCTCGTCTCACATGCTCACAATTATTACTGCCAAATGTGCTGAAATTCTTGCAAACCTTTCTTCTAGTGGTGATGGAACTAGATTTCTGGTTGATGAAACCGGAACTCAACTTGAATTACAACCTGTCATTGCCCACTTACTCGCTTTTCAAGAAAATCTCCACAGATGTGACATTGTACAGAGACCTGCCCTACGATCCCTTCTCGGAATTTGTCAATCCGAAGCCGGACTTGTTAAGTCTGCTGTTCTTTCTGCTAGTGGTGTTTCTGTAATTCTTCCCCTTCTTGATGACCCTAACCAGGAAATACGGGAACTAGCAATCAATCTTCTTTTTCTCTTCTCTCAGCATGAACCAGAGGGAGTCGTTGAATATCTTCTTAGGCCTAGGAGGTTGGAAGCTTTAGTTGGATTTCTCGAGAATTGTGATAAAAACGACGTACAAATGGCTGCAGTTGGTTTATTAGCCAACCTTCCTAAATCCGAGACATTACTTACTGAAAAATTAATTGAATTAGGAGGGTTGAATGCAATCATAAACATCCTAAGATCCGGGACCATGGAAGCAAAGGAAAATGCTCTAAGTGCACTTTTCAGGTTTACGGATCCAACAAATCTTAAGTCTCAGCATATAGTAGTCGAACTTGAGGCTTATCCTTTGCTCATAGACCTTCTTAAGGTTGATTCAATCACGGCAAATGCCCGAGCAGCAGCTCTAATAGGCGATCTTTCGATGCGCAGTCAAGAACTCAGTTGTGAGTTCAAAGATCCTGGTTGCTGGTGTATCTATAGAGCACGATTTCCAATATGTAAAGCTCACGGGGGTGTGTGTAGTGTGAGGTCTACATTTTGCCTGTTGGAAGCCAATGCTCTGCCTGATTTGATTAACCTTCTACGGGGAAAAGTACATGCAACAGCCTATGAAGCAATTCAGACACTCTCGACTCTGGTTCCGGAAGAGTCTCCTCAGAGAGGAGCCAATGTCCTGCACGAAAGCAGTGCCATTGGACCTGTAATAGAAGTACTGAGCTGGGGATCAGAGTCCCTAAAAGCGGAAGCTTTGAGCCTTTTGGAAAAAGTCTTTATGTCAAAGGAGATGGTCGACTTATATGGATTAATCGCTAAGTCACCTCTTACGCGACTCACTGGTCGCAGTATTTACGAGGACGGGCATCTTCAGAGGAAGGCTTCGCGGGTGTTACTGCTGATTGAACGTTATTCCAGATCGTCCGCATCTATTAATTGGGAATAAATAGTTGAACTTCTTGCTTTCCCACCAGTTTTGACATTTTTCTTTTTCAAATAGAGATGCTCATGCACATCAGGTGAACACATTGTCCTCTACCCCCTAGTCATGCCTTGCTTATTATTTATCCATTACTCTTGAGACTTATTTAATTCAGTCTTATATAGTAAAGATCATATTCCTATATTGTTCTTCTTGAATACTTATTTGATTTGGTTTGACCTCGTAAATCGACTATTGATCTCGCAAGGTACGAGGTCCATCATTCTCAAATTGAACGGTTGCCTCTAAATATCCATACGTTGCGCAGCCGCCCTTCTTGAGACTTTTTTTTGGTTCGTCATGCTTTAACTTTTTGGGGTTTACATACATTTATATTGATCATAGTAAAATGTGCTTTAGATACACGGGACTCCAAGTTAACGCTAGATATATAGGATTTTGTTTAATGCCTATGTTTGCATATCATTATAATTTAAATGTCAAAAAATCAAAAATCAAACAATAATTTTAACCAAACATTTCTAAGGATTCACAACTACTAAGTTATTCCCTACTCATTTTTTTCACTTTATAATGTGCTTAGTTAAGAAAAAGGACTATTGAGTTGCTTAAGAACTCTGTTTTGGAATTTTTCTATTTCTTGCAAAGGGGAATATAAACACAAAAAATTAATATTTTTTTATTTTCTGAAAAGACTAAAATGAGTCTCATACCCCACCCCCAGAAAACCCAAAAGAAGAAGAGACAATAATCACCTTTTTCTCCTTTTTTTCCCCCCAAATTTCACCTATATTGTCAGTGTATAGATCAATCTAAAGGTAGTTGACTTGTTTTGGCTTCTACCAACCTTTTTTCTTTTCTATGATTATTTACATAAAGTTTTTTTTTTTTCGAAAAAAAATGATTTTTGACTTATTTTTTCATTTGGGAAACCTACCTTATATGAAATAATTACCATATGTTACGTAAGTATTTTTTTGTTACCATAATGAAAAACTTTTCGACATTCACAACGTCACTACATTGTACAACAATTAAATCAGACTTCTATCGAAGAGGCATTTCTTTCATATGTCGAGTTGGTAACCAGTAGGCATTAGGTTTTTTAATTATAAGCAAAAGAGTGATAAAAGTCGAGAATTTTCAAACGTCTTACAAGAAACCTTGGTGTCCCTACAACATGAAGTGATTCACTTCTTTTATTTCATTTTTGTTGAGAAAGACATTAAATACGAATAACTTTCAACTACCACTTCTTTCGCGGCATTCACATCGAGTAGTTGGGAAGTATGTAATTGAATAAGATTTTTGCTCGTTATTGAGCATTTAAATTATGTTTTCAAATTGATACAATGCGAGAATAAAGTATATACATGATTATAATCATGATATTGAAGAAGAAGATACACCATTAAAGTTCTTGCCCACAAGTAAAGTTTTAAACCAAAAGAATTCTATCATATTGTTCTTCTCTAAATAGTTAAACTAATGGAATGAGTCAAATCGAAAAGAGAAGATTTCTTGTGGATTATATTTCTTGTGTCTCTCTCCAAAGTCCTAACATAAAGTCTAATTTTTTGGTAGTGTGAACATGTCTAGTCTACCTTTGATTTGATTTTCCATTATTATTATTATTTTTCTTGCACAAGATAATATAGAAAGTGACTTACAACTACAAATGTCTAAATGTAAAGATGTCTTTTGGAATACGCTCTCCAAGCCAACTAAGGATGGTGATTGTCGAAGATCAAATCATTCATTTATGACATGATTTGTAAAAAGTACTAAAAATATTCATAGCGCTCAAAGATGTGCCACCAAAACTATGCGGATGTTTGGTATGGCTTAAAATTTTGATTAATATATTAGTTAAAGTAAAAAAATAAATTAACCACACATTCATTATGAGATCCATTTTTTTTTTTTATCAATTTTTCAATCACACATTTCATCAACTATTATCAAAATTTACAGAAAATTTGATTTTAGCTACACCAAAAAGGGATTATATAAAATTCTACGAAAAATTATTTTAATTCCCTAGTGATTTTATAAAAGTTCATTTAAAGGAGGAGGTCGTGGACGGTCCAAATGCAAAAGTTCGTCTACTATCTTAGGAAATACGAGTTATTGTACATTCAAAACAAATGGTTAAGAAGATAGACCATGTGCAAACAAAAATACCCATCAAAATATGGTTCTCGTGCACAATATATGCTAATTTTACGAGAAAAAAAATAGAAGGTCTACATGATTCCATTCCATTGAGAGATAGATACTTAATTCTTGAAAAGTTAGGAACGTGGAGACAATAGAAATTGAATAGGAACTCAAATATTATATTTAACATAGATTCAAGATCTTAGGCAGTGTTTTGGGTTTTTTTTCCATGAAAAATGGAAAATATTTTCCATTTTTCCACTTTTGTGCTGTTTGACAGCATAAATTTTTCAAGAAAAATGTTTTCCCTCCCACCCCTCCACGAGCCCATTTTCCACTTTTTGGCTGAAAATATTTTCCCACCATTTTGGTGGGGAAATGAATTCCAAGTTTGGCCACTTTTTTTTTTTTTTTTTGCAATGGTAATAAATTTTATAGCCAATTGTAAAAAAAAAATTCACTTTAATGGATAATTGTCATGTAAAACGAAGCCAAACGAACACTAAATTTTGATAAAAAATAGTTTTCGAGCAAACTTTTTTTTTTTTTTTTTTTTACTTTTTGACAATGGTAACAAATTTTATAATCAATTGTAAAAAAAAAAATTATTTTAATGAACAATTTTCATGTAAAATAAAGTCAAACGTGAATAAAAAGATCCAAAATTTTAAAATTTTTCCGGGTGGAAAATTATACCAATCAAATACACTTGAAATCATTTTCCCTGCAAAAGATTTTTTAGGCAAATCTTTTCCCTATAAAATATTTTATTTTCGTCCATTTTCCACCCTTACAATCAAAAGCGTCCTCAGTAACATTTTTTCCTTATTAACGTTAGAAAATTCAAAGTTGGCATTCAACTTTTATATCATCGGTTTACACGAGTAATAAACCTAAACATGCATCAACACAAAAGAACACCCATTTCGACACGTGTACATATTATATTACTAACTCCATCAAGAATGGGCCGAATGGCAAAACAGCAATTAATCAGGTTAAATTAGGTAAAAAATTCTCATATAAACAAATAAGTAGCTGTACACGAAATCCTACTATTTTCATGTCTGGCAAATTCAATGCCACGGCGGGCTTACAATTAACAGTTCGTTGGTGGTAGTTGCAACCCCCTACCCTAACCTACCCAACCTCTTTTTCAGTTTTCACACACTATACACGCTCAATACGCTCAATTCTTTCTATAAATTCTTAGCCTTTTCCATTTCTCATTTACTGCAAAAAACTTCAACCATTAAAAATTTTTCTTATTAGAATATTTTTGCAATTTTGATTTTGTGGGTTTTGTTTTGTTGATCATCAATGGGGAATGAGGGTTTGATGAATCCCGAACCGCGAAAAATATCGGTTGAACGAGGGAATAATCTCCCCAACTTTCTTCTTTCTGTTAGGCTTAAATATGTGAAACTTGGTTTTTATTACTTAATCTCAAATGCTATGTACTTATTTTTGGTTCCACTTTTAGGGGCTGTTTCAGTTCAGCTTTCTACTGTTTCTGTGGAAGATTTGGTCCTTTTATGGAACCAACTGAAATTCAATCTTGTTTCTGTGATTTTATGTTCTGCTCTTATGGTGTTCTTGGGGACACTTTATTTTATGACTAGGCCTAGGAAGGTTTACTTAGTCGATTTCGCGTGTTTTAAGCCGAAACCCGAGGCTGTGTGCAGTAAAGAAGTGTTTATGGAGAGATCAAAATCGGCAGGGACGTTTACTGATGAAAATTTGGCCTTTCAGAAGAAAATCTTGGAGAGGTCAGGTTTGGGGCAAAAGACGTATTTCCCCGAAGCCCTTCTGCGCGTCCCGGCTAATCCTTGTATGGCTGAGGCAAGGAAGGAGGCTGAGATGGTTATGTTTGGTGCAATTGATGATTTGTTGGTTAAAACCGGGGTTAAGGCTAAGGATATTGGGATTCTTGTGGTGAATTGTAGTTTGTTTAATCCAACACCATCACTTTCTGCTATGATTGTGAACCATTACAAACTTAGGGGAAACATTTTGAGTTATAATCTTGGTGGAATGGGTTGCAGTGCAGGACTAATATCAATCGATCTTGCTAAACAACTTTTACAGGTTCGTTACTTTCTTCATTCTTTACATCTAAATGCTACGCCGTTCGACAACAACAAACTAAAGGCCTATTTGGAATAGCTTCTGCTAATGCTTGTAGAAGAACTTCATGAAGAAGCTACCTCTAACAAGACAAAATACTTTTACAAAATTATCCAAACAAATCCAGTAGTAGCTTCTTAATGTTAGTTCGGCTTTTCAAAAGTCTACCAAATGGGCCCTAAGTCTTATTCCTGATAAATTTGGGATCAGCTAGGTGAATTGTTTTTTCACCAGTTTGTTCAGTTCATATATAGCTTAAAGACTTGGACTAACTCTCCATGTATCAATGTAACAGGTGAATCCCAATTCTTATGCTCTGGTAGTGAGCATGGAGAACATAACATTGAATTGGTATTGGGGCAACAACCGATCAATGCTGGTCTCCAATTGCATTTTCCGGATGGGAGGAGCAGCGATCTTACTATCAAACAAGTCATCAGATCGTAGACGAGCAAAATATCAACTAATCCACACCGTTCGTACCCACAAAGGAGCTGATGATAAGAGTTATGGTTGTGTGTTTCAAGAAGAAGACGAATCGAAAAAAATTGGTGTAGCATTGTCAAAAGACCTAATGGCTGTTGCTGGAGAGGCCTTGAAAACAAACATCACAACTTTAGGGCCATTAGTCCTCCCCATGTCCGAACAATTATTGTTCTTTCTTACTCTTGTGGCAAAAAAGGTTTTCAAGATGAAAATTAAGCCGTATATACCGGATTTTAAGCTTGCGTTTGAGCATTTCTGCATTCACGCGGGAGGAAGAGCAGTGTTGGACGAACTCGAGAAGAATCTCGAGCTTACAGAATGGCATATGGAGCCATCAAGAATGACACTTTATAGATTTGGTAACACTTCTAGCAGTTCATTGTGGTATGAATTAGCCTATTCCGAGGCTAAAGGGAGGATTAAAAAGGGTGACAAAACATGGCAAATTGCATTTGGATCAGGTTTTAAATGTAACAGTGCTGTGTGGAAAGCACTGAGGAGTATTAATCCAGCCAAGGAGAAGAATCCATGGATGGATGAAATTAATGATTTCCCTACTGAGGTTCCAAGAATTGCAACCATTAACTCTTGAAAAAAAAAATTATAATTCATTTTTTTCTTTTGTGGGGGAGGGTGGGGGTGATTGACTATTTTGTAATTTGAAAAGTATGAAATCTGTGTTTTGAATTTAATAAATCACAGCCCTATATAATGTTGTATTACTTAAAAATGGAAATGAATTATGATTTTTTAACTTGTTTGGATTCAACTAAAATGTTTTTTATAGCATTGTCCATTTGTCCAAAAACAGTTACACCAAATTTTAATTAGTTGTGAAATTTGGGTAGATTAGAAACGTTAATCCACTTTTTAAAAGTCTTAATCAATGATGTAATTGTATAAATTAAAATTATTTGCTTATAAATTGGTCATTCTCTTTAGAAGTCATGAATAGAATAGTAATACAAAATCTAGTGTTTCTTTGGGTATTCTCGTCTCAGTTTATAGTTCATATTTCCATTTTTCTAAAGACTTCAATCGATACTAGCAAGAAATAGGCCAATTTAATAGCTTTTTTGTTCAAATCCTTGTGGAATCAAGACTTTCATATGTATGATAGGAAAACATAATAGGATTATCGATCAAAAGAATAATCAAATCCTTAATTCTCAATAATAATCATAGATCTTACTCCATGTTGAAATCCGGAAAAATAACAAAACATAAAAACATACATTGATCCATGATAATCTGATTCTTTTCCTAGATAGGTTAGGATCTTCCAAATGATTGGTGATCTTCCCTTAACTTTTGCTCTCTATTGATGAGGATGTAGGGAAATTTAAGAATACCAACAAATGGGGACCATAACTATATAAAATAATAGTAGCAACTCAATAGTCACTATCTTTCAGTTATTTCAAATTGGACCCCCATCAATTTAAAACAACACTCCGGTCTCTACACTATAATTCCATGAATTCTAATACGCATTAGTCACAATACATCTTTATCGGATCACCTTAATTGACTAATATCCTTTAAACAATAACACCACATATTTCAATATATAACGTGTGACCCAATATATGTTGAAATTATCCAACAATCTCCCACTGGGCCATACGTGTAGCCTTACAAATGTGCACAACCTTATAAGTTCAAAATTTTGCTATTATTATTATAGGTATTACCAAACAATCTCGTTCATTAGTCATATTGATATAAGATCAAAGCGATTTTCGTCACATTTAATGTGACTAAATCCATCAATGATCACATATACCCATACAACCAAATGACATAGATCAATCATGGGAGTGTAGTATGAAAATTACATGTTATGTGATCCAAACATGTCTATTTCCAACTGGTCCAACCTTATTTCTTAAGTGAGATCAATACAGAACAAAATAATAGAGTGAAATGAACTAAATATTTTATTTATGTACAGAATAATATCCAAATATACAAATGTGCTCAAAACATAAAGCAATGAAAATACAAACTCTCACTAAAACTTGATATCATCATGATCTACAACATCCATATGAGTAGTGTGCTCATGAAAGACTTTGGGTGTCAATTCCTTAGTAAGCGGATCCGCAATCATGGAGTTTGTCCCAATATACTCTATGAAAATCTATCAACTCTGTACTCTTTCTTTCACAACCAGGAACTTGATGTCAATGTGTTTTGATTTAGATGAGCTCCTGTTATTATTGGAATATAGAACTGCTGATTTATTGTCACAATATAACTTTAGTGGTCTTTCTACACCATTCAGAATGCGCAGCCCAGTGACAAAATTTCGCAACCATATTCCATGATTAGATACATCATAGCATGCTACAAATTCTGTTCCCATGGTAGAAGAAGCTATGAGTGTCTGCTTGGCACTCTTCCAAGAAATAGCTCCTCCAGCTAACAGATAAATATAACCTGATATGGATCTCCTACTATCTTGGCATCCAGCAAAATCAGAATCGGGGTACCCTATGATCTCTAACTGATCTGATATAGGTGAGCATGTAATCCTTTGTTCTCTTCAAATACCTCATATCCCTTTTGACTGCTTTCCAATGATCCATTCTAGGGTTGCTTAAATATCTGTCTAGCATTCCAACAATGAATGATATCTCTAGACGTGTACAAAATTGAGCATACATATAACTCCCAACAGCTGATGCATAGGGAATTTTCTGTATTTCCTTAACTTCAAGGTTATTTTGCGGGCATTGTTCGAGACTAAATTTGTCTCTCTTAGCGACGGGGTGTCACCTGATTTACAGTCTTGCAAGCCAAACCTCTTAAATACTTTATCGATGTAGCTCTTTTGTGATAATCCAAGAATAATTCGAGAACAATCTCGATATACCTGAATCCCTAATACAAAAGAGGTGTCACCAAGATCTTTCATCTCAAAATTCCTTGATAAAAATCTCTTGGTTTCGTGCAACATGCCTATATCATTAGTGGCAAGCAGTATGTCATCAGCATACAAAACCAGAAAAATATGCTTACTCTCACTGTACTTGTGATACACACAATCATCAACAGCATTTGTCTAAAAACTAAACTAGATAATTACTTGATGAAATTTGTAGTACCATTGACGGGAAAATTGCTTGAGCCCATAGATGGATTTCTTTAATTTGCAAACCATATTCTTCGGGTCTCCTGACACAAAGTTTTATGGTTGCACCATATAGATCGTCTCATCAATGTCGCCATTGAGAAACGTCGTCTTAACATCCATCTGATGTAACTCAAGGTCACAGTGCGTAACAAGTGCCATAATTATCCTGAAAGAGTCTTTCGTTGAAATTGGAGAGAAAGTCTCTTTGAAGTCAATACCTTCCTTTTGGGTAAAGCCTTTAACTACAAGACGAGCCTTATATCTTTCCACGTTACCTTTTGAATCCCTCTTAGTTTTAAAAATCCATTTGCAACCAATGGATTTCGGACCTCTGGTAACGTGACAATATCTCAAACTTTATTGTCTTGCATAGACTTATACTCCTCATTCATGGCATCAATCCACTTTTGAGAGTTAGAACCCTGTATGGCCTGACGGAAGTTGATTGGATCATCTTCCATCAATCCATCATTTTCCTCATATTCTTGGAGAAATACTATAAAATCATCTGAAATAGCATTTTTCCTTTTCTCTCGTGGATCTCCTTAAAGGTATTGGTTCTTGAGGTTGTTGAGTTTGTACATCAGGAATAATTACCTCATTTTGGATGGAAAGTTCAACATTGTCTTGTTGAGGTTCTGAATATACTTCTTGATCAATAACAGGTATAGAAATATGTACATTGTCAAAAGCAATTGTAGGAATCGAAATCGATCATTTCTAAACTTCTTCCTCAAAGTCAATGTCTCTAACCTTATTTCTCCCCCAAAACTCAACATCCTCAAAAAATGTTGCAGTTCCCGTTTCAAAAATTGACTTAAGTGTGGGATCATAGAATTTATAGCCCATTGATTGCTCAGAATAACCAATAAAGTAGCTGCTCACTGTTTTGGAGTCTAATTTCTTTTCATGTGGCCTATAAGGCCTAGCCTCAACTGGACATTCCCAAATGTGAAAATGCTTTAGACTAGGTTTTTTAACTGTCCAAAGCTCATAAGGTGTTTTGACAGCAGCCTTAGTTGGTACTCTATTCAGAATATAAGCTGCAGTCTTTAATGTTTCTCCCCAGAGTGATTTTGGTAAGGTGGAATGACAAATCATACTCCTAACCATATCCTTAAGAGTCATATTTCGTCTCTCAACTACACCATTCATGCTAGGGGATCCTGGCATGGTGTATTGTGGGACGATTCCACATTCCTCTAGGTATTTAGCAAATGATCATTGACATTGTTCACCCAAACCGTCATTTCTACCATAGTACTCACCACCACAGGCAGACCTAACGCTTTTTATTCTTTTGTTGAGTTGATTCTCAACCTCAGTTTTAAACACTTTGAACATGTCCAGCGACTCGGACTTTTCATGAATAAGATATATGTACCCATAACGTGAGTAATCGTCTATGAATGATATAAAATATTGTTAACCATTCCAAGAAGCCATAGGGAATGGTCCACAAATATCTGTGTGTATCAATTCTATGACATCCGAAGTTCTGTTAGCACCTAATCTCTTAGTTTTGGTCTATTTTCCCTTAATACATTCAATACATACATCAAAATCTGTGAAGTCAAGGGAATCCAAAATATCTTCTGACACAAGTCGTTCAATTCTAGCTTTAGAGATGTGACCTAAGCGCTTGTGCCATAATTTTGCTGAATTTTCACTATTTAATTTGCGTTTAATACCACGTGATTCCACATACAGGTTTTCATTATATGATGCAACAGTATCAAACAAATATAGGTTATCATATGCAGATAATAAACCAGTACCAATAATATTGGAGTTTAAAGAAAGACTAAACTGATTGTTTCCAAATGAATAATAATAACCAAATTTGTCCAACAAAGAAACAGAAACCAAATTCTGTCTAAAAGACGGCACAACAAAAATATCTTTCAAATCCAAATAATAACCAGTTTTCAACAATAATCGAAAAGTGCCTATTACATCAAATTCTACCGACTTACCATCACCCACATAGATGTGTCTTTCACCATCATTTGGCTTTCAGTAGCTCAGACAGCCCTGCATAGAAATACTTATGTGAGTAGTAGTACCAGAATCTAACCACCAAGTATTTCTAGGTACTAAAACTAAATTAACCTCAGAACAGATCAAAGTAAGATTTGTACATTTATTTGCACGTCAGGCGTGGTATTTGGTACAGTTTTTCTTCAAATGTCCAGTTTTGTTGCAAAAGAAACAAGTCTCTTTATCCTCTTGCATTTTCTTCAGTACTGGACCCTTAAGAGCAGATTCATATTCCTTCATTCTTTTCTTGCCCTTATCTTTAGAAGTGCTTGCCTTAGAAGTGCTTGCCAAATGAACATTTTTAGTTCTGTCTTGCTTCAACCTTTCTTCGTCTTGCACACAATATGAAATGAGCTCATTTAGAGATCATTTCTCCTTCTGACAGTTATAACTGGCCTTAAATTGACTGAATTGTACAGGAAGCGAGATCAATACCAAATGCGCGAGCAAGTCTTCAGACAGCTCGAGCTTTAATGCCTTAAGTTTGGAAGCAATGTGAGACATCTCCATGATGTACTCCCTTATATTTCCTTTGCCTTTATACCTTATTGAAATCAAGCATTGCAGAAGCGTGCTTGTTTAAGCCTTATCGTTTTTCACAAAACGTTTCTCAATTTCGACAAAGAAATCATTGGCATTAGTCACTTCTTCAGATATAGCGCCTCTAAAGGCTTCCGGAATGCTGCGCTTAATGATCATTAGACTCATGCGATTTGAGCGATCCCACTTCTCATAGTTCCTCTTTTCATCAGATGAACTTTCATCTGTAAGAAGAGTGGGTTGCTCAATTCGAAGTACAAGATCTAGATCCATGCAGTCAAGAACAATTAAAACATTCTCTTTTCAATCCTTGAAGTTTGTCCCATTGAGTATGGGAATAGAATTAACATTTGCAGATATGGTAGTAGCAGATGAATTAGCTGTAGAGAGAAGATGATGAATTATGCTCATATTAATACTAAGATTCAATAATAAATAAATTCAAATAATGGTAAGTCCCATCTCAAGATACCTAACACATCATTAATATCAAGACTTTGGACTGTAATATTAATTGTAAGTGGTACTCTTGGTGTAGTGATCAAACATTGACAATAACTCCTGTCAAATAATAAACCAATCTTTGGATTAATTTATTATTCACATGAAAACTTTATAATTGTCACACGTTTACCACCACAAGTGTGCATGCAATTCGGCCAAATATTAACCTTCATTTGGGCCGATTAATATCTGCATGAACTAGTATACACACGAAGTCTTTCTAATATTCTAAGTTAATTAGTTTTCACAAGAAATGTTGGTTTGGCAACATATTGCTTCAATCAATTTATTTTTGAATATTATATATACTCAAATGAGTCTTTAATACTAAAATTTGAAAAACAGAATACTTAATTTTATTTATCTTGAAACTTTAAGGGTCTAAGGGTTAATAATTCAAAATTTTAGGGGTCAAAATTAATTAATTCCAAACTTTTAGGGGTTAATTGTTAATAATTAGAAAGTTTAGGAGTCAAAAATAAATTATACGGAATTTAGGGACCAAACTAAACCAATTATGAACATTCAGGGGCTAAATTATTAAATTCAAAACTTAAATGGCCCAAATTAATTAATTTCAGAAATTTAGGGGCTGAATTATTAAAACACATTACCTTAAAGCCCAATTAGGATTAACTTTAAACTTTAGGGGTTGAATAATAATAACTCAAGCTTAACCCTAATTTTTAATTGCAAGAAAGTGCCACAAAACTTCGAATTTGCAACCAAAGCCCCCGTCCCCTAAAATTCCAAAAAACTGAAAATCTTTAATGGCCATAATTGAAAACTTTAATGGAGAAACCTCTCCATCTCCCCCTCCAAAAAATGGTCCGGCAGCCCCTTACCCGCCAGCAGTGGCTGTCGCTAGCATTTTTTTTTTTTTAAACTGAAATAATTTTATTTCATCAGATCTGTAAATCTATATCCAAAAAATCCAAATTTTGAATATAATCATAACAATATGCTTGAATCCATAATAACATGCTAGAATCCATAAGAATAATATGCTAATTACGCGAAATAAAATACCAAATTGAAGATCCATAGCATAATATGCTATAATTTCACAAAATAGCAAGAAATTCAAATAATCCATAAAAATCAGAATTAAAAACTTTAATTTCTCACGAATTTCAATTTTGGATTGTCTCTGATACCACTTGATAGGAAAACATAATATGATTATCGATCAAAACAATAATCAAATCCTTAATTCTCAATAATAACCATAAATCTTACTCCATGTTGAAATCCGAAAAAATAACAAAACATAAAAACATACATTGATCCATGATAATTTGATTCTTTTCGTAGATAGGTTAGGATCTTCCAAATAATTGGTGATCTTCCTTTAGCTTTTGCTCTCTATTGATGGGGATGTAGAGAAATTTAAGAACACCAACAAATAGGAATCATAACCATATAAAATAATAGTAGCAACTCAATAGTCACTATCTTTCAGTTGCTTCAAACTGGCCCCTCATCAATTTAAAACAACACTCCGGTCTCTACACTATAATTCCATGAATTCTAATACCCATTAGTCACAATACATCTTTATCAGATCACTTTAATTGACTAATATCATTTAAACAATAGCATCACACATTTCAATATACAACGTGTCGCCCCATATATGTTGAAATTATCCAACAATGTACGGGTCAATGGAATGACCACCTCTCATACTAGGGAAAGATCATCTCAATATTCTAATGCTTCACACTAGATATGGTGTTGGTCCCAAATAAAAACGAATCCAAGTTTGTGACTCAAACTTGTTTTGTAAAGACAGTAAAAAAATACTCAAAAGAGTAAGAACACAAGATTTTTCGGCCAAAATCCCCGGAGATTAGCGACCCTTTCTAACACTTAATCTCCCATTGAACATCACTAAGGACATTGTTTTAATCCACTATAAAGCCATAAAAATGGGCAAAGATCGAGTAAAGTGCAAAATAGCAAAGGGTTCACGAAACCCTAATATCTCAAACTCTCTTTAACAACAATTACTCACAAAGTAGTTTGTATTGCTAAACCCTTATCTCGATTTACAATAATCTCATAAAAAATACTTAAAGATCATCCAATTGATGATCAATAATATGCACACAGAGAGAGATATAACGAAGACGAAGACGAAAAGAGACCGAGTGCAAGAGTAAAACCCTAAAGGCACATGAGTGTCTTTTATACGAGATAAGCCAAAAAAAATAGATCCAACGGTGCAAGTGTCAAGCATCCAGTGTATTTAACCAAGTAGCAAACACGCGTTTAACTCTTCTGAAATCATCTAATATTTGGATCAATAATAAACCAGGTTTTGGGCGTCTTACTTGATCAATTTTAAGTTGGGCTCTCAAAATGTTGCAACACATCTCCACATTTTCCACATTTGCTGCATTCAAACTATCTCATAGATCACTTGCTCCTTTTTAACCTATTAAAATGGAGAACTAATTAGTGTCAAGATTCAATACTCTTAAAAAATCATAAAATTTATTCAATGGTATTACCTTTGTACATGTATGAGCTGGGTTCACTTTGGTAGGTATTTTAACAAGCTTTATATTACATTTTTCAATTATATCTCTAATGAAATGAAACTTAACATCTATATATTTAGTTTTGTGACGAAACATAGGATTCTTCCTCAAGAAAATAGCACTTTGATTATTAGAACAAAACTCCACCTTATTTTCTATAAATCCTAATACATTTAATAACATTTTCAACCGAAGACCTTCTTTTACACCTTCAGTAGCATTAATATATTCAGCTTCAATAGAAGATAAAGCAACTATTTTTTGAAGCCGAGGTTTTCAACTAATGCAAGTATTATTTCTCACATAAAAATATGCAGAAGTAGACTTTCTGTGATAAGAATTACAAGCAAAGTCAGAATCAACATATCATTTCAAATTAAAACCATTTTTATCAGGTTAAACATAAGTCCTAATTTCTGAGTATCCTTTAGGTATCTGATTAAATGTTTCATGGCTTCACAATGAAGGTCACCTAGATTACTCATAATCTAAACAAAAGCAATATCAGGTCTAGAACATACCATAACATTCATAACATAACCTTCCACATTAGCACAAGGCACATTTGCCATTCTATTAAACTCATCTTCAGTTTTAGGTGAATGATCAGTAGATAACTTCACACAGGCAGATATAGGCAAATTGACAGGTTTAGATTCATGAAGTGAAAACCTTTTAACAACCTTTTCAATGTAAGACTTGTGTTAGAAATAATTTTTCATTTGTTTTGTCTCTTTTTATTTCCATTTACTAATATCCTTCTAGCAAGTCATAAATCATTCATGTCAAATTCAGATTTAAGTTTTTCTTTTAAAGAATTAACAGTGACTTTATCATGACCAGCTAGAAGCATAAAATCAATATATAGAAGCAAATAGAAGAATTCAGAATTTCAAACACTTTTAAAATAGAAATAAGGATCATAATCTAACTTTTTAAAACCAAGGCTTTGTATAAAAGAATCAAATCTTCTATACCATTACCTAAAGCCCTGTTTCAAACCATACAAAGAAGTTTTTCCTTTTCTTATTTTGAAAACTTTTTGGTTGAATCATATATATGGTTTCATCTAATGTACCTGTTGACACACAAAAGGTGCAGTCCAAGCAGAAGGCCCAAAAGAGCAAGGCCCAATCGAGGTCCCAATATCTGAAGAGCGGAGCCCAATTGAAGGTCCAGTATGAGAGCCTGAATAAAAGTATGGGCAAGTGACATAAAAGCCCATGAAGTAAAAGCAATGCTATCGCCCAAGCCTGTAGAACGCCCAGAGGCTGAGCGAGTAAAAGACCCTACAGTCGCCCAAAGGTATAAATCCGTCATCGCCCAAACGGTTTAAGTTACCCAAAGGCCCCAGTGGAAATAACGTCCTGCCACCATCCAAGGCAACGACTTTAAGCGGTTTAAATACATCCATGATCTAAGAACCTCAAGAATATGGAGTCGTGCGGTGATAAGTTATGAACGGGAGTTTTAACACATTGGCCATGATGAAGAAAATGGGTGGTTTCAAGCAGTTCTTAAGCAGTTGAAGGCCGTCTAGGCAGTATAAAAGAAAGAAGAAGATAATGAGATAAGCCCGACAAAATTGACTCTCAAATAGAGAATATGTAATTTCCTTTTATTAGATTTAGTTTTAATTAACTTCGATTCCCCTGTACTTGTGTGCTTGCGCCCCTTGGAGGTATCTTGTCCACGTCCAAACTTGTAATCTTCATATTCAATAAACACCCATTTTTGGGACTTTGTTCCAAGAGGTTTGTCCCTTACACAATCGTCTGATCCTCTTTTAATTGTTAGCGAGCGAACCCGCGCGAAACAATTTGGCACGCCCGGTGGGACAGTTGGTGTTTGAAGATACAAAAAGGAAACATTATGCCTCATAAAAATCCCGATAAAGCACCAGCAAGTCACGGAGTAGTCCAGTCTGTGATCGAGTGGTACGAGGAGCAACAACAGTATCCTCAGACAGAAGGACAGACTCCGAGCAGTCACAGTCGTTACGAACCAATGACAGAATTGAGTCCTCGAACCATGCGTGCATTGCTTGGAGAACTCACGCAAGATGTCGTTGAACAGGTAAATTTACGAAATGCCCATAATATGGAAAAATTTACCCAGAACGGAAACGTTCACTATGACAACATGGCCAAACAGTTAAATGTTTTGAATGATCTTATGAGCAAATTAGTAGGCCAAGTATGTCAACCAGCCATACCCGTGGGGAATCATTTCCAAACCAGGACGATTGTGGGGCATATTTCACCACACAACTCCCCTGGTTTGAACCCAGGTTTAGAAGCGTTTTTTGGCCCTTCCACCTCAAATCAGGGGGCTAATGGAATGCCAAATTTAAATGGTGGTAACGCGACTACTAACCTGGGGGGTAATTTGAACATAAAAGATAATATGCCGAATAACGGTCATGATTTACCCCGTGTTAATGAGGGGGGAAATACTCAGTATAATGGGTATAATGGTCTAAACAATGGCACTTTCCATGCCAATCAGGGACCAAATGTCAGGCCGACTCAAGTGAACCAATAGGTAAATCAACCCATAGGAGTCCCATATGATCCAAATGTGCTGTTGAGAAATCAAATTG